>LPNX011151825.1:71355-414064 GCA_001517045.1 Pseudotsuga menziesii
ATTTTGTCTGGAGTACTGATTTTGTCTAGACAGATTTCTATTTCAGACATTCTTTTATCATTCACAATGGCCATCTTGAAAGTATTTTTCTCTGCATCTCTAGCAGAAACTAGAGATGTTTTAGAACTATGCAGGTTCCTTACCCTCGGGAGCAGATTTCTCGTTTCCCCCAGGGATTGCTTCCTCTTTTCTAGGTAGCTCGTCTTGAGCTCTTCTTTTGATTTAAACAAGGGGCCGGAATCTGGACTGTTACCGTCACCTTCTGAATCTCTAAAAGAAAACTGACTGACCTGTACTGTCTTCAGGGGAACCAAAGCAGCCTTTTTGAAAACTCCGGACGCCCCTTCATCCACGATCTCACCTCCTTCGAGCAGCCTCGCCTTCTTATGGGATGTTTCTTCATCCATATCCATACTCTCAGCTTCGGCCAAACTCCTCTTGACAGCAACACTGACACCCTCTGTGATTTGGATCTCTGAACGAGATGCAGGATGTGCCTCTGTCTCAGCTTTGGACTCGTCAGTGAATTGGAGCAAATTAGCTGTTTCAGCTAACCCTTCAACAGTTTGATGCTCGAACGGTTTGTTCCTGTTTGCTTGCTTTCTTAATGATATCACCTGGTGAGGGTCGTAGTTCATATTTAAATCCTTAATGAAATCCATAGGTTCCATCAGTCTCTCTATACATGCCAGGGCACCTTTGCCTTTAAAAATGAAAGGGCCGACCTTAAAAGGAAATTTTATATTCAAAGATTTTCGGAAAGCACCGAAGTGCTCCTCCTCTGATAACAACCTTTGTCTCATAAACTCCAGAGCAAAAATCCTTGGAGTTAAAAAAGAAGGCAACCTATAAGGCTGACCGGTAAAGTCGTACACTCTCAAAACAGTGTAATCTTTGTACAGGAACCAGTCTCCCACCCGACCTTCAGGTGAAGACTGCATCAAATATTTCATTTCATCGAAGACCCGGGGCAATTATCCATCAAACAGCATCCTGTATATTTCGGTCATGATCGAATTAGAAAATTCGATCACGTGGATTTGCTTTGGCAAATCAGAAGAGGACAGAGTACTCAAGAACTTCAATTCGGTAACATTGGAACATATCAACATGTTAATTAAGTGTGTTTGAAACCTAAAAAACTGGACCTTGGGAAATTCAGTCAGTTGGAGGTGGATTGCTTCGGCAAGATACTCGTCTAAATTAAGTACAGGAACTGACTGGGACTCAGGACTCAAAAAATTTACTTTTAACAGGAAACCAAGGATAACATCACCTATACGACAATCGTCATCTAGACCTAACACCTGACAAACCAAAGACATTACCAATTGCGCCTCAGTTCTAAAAACGTGCAAGGGGTAAGGTAAGGAAAGGCCTTCCAGGGACCGACCTTCCTTCAGGATACTTGACAGGAATCGAGAGCGAGCGTCGATTGGGAAACTTCGGAAAAACTCAGCAAGGACAGCTTCATTTACAGAGTCACGGTTTCCAGGGTAACTTTCGGGCAAACTAATATTTTCTCTTACTACTGAAGCATCAATTTTACACAATATCCTAGATGCGGACTGACTCACAATGACCCTCTGAGAGGGAGAATAATTTATCGCGCACCATTCGGCAAATTCAAGGAAGTGGAGGGTTTGCTCCAGGGCGAAAAAGTATAAAAAGGACTTGCACACATTTAGAACATCATTTCCCTGCAAAAAATAAGACCATAACCTTTCTTTGCTGCCAGACACACTTCCTGTAGACAGGAAAGGGTCGCAGACACCTCTGTGTCTATCTACCAAGAATTCTTCCCTTTCATCCGGGACCCGACCAGACACAGAAGCTTCGCTCTGTTGGTCCATTTCTCAATTTATAATAATAATTGGGCGAAGAAGTTACAGGATCAAGGTCCTACCTGGCTCACTGTGAAGGCGCGTGTTCGGAGTGCGTCTGGTACTGACAACTGGAAGCGCCCAAATCGACAGGTCCTTTTCGCCGGGTCTCGAGCAATAAAATAATCACAGAAGAGGTCAATTTTGCCTTTATAGGACCGCCCTGATTTGACACGTGGGAAGCATTTATTTCCGCAACCACTACTTATCTCTAACAGCCGTGCATCTGTCTCCTCCGGGTTCATTTCCGACCTTTGATCTCTTCTGTGCAAATTTCTGGCCTTCGGATCGTACATCACGTGTCCTTTTCCGCCGGGAATCTTGGCGCTAAGCACCGTGTAAGTTTCCATTCCGGGGTCGCTCGTGACCGTCGATGTGACGTACTTCCACCCCTCACCGTTGGATTAAACGCCACGTCCCACATTCCGCTGAGCCGTCTGGCCTTAACTACCGTGCAACTATGGGTTCCGGAAACATCTACAGCCGTCGATCTGATCTTCCTTTATGGGCGGGCCTTTGGATCATGTGGCGCCCACTCAATTCCGCTGGGATCCTTCGCTTTATCCGTCGGGCCACTTAGATCAGCGAAATTACTCCCCGCCGTTGATGCGATCTGCCTTCAGCTCCACACCGTCAGATCAAGCACCACGTACCCGATTCCGCCGGGCAATCTGGGATTATACTTTGCGCCTGTTCCGCCTCTGGAATTCTTTCCGGCCGTTGATGGGATTTCCCAGCGCTCGTCAACCGTCCGATCATGTGACACGTACCACATTCCGCTGGGCGATGTGAGTTTATCCGGTGTGCAATTTTCCATCCCGGAATCACTGTTAGTCGTTGATCTATTACCCTCTGATCTCCAACCGTTGGATCGAGCAGCAAATAATGAGTTCCACTGGGTGGCTCAAAGGTTATCCCGCGTGCATGTTCATCCCTCGGAAATCAAAATGGCCATCAATCCATGCTGTCTTTAATCCTCGGCCGTCGGATTAACCTCCACGTACCCCTTCTGCTAGAAGCTCTGGTGCTTATCCGCCGCGCAGGTTCCGGCTGCGGAATCAATCCCAGCCGTCGATGTGATCCGATTTCATCCCTACACCGTCGGATCAAGAGGAATATATGTGATTCCGCCAGCTCCCATTTCTTTAACTAACTTGCACTTTCTCCCTGCGGATTTGTTATGAACCGCAGATCGTCCCCGGATCAATTCGTAACCCTTGCTTTGCGCAGGCGGCTAAAGGCCCGAACTTCTGCTATCCTCCTCACATGTCTTGAAAGGCGGAGGGAGTATCAGCCATGGATTGGCTCCTTCTTTCGATCACAGCCTAGGATTTTGCTAACTTGGCTGCTCTTTAGACCATTACGTCACTTTTGTACTATAATGTTTAAACCAAAGTATTTAAACAACACAATTTTACCTCCCCTTGGTCTTATATCTCTTTTGTTAAATACAGGTGTTAACAATCGATATGTTTGTTATTACTATACGAGGAAATCCTTGTGAGTGGTATCTCAATGGTCTTCCAAATAAGGGTATTACTCTCCTTTCAAGATTCCTTAGAATATTCTTGAGGCAGTGGCATACATGAGAGACTGAGATGGAAGATTTAGACAAGTTCCTAGAAGGGTTCCTTTACGCTTCTTTGCCCTGGATAGAGTATCATGAGGAAGACCCTAAAGTACCCCATCTCATCAGGATAGGAAATGATAGGTATTGGGTTCTACCTCCAAGAGATCACAATGAAGAATAAATCCATGGTGATTCAATTGAGTTTGTGCATGAAGAGCCATTAATTGAAAATATTATTGAAGACCCTCCTCATGTAACATCAATGGAGAATATTGATGATTGGGAATTCTTTCATGATTATTTCAATGATGATGATCACATTTGTATTCTAGATCTACCTCGAGATGAAACCATTATAGAATTTTATAATGAAACTTATGATGAAAATTGTAATGTGCATGATGGAACTCCTACATGTTCTCCATATAATGATGATTGTGTGGAAGGTTTATTTCCTTGTGACCATTTTCTAAAGAATATGAGTATGAAGAGAAGAACAAATATAGCCTGGAGCATGATACAAGTGACGAATAATCCCTTATGTTCGACAAATATTTTGATGAGGATTCCTGGACTTCCATGGGAAATCCTATCTATGACATGTCTGAGGATTAAAATAATGAACCCATAAACTCTTGATGGTTTTATTGAAGCTCTGTGTATATCAAATTATTTCTATTGAATAAAAAACATGGATGAGGAAAGAGTTTGTATTTCCAGTGAATATCCTTCCATTAACTTCTCAAACATCCCAAGATTCCCTAATTATAATATTGGTGAAGACATATATGATCATCTACCTATCTTTTGGGGAAATAAGCATGTAGAGGTCTAACATGTCATATAGTTCCTTGAAATTTTAATTGAATTCAATGTTTTGTATGAAGATAATATGATGGATATTTTTGTTAGTACTCTGTGAGGAAATTCTTGTGAATGGTATCTCAATGGTTGTCCAAATAAAGGTATTACTTCCCTTTCAATATTCCTCAAAATATTCTTGAGGCAGTGACATACATGAGAGACTGGCGTGGAATATTTAGACAAGTTCCTATAAGGGTTCCTTTCCACTTCTTTTCCCTAGATAGAGTATCATGAGGAAGAATCTAAATTACCTCATATCATCAGGATATGAAATGATAGGTATTGGCTGCTACCTCCAAGAGATCACAATGAAGAAAAAATCTATGATGATTCCATTGATTTTATGCATGAAGACCCATTAATTGAAAATATTATTGAAGAACCTCCTCATGTAACATCAACAAAGAATATTGATTGGAAATTATTTCATGATTATTTTAGTGATGATGATCACATTTGTACTCTAGATCTACATCAGGATGAAACCATTATGGAAGCTTATAATGAAACTTATGATGAAAACTGTAATGTGCATGATGGAAATCCTACCTGTTCTGCATATAATGATGATAGGCTGGAAGGTTTACTGCCTTGTGACCTTTTTTTTCAAGAAGGTGAGTATGAAGAGGAGAACAAGTATAGCCTAGAGCATGATACAAGTGATGAAGAATCCCTTATGTCCGAAAAATATGTTGATGAGGATTCCTAGACTTTCATGGGAAATCCTATCTATGACATGTCTGAGGAAAATAATGAATCCGAAACTCTTGATGGCCCTTATTGAAGATCCTATTTATGAGGTGTTAAAAGGAGAGAGCATGGATCTTGTGGCCTTGGGAAATTTTGATATGGAAGAAGAGCACGTAGTTTATCCATATGACCAATATGATACATATATTAGTATCAATAATAAGAAAAAGAAAAGAAAAAAATTCAAGAAATTCATACCACTGATGAGGAATCTCTCATATCTGACATAGATGGGGATGATGACTATTGGACTTTTATTGAAAATACAACCTATGAGACTTTTGAAAATATTTTTGAAAATCCCATCTATGATATGTCTAACAAGGAGAGTGTTTATTCTAAGATTTGTGAAAGTTGCAAAGAACAGAAATCATAGTTTTCATATGATCAGTCATTGTTGTACTTGAGTATCGTTAATGAGGACTTGGAGAAGCAAGACAATGAAGAATCAGATTGAGTGCAACTAATTGGAAATTTTTTTCAGCCATCGTCTTCACATACATATGTTCCTTATTATTTGGGGTAGTTTGGGGCTTACACAAACCGTTATCCACAGATAAGCCCTTTTGATGAATATGATGATCTGCATCATCATACATATATTTACATCAGGGATAGAAGAAGTCTGCAAGAGAACTTGCCAATTTGGGAAGAAATTCAATGACCTTCTCCATGACTATAATTTCCCATCCAACCCTCACATATTGAAGTTTCATGCAGGTCTTCATTTCTTGAGTAATGTTTCCTTGCTTTGGCTGGTAAACAAATAAAAGGCAAAAATTGATAAAATTGATAAAATTCTTAGGTGGTTATATTGGATTTATGATTACAACTAACCTTTTTTATGCCATGCTTAGAGTAGGAAAATAATATCCTTAAAGTGAGCATTTCTTTTATGTACTTAGGAATAAAACTCTCTTTAATTAACTAGTTTTTGTTCCTTTCAATAAAGCACCTTATAGTTCATTGGCTATTTTCATAAAACTTGTGCTACTAAGGTTTTCTTGTCAAGCTGAAATGTTTTTACAGATTATATAAACCATAGATGCTCGCATTTTTGTATCCTCTCCTTGATTGAGACCATATCGAGCACACATCCCACAGTTGGAGCCATATGTTATCCACTTAGTTTCACTTAGGGGATTTTTCAAGTGAGGCATCAAGGATCGGAACAAATCAGTGTTCTTACTCAGTGGTCAAGAAGTTCCATGGTTTCATCAGGGTCAATTGTGGTCCCTTTTTCACATGTTCACACCGCCTTGGGGGAATTGTAATAAATGGAATAACATGATGTTTTCTATTTGTAAAAGGCTTGGCCTTATTTGGACCTTGTCCTCAAAGTCATCATCCTTGAGTGTTTTTTCCCTTATTAATTATATGACCCTTTTGTAAGCGACATATAATTTTCAAGTTTTTCACTCAAAATCCTCCAAATCCAGGATGGTGAAGTTGGTGATTATGTCTTGGGAGGGTTATTAAAGCCTAGGGTCTATGTATTATACCATGCTAGTCATATTCCTAAATTTTTGTGAACATGCGCTAAGTCTTTCCTAGGATTTTTTAATTTTAGATTTTTAATAAAATCATTGATAAGATGTATTTTAACTGTAAAATTTCAAAAGGTCATAAAAGTGGGCCTAGGGAGCCAAATTTTTCATGGGGGTGTTTTTTTCAAACTAGGAGCACCCACTATACCCAAAAACCCTCTTTTCCTAAGTTTAATGTGATTATTTATCACTTAAGTGAAATTGTCTGTGAAAAAAGGTGAAAAATGAATACAAAATTAGAAAAAGGGAAAATATGGAGAAAAAACACATCCCTAAATCAATGGGAACTTGTCCTGGACATGTTCCATGTTAACTAAGGATGATGTTGGGGCTAATTGGAGATCAAATCAAGATCGAAACAAGTCTATTCCAATAAAATCCATGAGCGAGGAAATTTCTCCTTATAAGGGCACATTTATCCATGACAAAGCTCGCCTCTTGTTGTATATGTGTCATAGAAAGAGGACGGGGTGAAATAAATTATGAGAAGTGTTTCCTACCACCTATATTTCACTCTAGTTCACCCCCAATCTTCTTAAAAATATCCAACACTTGGAAAATTCACCCACTTGGGATTTTCTCTCAATTTTCCTATTTAAGTGAGGCTTTCTTCCTCATTTGCGAGGATGTATTGAACCTCTTCCCATTGTAATTTTTTTATTGATATTTTGTTAACAAGATTGAAGGATTTGGAGGCTAGTTTGTGTGCTTGCATTGTGAGCTTGTGACTTTGTCAAATTTGAGGTGAAATTGGTTGAATCTCATGCTTTATTTATGTCAAATGATGTGTTTAGATCTAGTGTAAATTTTAATAAGTATTTGTTGCTGTCAATTTACTTATGTGAATTTCATTATCATGATTTTGTAGGGATAGGAGACTGTAGTTGGTTATACTTATGCTCTCCTTTTTTATTAATGATATTGACTGGATTAACCTTGTTTGCATGAGAAATTGTCTAGTTTTTGCATAATTATCTCGGGTAGAAGGGGCTCGGGCTTCTATAAAAAAAAACCTTTCCTCTTGATTACGGTTACTTGATGCTTAGTAAAATTGGATAGATCATTATGCTACCTGAAATAGAATCTTAATTAGGAATATATATCAGATATAGATTCATTTTTAAAGTTCATCTTAAGCTAGATCTGATTTAGTGTCTCAAAGTGCCATTTTTAATAAAACATTTACAATTTTTTGAGCATTTTGAGTAATGTAGATTATGCATTTGTTTTGATTAATTACAACATTGTAAAATATTTAACTTGTTGTTTTTTAGGATTTTTTTAGAAAAGGAGGAAAAATTGTTCAAATTTCGAGTTTTGGGTCACTCGAGACATCAAAAACTCCATCCTCCATCCCTTTCTTCTTTCCTTTCTATCTCGGTAGCATTGTATGCCTTTCAATCCTTTTCAGGGATAAAAGTGAAATCATAATTCATATTTTAAATTCATTAATAAAGAAATCAAGTGGGCTACACATCGCCCACACTCCATTCCCCTTAAGGGGATTCACAGTCTCTTTTGTGGTTTTCATTTTACTAATAAACACTTCCACACACTCCACCTTCTATAAAGGTTGTATAGTTTAGTTGTTTTTCCTTAATTTAATATTTAAATTCCATACCTGAATCATTTCCACAAAGTATTCTCTCGCCACCAACGAAATGTTTTTTTGTCGATTATTGGTGGATGATCAGAAAGTGACACATAGTTGCGGTTTAATTGGTCTTTGTTGTATTTGATTCTACAAACATATTTTGCTTCATCAAATTGGAATAAACATTTTTTCTTAATCTCGTGTATGCTCTTTCCCTCTGCAGGTTTCCCTGGTCATTGTGGAATTGTTGGAGGAGCTAGTTGATTAAGTCGACTAGACTCATTAGTCGACTAATTGTAGATTAGTTCAACCTCATAGGCATCGTCAGTTGGTTGAACCAAAATGTAGTTACTATAATTGTTTTGTAAATGTATATATAGGCTATTGAGCCAGATAGATACTTGTTTCAGTTTATTGTATGAACCCACATGTGTACTGAGTAATATAATCTGTTATTTTGTCTACCTTTCTTGTCTCTTGCATATGTTATGTTAATATGATTCTTTATGTGTATTACCAGTAACCTTACGATATGATTGATTAAAACATTGGCTCTGTTTCCATTGATACATATACTGATGAAATCTATGACTAGATGATCTTAGAGTAGGATATTAAGAACTGGTGGGAACGTAAGATTGCAATTTTTTGCATAATTACGCTAGGAGAAATAGATTAACTATTTCCCAAGCAAAGGAGAAGTTTTTATGTAAAACATATGAGAATTTTTTCAAGTACATACCTCAATATTTAAAGAAGCTACTGGATGAATCAGCCGTCAGAAACTAAAGACAAAGAGTTACTCCAGAAATTGACAAAGGGAGCCCATACAATCAAACCCGAATCATTTCCACAAAGTATTCTCTCACCACCAACGAAATGTTTTTTTGTTGATTATTGGTGGATGATCAGAAAGTGACACATAGTTGCGGTTTAATTGGTATTTGTTGTATTTGATTCTACAAACATATTTTGCTTCATCAAATTGGAATAAACATTTTTTCTTAATCTCGTGTATGCTCTTTCCCTCTGCAGGTTTCCCCGGTCATTATGGAATTGTTGGAGGAGCTAGTTGATTAAGTCGACTAGACTCATTATTCGACTGATTGTAGATTAGTTCAACCTCATAGGCATAGTCAGTTGGTTGAACCAAAATTTAGTTACTATAATTGTTTTGTAAATGTATATATAGGCTATTGAGCCAGATAGATGCTTGTTTCGGTTTATTGTATGAACCCACATGTGTATTGAGTAATATAATCTGTTATTTTGTCTACCATTCTTGTCTCTTGCATATGTTATGTTAATATGATTCTTTATGTGTATTACCAGTAACCTTACAATATGATTAATTACAACATTGGCTCTATTTCCATTGATACATATACTGATGAAATCTATGACTAGATGATCTTAGAGTAGGAGATTAAGAACTGGTGGGAATGTAAGATTGCAATTTTTTGCATAATTACGCTAGGAGAAACAGACTGACTATTTCCCAAGCAAAGGAGAAGTTTTTATGTAAAACATATGAGAATTTTTTCAAGTACATACCTCAGTATTTAAAGAAGCTACTGGATGAATCAGCCGTCAAAAACTAAAGACAAAGAGTTACTCCAGAAATTGACAAAGGGAGCCCATACAAATTTTTTGGAGTGGCTTGAAAGAATCACAAATGAATTCTGTGAAGAACATGTTGTTTTTTAGAATAATCAACCCATATTTACCTGCCTTAGACATTAATTTTAATTATTTTTGTCTTATTACCTAGTTTCCTAGATTCCATTCTATGCTAGTTTCCTTCTACAAGTCATAGAAGTCAACACATGATAAAAATGAGTCATGGAGTGCTTGGGAAAAATCTTGGAAACCCAATTTAGAATGTATGCTTTATTCTAGATCATCCAAAGTGCATATCCGATTTTTCTAAAAAGTTGCTTTGTTTTATTCTGATTTAAGGAAAAAGGAAAAGCTAGACTAGGTGTAGTTGACTTGTTTGTTTCCCACATCCTCCTCCTTCCTTTTCTCCAAATAAAAGCATGTATGAGTTGTATTTCCATCCCTCTTTAGCTTTCCCACCTGACTTAGCAAATTCCTGAGCATCTTCATAGATTTGAAAACTACTTTATGCACCTATGGGGAATTTGACTAAATTTAGTAAGCCTACTTTTTGACAATTTCGAATGGCATCTTTATGCATTCGATTCTCTCATGTAATGATATATTGCAGCATCCTATTACTTCACAAGGTTTTCTATTGTACACTTATTGAATACAGATCAGTGTTATGCTTCATTTTCAATCTTCGTTGGTGTGAATTTTGCATGTTTGATTAGCAATTTTGTGAGTGTAATTGGTCTATCTCTTGGGTTCAATTTCCACATGGTATCAAAGCCTTTGCAGATCAATTTCTATCCTTCCTTATTTCTATTACAGGTTCGACATCTTGATTGGGAGCGCATTCTACTGACTGGAGGGCACAACTTCTAAGCTATGGACCAATCTCAGAAGATCATCTTGACTCCATTCAATTTCTTTGAGTGGAAATATGGCATGGATATATGTTGAGAGTGAAAGGTATCTACAGGGTGAAAATGGCAACTGAGGCAGAGCCCAATGAAACTGCAGATACAATTAAATGACACAACAAGAGGGATGAGGCCTATGGTATTTTGTGTCTGAGCATTTCAAGAGGCCTCCTCTTCCATCCTGATGGATTGACATCACCTAATGAAGTGTGGGAGAAGCTAGAAGATATTTTTTGAAAGAAAAATGAGATGAGTTGACATCAAGTTGAGAATGATATGATCTCCTTGAGTCCCAGTAGATTGGAATCATTGCAACTCTACTTTTCCAAGTTTAAGGCCCTTGTTGTGCAGTTGAAATAGTGTGGGATCGAAAAGAAGGAAGAGAAACTAGTTTTTGCCATACTCTCTAAGCTTGGCCCTGACTATTAAGTGTTTGTTTCGACCTTCCATGCCACCAAGTTGATAGATCAAGCCTGGAATATTCCTAAGCTTGTAGAGTTCATGGAATCCCTGGCATAGGAGCAAGATAAGTTGGTGATGATGGGCACCATCAAACCTTCCAAAGACCAAGCTTTGGTTGCTGTAGATTCAAAGGTGGATTCAAAAAGAAAGAAAAAATATAAAAATCCACCTGAGCAAAAGAGAGATAAGAACAAGTCTCAAGAGGAGCCCTAAGGTTCCAAGAAGAACTCCCAGAAGAAGAAGAACAAAGGAGAAATGAGCAAGTGCGCATATTGCAGTAAGGGCTATCATCTTGAGAGCTCTTGTACGAAGAATAAAATTGACATGTTGACCCAAATCCTAGAGAAGAATAACATCTCCCTTCCCGATTGTTCAAAGAAGAGGGAAGGATGATCAAATTCAGAGGACATAGAGAGAGTACATGCCTTGGTTGCTGGCACATCAAGCTCACCTACCTTCATCATAGACTTTGGAGCTTCTAGACATATGGTTTCGACAAAAGATACATTCTCCTCTCTTGACATGTCAAAAGGTCCACCAATAGTTTTGGGAAGGAAAGGATTCATCTTGACCATGGTAAGTTCAATAATGTGTTGTATGTTCCAGGTCTTGCCTCTAATCTCTTGTCAGTGTATAAGATGACTCATACTGGGTCTCCAAAGAAGGGCATATTCTCCCCTGATGATGTTGAAATCACTGATATTTTGAATGGTAAAGTCATAGAAAAAGGTGTTGTAGATCACACTTCGAAGGTATACAAGTTTTCCCATTTTCTACCCTACTCAAACCCCTCTGCTCTTCTGATTCTTGCTAATGAAGAAAGCAATATTTGGCATGAAATATTTTTCCATCTTAACTACAAGTATCTTTCTGATTTGAGTGAAAAAAGATATGGTCATAGGGTTACCAAAGATCAATTTTTCTAAGGGATTCTGTCAAGGTTGTATCCTAGGAAAACACCCAGAGCACAAGTATGAGAAAGCTAGTCATGAGATAACCTCTGCACCTCTTGAGCTGATCCACAGTGACATTGCTAGTCCATTCCCTCATATGTCCATGAATCAAGACAAATATGTATTGACCTTCATAGATTACTTTTCCATGTATTGTTGGGTTTACTTTGTAAAGCATAAGTCTAAAGTTTTTTACCTCTTCAAAGGCTTTAGAGCCTTGGTTGAAAACCAGTCTGGGAGGAAACTCAAGATCCTCAGATATGAAAATGGTGGTGAGTATGTCAAGTCTGAGTTCATTTAGTATTGTTAATATGCAGTTATTCATATGCATCATTCAATCCCTTACACGCCACAGCAAAATGGTGTTGTTGAGAGAAAGAATAGATCACTAAAGGAGATGGCAACCTGCATAATGGAGGCTAATACTTTGCCACAAATTTTTGGGCCAAGGCTATAAAATGTGCATCCTACATCCAGAATAGGGTGCCTCATAAGCAACATGATGGTATGACTCATTTCAAATCTTGGAGTGGGCACAAGCCATATGTGACCCATTTCAGGATTTTTGGGTCAAAGGCTTGGGCTAGAATTCCAACTGAAAAGAGGAAGGCTTTGCAGTCCCAAAGACAAGAGTTCCTATTTGTTGGGTATTATGAAGATTCAAAAGTGTGCAATCTAATCAACTTGAGCACTAACAAATCTTTCATTGAAAGAAGTGTTTAGTTCCAAGAAGATCCTTTAGTAGCAGTTGAAGTTGGAGAGTCTTCTTCACCACCAGATCCATTGATTGTAAGTGGAGAGACTAATGAGTTTTCCGATTCTGATATTTCTGATAATTATTATTTTATTGAATATCCTAATAGTCCTACAATACCAAAATGGGCAGAGAAGACCATTCATGCAGCTGGGGAACTAGCAGAAAATCCTAGTGACACTAGGAGGACTAGATCTCAATTTGAGAGTGCCCTTTGTGTGAAAGATCCTCTATTTGCTGAGAAGTTATATATGATGGTTGAATAATATCCATAGAAATATGAAGATGCATCACATTATCCAATATGGAAAACATCCATGAAATAAGAATTCAGCTCGCTCCAGAAAAACAACACTTGGGAACTGGTTGATCTTCCCCCAGGGAGGAAGCTAGTTCATTGTAAGTGGGTTTTCAAGACTAAGTTTGCTGCTGATGGTTCAACTTTGAAATATAAGGAAATATTGGTATCCAAGGGCTACTCACAAGTACATGGTATTGACTATAATGAAACCTTTGTACCAGTGGCAAAGATGGACTCCATAAGGCTAGCTCTAGCCATTGCAGCTTCGAAGCAATGGGAGGTACATCACATGGATATGAAGTGTGCTTTCCTAAATGGAGATCTCATTGAATATATTTACATGAATCAACCTGAATGGTTTGTTTCTAATCCATATTTAGTGTGCAAGTTAAAGAAATCATTGTATGGGCTCAAGCAAGCCCCCGCGGCTTGGTATGCCAAGATTGATGGATTTTTTCTATCAGTGAGTTTTGTTCAATGCAAGTCTGATCCTAATGTATATTTGAAGCTGATTCATGGTTCTTTGATGATTATTTTCTTGTATGTGGATGAACTTCTGATTATAGGAAGTAAAAAGAAATATATTTCATCCTTGAAGGATGCAATGAACCAAGCATTTTCTATGACAGATTTGGGATTGTTGAGCCAATTCTTGGGTCTCAAAATTTCTCAATCCCAACATGGAATCAAAGTACATCAGTCCAAGTATGCTCTAGATTTTTTGAACAAGTTCAACATGAAATATTGCAAGCCAAGAAAGACTCCCTTCCTTTCAGGAGTTAAGCTTGAAGAAGCAGGTTCTTCTCCTATGGTAAATAATACAATGTATAGGCAATTGATTGGGTGTTTGCTTTATCTTACACACACTCGACCTGATATATCTTATGCAATTAGTGTGGCTTTGAGATACATGGATCAGCCTCATGATATCCACTGGATAGCATCCAAAAGGATCCTAAACTTTGTTCAAGGAACAAGAACTCATGGGATCTTCTACAAAGCAAAATATGATCTTAAAAGTTGATTGGGTTTACTCACAGTGATTGGGCAGGTGACAACATAGATCGAAAGTCTACATCAAGATATGTGTTCATGCTTGCAGAAGGACCAATCAGCTGGTTAAGCAAGAAGCAGAGTGCCATAACACTCTCATCTACAGAAGCATAGTATAGAGGAGTTGTAAATGTAGCAACTCAATGTTTGTGGTTGCAGGGGATACTTGGAGAATGTGATTTCGAATCAGAGTTTTCAACTATTATCTACTATGATTATCAGAGCAGCATTCAAATCTGTAATGATTCGGTTCAGAGACAGAAAACCAAGCACATTGAGATCCATATGCATTACATCAGATAGCTTGTGCATGATGGCACCATTGATCTACTCTTCCGTGCATCTTCATAACAAGTAGCAGACATCTTCACCAAAGTTTTTTGTGAGAATACCTTCAATAATATAAAATCACTGCTAGGGATTGTTGATAATGCTATGAAGCATGATTGATGACAAGATTTCCCCAAAAAAAAAATTCTTGTCCATGTTTAAGGGAGGATTTTCCCACTGGTATTTGGCCTCTTTCCTTGGTTGTATGGACAAGCAGTATGTAAATGGTAAGTAAGACTTGTTGCTAGGCCCTATAGTTTTATAATATTTACTCATAAATTTAGGATTAAGGGGGGTGTTATATTAATCAACCCATAGTTACCTACCTTAGACATTAATTTTAATTATTTTTTTCTTATTACCTAATTTCCTAGATTCCATTCTATGCTAGTTTCCTTCTACAAGTCCTAGAAGTCAACACATGATAAAATTGAGTCATGGAGTGCTAAGGAAACATCCTAGAAACCTAATTTAGCATGTCTAATTTATTCTAGATCCTCCAAAGCACATATCTACTTTCTTTGAAAAGCTGCCTTGTTTTATTCTGATTTAAGGCAAAAGGAAAAGCTAGACTAGGTGTAGTTGACTTGTTTTTTGCCCACATCATCCTCCTTAATTTTATCCAAATAAAAGCATGTATGAGTTTTATTTCCATCCATATTTAGTTTTCCCACTTTACTTAGCAAATTCATGAGCATCTTCATATATTTGGAAACTGATTTATGCACCTACGGGGGATTTGACTAGATTTAGTAAGCCTACTTTTTGACTATTTCGAATGGAATATTTATGCATTCAATTATATCATGTAATTATATATTGCAGCATCCTATTACTTCACAAGGTTGGCTATTGTACACTTATTGAATACAAATCAGTGTTATGCTCCATTTTCAGTATTCTTTGGTGTGAATTTTGCATGTTAGATTAGCAATTTTGTGAGTGTAATTGTTCTATCTATTGGGTTCAATTTCCACATTGTTGAATAAAGGGTCTATGTTTATAACATCCAAGAGATATTCTATAATGACTTCATCTAACAATTTCTTTGTTCGCTACTGACTCTTTTGTTCAAGCCTCCTAATCGACAGGGGCGTAGGCCATATTGTCGAACCTCGTCCGTTACTAATAGAACCACCATCCAAAACAAAATAGTTGGAAAATAACAAAAGGAGTGGGAAAAAAATTTCGAAGAAAGAGAGTGGGAGTACTTTCTAAGAAAATAAATAGTTTCACCCGGGCTTACTAAAGGGTTTGGGTCGGCTATGGGGGGGTAGATGGTCATGTTTTGGAGTAGAGTAAAGGAATTATAGCCAACTTGTGAAATCACCACCGCTAGTGATGAAAATTCATGAAAAAGGAGATAATTCAAACAACAACTCACAAAATCACTTCAGATATACATAATATAGAACGAAAAAAGAGGCAAAAAATAATGGAAGAGATTAGAGAGATGGCTGTTGTGCTCCAAAGGAGAATGACGAACAAAGTGATAAAACAAGAATAAATCTGCCAGAGTCGGGTCATGACCAATAGGAAGAATTCGTTGAAGAAGAAGGGTCACCGATGGAAGAATATTTGTGGATAGAGCATCGTGAAGCTCTCCAAATTGAGATACCCCAGAAAATCACACCTCATTCTCCATTAAATTCTAACCAGAGTGCCCGAGTGCAGGATATTGTTCAATGAGGATTGGGTATACAAGTTGGAGAGTTAGGTTTATGGATTATACTAGACACAGAAGGAAACGATGTTGACCATTTGGTAATTTAGCGACCACAAGAAGGAAATTGGGTTACCTTTCAACCCATTTCATCTAACTGAAGTATTCATCTACTCTACCTAGAACATGAAGGAGCACCCCCCCAACCAATAACAACTTTAGATAATACAATAGATCGGTCAGATTCATTAGAGAGGATACCCCAGTCATAGTAGTTTACTTGGGTATCAACAAAAGGAGTCGATAAAAACCATCTTCTTGCCGAAAATTAATAAAAAACTACAAATAAAACCTCCAACAAAAATGAGAGATCTGTCGATAACAACTGTGAAAAAAACAGAGTCACAAGAATTAACCCACCATCACCACCTCCACCACCACCTAGAGTAGAAATTGACATCGGATATATAGCGCACATCTCTGCACACATCCCCCTCTACAAGGGTGATGAATATCCCAGACGACATTGGTTCATCTGTAAGTTGACCTCAGAAGCAAACGCTATCACAAATGAATATCAATAGATGGTGCAGTTCATTGGTGCTCTGCGGAAGCGAGCACTTACATGGTACATGACGTGCATAGAAAATACATCGAATGCTAATAAGGCACAAATTAAACATCAATTCATGTCATTCGTCAATACTCCAGATGCAAATCATCTGGAAGCAAAGAAATTAAAGACTATAGTCCATAAATGTACAAAAACATTTCGAGAGTACGGCAATTCGTTGGTGCTCTTTGGAAGCAAGCACTTACATGGTACATGATGTACATATAAAAGACGTCGAATGCTAATAAGGCACAAATCAAACATCAATTCATGTCATTCTTCAAGACTCTAGATGCAAAGCATCTGGCAGCAAAGAAATTAAAGCCTTATAGTCCAGAAACCAACATAAACGTTTCGAGTGTATGACAAAATACTCAAAGACCTACTCATCCAATTAGACTATAATATAAATGAGCAATTGTTGATCCAATGGTCTATTGTAGGGATCCTACAAAATATATGAATGCATATCAAGCTAGACACTTTTAATACCTATGAAGATGCATTAACGAAGGTGTTGCAAGTAGAAATGGATGAGGATGTATTGAAGAACAACTAGAGATAATGAAAAAGTCAATACGGGATTTAAACCTCAAGGGACACAAATTTTAGTGTACAAAATGCTCAACGGTTGAGGATAGAAAAGATAATTTCCAACAATAAGATTGTCGACAAGATGTGTGATTCGTTCAGTTGAAATGATTTTGCGACATCTGCTAGGAGCACGGTCTACACATGAGAAAATATTGTTCGTACAACACGAAGAATGAAGAATATTCCTGGTGCGCAATATGCGAGGTCAAAATCCATGCAACAACTGTCTGCCACCTAAATTTGAAGAACCGGAAGAATTACTATGCGGTTTACTAGACAAACATTGTTGCACAGAATAATAACAACAATAATACAAGGAACACCAATGACTAGAACGAACATAGCAATCAAATATATGACGGCCGAAGGTATGAGCGCCAATATGATAACAATCGTCATGTAGGATATTAAGGTAGAGGTAGATTCTTTGGGAATCAGGAAAATAACCATGTCAACCGATCCAGTGTTACACATGCTTAAATGAAGGGCATCGACATGTTGAGTGTCCATACAAGGATCGAACTGACCTTAATTTTTGTACCAGTTGTGGTGTTGGCGATCACTCCTTAGAGGATTGTCCCACCATGCTAGAAAAAATCAATAAAAAGAAAAGCGTTAACGTCTGTCAAGTGTCCAAAAATGTGATGTTATTAGCACAAATATTTTGCAAATTGTTACTAGACAAGGTACTAAAATCGACAATGACAATCTGAAAATAAGCAAAATAAAGAATAAACATGATTATCCTAATCCCATCATACAAAAGCAATTATATAATGATGCATCGAACATATTTCAAGAATTAGCTGCACAAGAAGTAAATGATGATGATCGACAAAAGATGTCTCAAGAATTAATTAACTTAATACATAATGATAGTTTTTTTGCAAATTTAATCGACTTATTGTAAAATATTGAGAATAAATCTAGTATCGACAAGCAAGCTAAAAGCATATGTACTTTAAACCAAAAATATAAAGGTGATGCTTACCCTTTAGTCAACCTGGAAATTGAAGGTTACCATGTCCGATAAGTTATTCTCTACTTCACATCACAGGTAAACATCATGACCAGAGACACATGGGAACTATAATGTCCCTTTTTTAAATTTTTACCAAAATGCCCAATTTTCCAAAATTTTCACAATTTTGGCTCTTGACTACTTTTAGTGTCTTGGTCTCCAAATCAGCCCAATTGCTTCCAAATATTCAGATAAGGTATATGAATTATATATTAACTTAATTAGTATGTCCATGGATGTATTATGTCCCTCCAAACAGTTCTGCAAGTCTGTACTAAATTCTGAACAAGATAGAGGATTTTATTGGCAATTTTGGGCTCAAATCCCCCCCGGGTAAGTGGTAGAAATGGATTCCCAAATGTGTAGAAGGATATCTGTAGAATATATTATTATACACTCATATGCATAACCAATCTATCTCCCATGGATTTTATCACTTCTTTCAATCAGATATAAAAAACTAGTTTTGGACCCTTGGGGAAATGAGGTGTAGTTTTCTCCAATGGTTATGCAATTCGACCCAATGGACACAAATGATTAGTTACTAAAAATTAAACCCATAATAATATTTAATGACAGTCCATTCATTCATAAATCATCAATATTTTTCACATCCATTCGAATTCATCAAGATTACAAGAGTTTACAACAACGTAGTGGGGAAATGGCACGGTTTCTTCATTATTGAGCAATAATACATGATATTTATTGCCCTTTCAACCCGAGAGATTTATAAACTTAAATAACAGATAATTTACGTCAAAATACAAAATACTGGAGCAAGATAATCTCCCTCAAATAGATGAATAGCTCACCAAGTGCACCTCACTCCATGGAGCTAAAATATCTTGAGAAATTTGATGTGTCCATGAGCTGCTGTAGCTTGCACATATAACTAAGACTCCATTTAATATCCTTGAAATACCTGAGTGGACTCTCCCAACACCAACTAGGATGGAAATCTTTCACCCTCGAAATTGGCTAAGGAATGAACTAGTCATCCACCCAAATTTGGCTCTTCCTCTCCCCATGTAAGTTACAATTCATCCCAAATTCGACCTATGAAGTATATGACAAGTATATTAACCTTATAATCCATCCAAAAACATTAGGTTTCCCATATATTCGATATTGCAAGAGGAGGATCCCATTTAACATAGGAATTCTAGCTTGAGTGGGCCCCATAGTCTCCATGTGTCTCCATTCTCCATAGCCATTTAATTTTTCACTTTAATTCCTTTAATTAACTCCATGAAATAAACATTTATTCCTTCTAATTTCTAAATTCCATTTATTAGCTCCCTTATTAACTTTCCAATGTTTCCACCCAACCTAGGGAACTAGTAGGATTGATGGAATTTTCCTGCTATGCAATTATTTAAAATGGGAACATTATAGTCCTCCCCACCCAATATTGTTTGTCCTCAAGAAATTTTACATTTGGATGCTGTAAAATATTCTCCTCTTCCCATGTGGCATCTTCACTTGGTAGATCCTTTCATTGCACGAAGTATTCTTTGATTGTTCTGCTCCTCAATCTTCTCTCCCTTGTCTTCAAAACCTTTTCCGGAATAAGTGTGAGATGTCCTTCATCATCCAAAAGAGGGAGTGTATCTGAAATGACAAATTTCTGACCAATATCTTTCTTGAGACAAGAAACATGAAATACATTATGAACTTTACTTCCTTCCGGAAGTTCCATCTCATATGCTACTTCTCCAATCTTTCGGATTACCTTGTAAGGACCATAATAACTTGGCTTTATCTTTTCTGCTCCATTCCTTTTGAGAGATGTTTGTTTGTATAGCTGAAACCTAAAATGCACTAAATCATCAACCTGAAAGGTCCTTTCCTCTCTATGTTTATCTACATATTTTTTTTGCTGATTTTGGGCAACCTGCAAATTGTCTTTTAAAAGCTTTAAAATTTCTTGGCTTTATTTCATCCATTCCTTATATTTTGTAGCTATACTATCACCAAATATCATATCATCAAATGTAAGTGCATAATAACCATATAATGTTCCGAAAGGAGACATCCCTATTGACATGTGAAAGGTGGTGTTGGAGCAAAACTCACACAAGTGTAGCCATTTTGTCCAAGCTTTTTGTTGTTCTCCCACATAGTTTCGGAGGCACCCTTCCAACCATTTATTCACCCTCTCTATTTTTCCATCAGTTTTTGGATGGTAGATTGTACTTGTAGTCAATTGAGTGCCCACCAATCTGAAAAGTTCTTTCCAAAATTCACTCATGAATCTACCATCTCTATCACTCACAATGCTCTTGGGGAGCCCATGCAATTTGAAGATTTCTTTGAAAAAAAGGTCAGCCACTTGTGCAAAAATATAAGAGGATGTAACAGAAAATAAATGAGAAAAATTAGCCAATATACCCACTACCACATATATGCAATCCTTTCCCAAATATTTGGGCAAACCAGTGATGAAATCCATCGATATACTGTCCCATTTTTCTCTAGAATGGAAAATGGTTGTAATAAACCAGCTGGGTATGTGAGTTGTGATTAGTTTTGCTGACATACCTTACATTAATTCACATAATTCTGAACATATTCCGTCATCACCTTCCAATAGAACCTTTTTCTTAGTTTCCTATAGGTTTTGAAGATCCCTGGATAGCCTGCTATGGGGGAATCATGTGCTTCCTGCAAAACTGCGTACTTAAGCTCTGAATCTCAAACCAAATAAATTATTCCCTTATATTATATCATCCCATTCAAAATTATGTAGTTATCGTCTCCCATGAGTCCATCTAATACATCACAAGCAAAGTTATCTTTGGCATATTCAACTAGTAGCATGTCTTTCCAATTTTTAGCTATGTCCATGAGAGAAAAAGAAGGTTTTTGAGATAATGCATCTGCTACAATGTTATTCTTTCCTTTCACATATTCAATATCAAAATCATAATATTGTATCTTGCTTACCCACTTTTGTTTCCTTTCATTTAGATCCTTTTGGGTAAGGAAGTGTCTTAGACTATTGTGGTCAGTTTTCACCGCAAACTTGTTGCCTACCAAGTATTGTCGGAATTTGGCCAAGGCATGCATGATGGCCAAAATATATTTGTAATATATGGATTAAATATTTTCATGATGCTGCAACTTTCTTCTCTCAAAGGAAATATGGTGTTGGCCTTGCTTTAGGACAGCCCCTACTCCTCCACATGAGGCATTACATTCAACAACAAGAGGCTTAGAAAAATCAGGTAATGCAAGTATGGGACAACTACTCATTAACTCTTTAATTTTTTGGAAGGCCTTTTCAGCCTCTTCATTCCACTTGAAATCATCCTTCTTAGTCAAATTAGTGAGTGGAGAAGTCAACTTGGAGAACTCTTTTACAAACTTCTTGTAGTATGTACATATTCCAATGAAGCCTGTTACTTCTGTGATATTTTTTGGTGATGGCCATTCTAAGATAGCCCTGATCTTTTCCATGTGAAATTTCACTCCATATTTCCCAATAATGTCCCCAATATATAATATTTCTTTCATCCCAAATTCACATTTATACATCTTATTATACAAAGATTGTTCTTGCAAAGTTTTCAACACAGTGTCTAGGTGTTGCTTGTATTGCACTCCAATAATTAAGAGTGGTCTCCAACCCATACCATTTGGAAAGAGAATTCCGGGATCTCATTTTCTTGTATGCATTCTTCCAAACATCATGAGTATATAATATATATCATCAAACTACATAACAACATAATAAAAAAGTACATCAAGGAGGTGCCTCATAAAAAATTCATGCAAGTGCTTATACCTCC
Source organism: Pseudotsuga menziesii (assembly GCA_001517045.1). Classification (NCBI taxonomy): domain Eukaryota; kingdom Viridiplantae; phylum Streptophyta; class Pinopsida; order Pinales; family Pinaceae; genus Pseudotsuga; species Pseudotsuga menziesii. Next base: position 93,630 of record LPNX011151825.1, read on the forward strand.
AAGTAAGTAGACCACCATTTTCCAAGTGCATACACGCTTCAAGTGACCCATAAAATCTGCTCCAATGACATAGGTGAGGATCCCATGTCCTATAATTATTCTCCAAAAGGATTTTATATGCATCAAAATATCCATCCATGCATTCTTTCATCCAAGAAGTGAATGAATGATCTCCACTAAAAGAAGTCTCACCCATACATCCATGACTCAGAGGATCATAAATATATAACAAAGTATGTGGCTGGAAACAAAAATGTTCTCCAATAATAAATCTATTCACCCCAGTTTTGGATGAAGTTCCTCCAACATCAAATGAACCAAGTGTTGAGCAAGAGAAACCATGAGTATTCAAGTGACTCAAATGCCTATCATAGGTGCATCCATGTAGATGTGTATCATCATAAAGTAAGAAAGGATGCTGCAGCAAATTTGAATAAGAATGTGCTCCAACCACGTCATCATAAAAAGTAAATCTAGTAGTTCCATACTCCTCATGTGGAAACATAAAAAATAACCGTTTCACCCATACTTCATTGAGACTAATGTTGCAAAACATGGAATTGTAGGATGTAGGATAATGAACTAACTCACCCAATTTATCAAAAAGTGCAAAAGTTTTATCATGGGAAGTATCTCTATGGGTAGTATCATGCAGCTCCTTAAAAAGTGTGAAACATTTGTCATATATTGGTTCCAATGTAGAGGAACCATGCTCTTATTTAAAAATTGCATAACCTTTATCAAGAGACAATTCAAGTTCATCTTCCACCACATCAAGTGTTTGGATCTCTTCAAGTTCATCTTCAGTATTTTCAATAGAAAATTCTTGATACTCATGTGATTTCTCTTCATATTTTTCAGATTCACTTGGGAGTAAATTTCGATCCTCTTCATGTACTACTTCTTCTACTTCACCTATTTCAGAACTAGGTGGTTCATGGGTATCGTCCTTTTTCTCATTCAAGCAAGCTAATGCATTTTCCCCCTTTGTTTTCTTAAAATAAATATATTTTTCCCAAATTTGGATAGCCAACAATTCAAATCCTTTCATAATATTCTTATTCATGTCTTCAAAGATAGGTTCCATAATTTTTATAAGCTTCTCACCATCATATGAGGTTCCCTTTTTATCCCTAGTCATAGTTTCCTCTTCAACAAAAGTACTTTTGGATTTAAATATATAATGGTGGCCCTTGAATTATTGTCCTCAAAAATATAAAACCACATCAGGTGCCAATATCATGCTCTAATACCACTTGGAATGTCTCTTTTTTTAATTTTTACCAAAACGCCCAATTTTCCAATTTTTTCACAATTTTGGCTCTTGACTAGTTTTAGTGTCTTGGTCTCCAAATCAGCCCAATTGCTTCCAAATATTCATAGTATGTGTATTAATTATATAATAACTTAATTATTATTTTTAGGGATGTATTATGGCCCTACAAAAACTTCTGCAAGTCTGTACTAAATTCTGAACAAGATAGAAGATTTTATTGGCAAAGTTTGGGCTCAAATCCCCTCCTGGGTAAGTGGTAGAAATGGATTCCCAAATGTGTATAAATCCACTATAATTATGAAATTGAATTAGGATTTATGTATAATAAATTATCAGAGACTCATATGCATAACCCATCTACCTCCCATGGCTTTTATCACTTCTTTCAATCAGATATAAAAAACTAGTTTTGGACCCTTGGGGAAATGAGGTGTAGTTTGCTCCAATGGTTATGCAATTAGACCCAATGGCCACAAATTATTAGTTAATAAACATTAAACCCATAATATGCTTTAATTACAGTCCATTCATTCATAAATCATCAATATTTTACACATCCATTCAAATTCATCAAGATTACAAGAGTTTACAACAAGGTAGTAGGGAAATGGCACGGTTTCTTCATTATTGAACAATAATACATGAGATTTCTTGGCATTTCGACATGATATATTCATGAAATTAAATAACATATAATTTACATAATAATAAAAAATAATGGAGAAATAGAATCTCCCTCAAATAGATGAATAGCTCACCAAGTACGCCTCACTCCATGGAGTTGAAATATGGTGAGAAAACTTGAGATGAAATGAAGAAAAAACTGAAATTTGATGTGTCCATGAGCTGCTATAGCTTGCACCTTAACTAATACTCCATTGAAGCTCCTTGAAATACCTGAGTGGCCTCTCCCAAAACCAACTAGGATATGAATATTTCACCCTCGAAATTGGCTAAGGCATGAACTAGTCATCCACTAGCTCTCTCTCTTCACATTAAGAAATTTCACAAATGATCCAAAGGACATTCTCTTGGTTTATTCCTGTATTTTATAAAATTCCTTAGCATTCTAATTTTCCAAATACATCCAAAAACTCAATCCAAGTCGAATTAGGGTGTGTGATCATGAATTGACATGTGTCCCTTCTTTCCTAGCCTTCCACCTTCCCCAAAGTTGAGTAGGAACCCATTGAGCTTCCCAAACTCACATGAGAGATATTTTGTATGGTATAGTTCGACATGACATGCCATATATGTCACATGTCAGCATTCAGATCTAACTTGTGTCATTACTATCATAGAATCTCCATCATTGGTGTCATAGATGTAATAAATGTAAGGGGAATCTAGCCAAGTGTCCATGAAACTCCCATTTGGCTCTTCCTCTCCCCATGTAAGTTACAATTCATCCCAAATTCAACATATAAAGTATATGAAAAAGTATATTAACCTTATAATCCATCCAAAAACATTAGGCTTTCCATATATTCGATATTGAAAGAGGAGGATGCCATTTAACATATGAATTCTAGCTTGAGTGGGCCCCATAGTCTCCATGTGTATCCATTATCCATAGCCATTTCATTTTTCACTTACATTCATTTAATTATCTCCATTAAATAAATATTTATTCCTTCTAATGTATAAACACCATTTATTATCTCCCTTATTAACTTTCCAGTGTTTCCACCCAACCTAGGGAACTAATAGGATTGATGGAATTTTCCTGCTATGCAATTATTTAAAATGGGGACATTACAGTCCTCCCCACCCAATATTGCTTGTCCTCAAGCAATTTCAGATTTGGATTCTGCAAAATATTCTCCTCTTCCCATGTGGAATCTTCACTTGGTATATCCTTCCACCGTCATGAAGTATTCTTTGATTGTTCTGCTCCTCAATCTTCTCTCCCTCGTCTTCAAAACCTTTTCCGGAATAAGTGTGAGCTATCCTTCTGTTGATGCCTAGAAAATTGCAGGAAACAACAGCAAGGGATTCTCCCCAGTCAACGTTCCCAACTATCCCACGACTATTTGGTATGGGGAATCCATCCGGTTTGTGGTCCGGCTACCGTAGGTCAAAGTAACAAAAACAAAGGCTTTACCGGTTGCGGCCCGGTCCACCGTGTATATTTTTGTATTTTTTGACTTAAGTATGATATGCATATGCCTAGTTAACCATTCAGGGTGATAAGGATGCAAGGGGAATTCACAACGTGATGCGCAGGTTCTTACCTCTCATCTTAGCACTCACAAGCATCTCAATCACATATGCAGCAATAAAATATAACTATATATCTATCTATCTATCTATCTATCCCCGGGGAGCAAAAATGTAACTTATTTATGAGTAATGTGTATTGTGCATGTATTATAAAGAGAAATCATAGATAGCTGATATTCCTTCCTACAATGCATGAACGATTAGAGATATTTAGACAATCAGATAGCCAATTGTTTATGAACAACATACATTACTCATGGTGGTAAATCCACATAATAAACCAGAAATCATTCAAACAAGAACATAGGCTCTAAGAGTTAGAACGATCTCACAGTTAATGGACCAAAAGCTGGAAAAACAAAATAGTTCATCTTTCTGCAATCCACAGCATAACATTTGAAAGTCCCACCAATCTTTCTCCAACAGGCAAACAATAATTCTTTATTGCAAAAAAAAGTAGTTCTTCTTACAATATCGCTTTACATGTCTAACTGGGAAAAAGCCTCTATTCCTTCTAAGCCTTCTACATTTATACAAAAAGGGAGAGACTGTTGGGCTGCCCAAAGTAACCTTTGGGCTTCCCAACTCTTCACCTCCAATGTTTCACTTTTCTCAAATGTTTTTTACAAAATCACTACAAATTACAAAAGTGACCAATCTTTTACGAGTGTCCCACTTGGGTGTCCAGAAACTTCTTCCATGCCACAGCTTCAGAGGCGATGCCTTCAAGGCACAAGGTTCCAGAAATTGAATGTTGATCTCAAACTTCGCAGCCTGGTTCTTTATAGCCTCAATTCTGTCTGTGCTTAACCGAAGCTGATCCTCCAAAGGCTGCACACTGATGGCTGAATGATCTACTTCACTCCATAAGATCTGATCATCCAGGGCTTTAATATGCTGTATTTTTGCTTCCTCCTCCTGATATCTCTTCTGCAGCATCTCCACAAATGAATTGTGTTCCGGGAAAACATCAAGCCTCTGTTCGGCCTCTATTTGGCACCGATTGTAGCTAATAAGGAGCCTCCTGAAAAACTCTGCGCATGCTCCTTTCGTCTTTTTAACGGCCTTTTTGAAATCCTCTGTGGTATTTATAGCAAACTCCAGTAAGTCATAATCCCGCTTGAGGGCCTGTTTATCCTTCGATGGCAGCTCTGCTGGAGTTCCTTCATTATTTTCCAGCCTTGTCATTCTTGCAGTTAGGACCTCAAGGACGTCCTGAGATCTATCAACAAAGTAAGAGGAGGTTTCCAATATTTCCTCTAATCGGCCATCTACCTGCAGAACTTTGCATCTCTCCTCTTCTATGGCAGTCTGCAACTGCAATATCTTGGCCTTTTGTGCCAGCACATGGTCTTTGAATGGTTGGAGGTTGACCTGCTGCTCCCTTGCTTCCCCTAAAGCAGTGGCTAAAGAAGAAATCTGCTCTTGAAGATTTCTCTCTTGTTCTTGAGCTTGCTGCTCATTTGCTTCTAAGGAGGTATTTTGCTGATCTAAGTCTCCTATCTTTCCCAGCAGCTGTTCTTTCTCCACCCGGAGCTCTTGATACTCTCGCTGGACTCTCTCTAGACACTCCTGTGTAGTTTCCCTAACTTGTCTCTCCACTTGGAGGAGTTGACGTTCATCTTGTGAAGACCTCATATCCCTTTTCATGTCCTCATATTTCCTTTTCAGCTTGTTGCTTTCCTCTCTTTCCTTCCTCAATGTGTCTTTCAGTTGAGGAGAGGATTTCTTGGATAGCTCCAAGTCTGTCATAATCTTGTCCACATTATCCTCCGAATCTTGGATTAATGCATCTCCTGCTTTGATGGTGAATCTTGGATCTCAGTCCATCCCAAATACAACGGGTGTATCCGTTATCATTTTCCCAGACAGACCCAATGTTTCAACCTTCCTTTCTGTTCTCTTCACTATCCTCTTGGTCTCCCTGTCATAGAAAACAGTATTGAAATAAGGTATCTCTTCCCCTTTCTTCTATACAAAAGGGATCAGCTTGAGTGTGGGGACCATAGTTCTGCTGACAGCTGGTACTTCTGGGTCCTGGACCTCGAGGTTCTCTATGTCCTGAGTTTGTCCTCCAACTATGTCAGAGGCTGACTGTTCCATCTCTGTCTGCGTCAGCTTTAGCCCCTCTGCTTCTTGCTTCTGTAGCTCTTCATCAAGATTCTTTTTCTTTTCTTCTTCTTCATTTATTTTATCTTCCTCTGCTTTTCTAGATGCCTCTTGCGCAGCTTTTCTTTTCTCTTCTTCTTCTCCCTACAGCCACCCTGTAGCTTCTTGTGCCAACCTTTGGGCTTCCTCATTTCTTCTCCTTACTTCTTCATCAGCTTTTGCTTGTTCATCTCCCTTCCCACCTTTGGTGGAGATCTTCTTCTTGAACCTCCTCCTCAAAGCTGTCATATTCAGTGCATTGCCGAAGACAGATTCTTCCCTATCCCAATGGTGGGTGTACTCAAAATTTACATTGTTTTCTTTGCAATGCTCAGCTAATTTACCGTGGGAGTCATTTCGATGGAACGGCATCTCGCCAAAATGAAACCTTTCTAATTCTTCTACAAACTCATCAGCTTTTTTAACTCTGGTAAACCTGTAACTTCCTAACTTGAAGGGCAAAGGAGGATAGGTAGCCTTCTTATGCTCAAATAGGAAGCTCCCTATGCCATCCAAGAAGACCTACCTAACTGCCTCTTTGTGAATGATGTAGTCAGTGGCATATTTGGGCAGCAGGGAAGGTGCTCTTGAAACTCCAAACATCCTGAAGTAAAGGCCATCCTCAGTCAGATAGTAGTATGCATATTCTTTAATTAATTGCAACACCTCCTCTGATATGCAGTCACACTCCTTCAAGAAAATGAACATTTACAGTGGCATGATGAAGTGTTCACAGACTTCTCGGTAATGACTGTGGTACTTGTATGCCCACAGTGGCTTATATGCAGAATACACCGGCATCCTTTCTCTATCCCAAATACACCGTAGTCCAGGGAAAGGCTGATTGCACAATATACAGTCGACAAGTATGGAACTCATGTAGAATTCATACCTCTTTTGGGATACTCCTCCTAGGGCTGAGGCCAAGCAGGTAGAGAGACTGTTTGATACTATGTTGGCCCAGTTGAAAATGGTCCCCTAGGTTGCAACATAAAAAATGATTGGCATCCATTCCAATTTGAAGAACCTGCCATGAGCTCTTCCAAAAATCTTGTTAAGCATTAAAGCTATGAACCTGTATGGGGCCCTTAAGCTTGTTGTATCATACTCTCTCGTAGCCCTAGTTCTGAAATACTTTCCTAATAGCAGCATTCTTTTAAGGGTCTCTACAAGGTCCATTCTAATGTTATTCAACCAATCATCAAACAGAAATATTTGCACTTCTGGCAGGTGGTAGTCCAGAGCTACATATCCTGGGCTATATGCAGCATAGCCCTATTTTTCAACATTCTCCAGGATTGTTGTGGTTACATCTGCCCGGGGCAGAATCCAACCAATTACTTCAGAGCATGGGAAAAGCTCTGGTCTGGTGGCAATCTTCATCAGTGAAGATCTCTCGATATTGGCATATATGCCCTCTTCTTCCAAGCCCATATCTGGCACCTCTCGGTGCGTGATCAGCCTGTAAATCTCTCCCCACTGGTACTCGGGCTCCACACCAGATATACACTTGGTGTCCTCATATATGTATTCAGTTTTGGTAATAACCTCCACTTCGGGCTCTTCCTCGACCACAGGAGCCTTCTTCTTTTGCCTCTTTGACATTTCGAATTCGAAAACTTCCTGCCATATATGACATTGTAAACATTAATCCATTCGCAGTTAAGTTGCAAATATTTATATAACAAAGTACAGCATTTCACTCCTTCTATGTGTACCATGACATCAATTAGTTAAATGAAGCAAATATGTGCATGTATATAAGCTGAAATGGCCTAACTAATAGAACTCTTGTGAGGAAACGAAAACTACATTAAAATAAAGAAATTTCGGACTTGCTGTGGGTGCCATAACCATCGCACTACACGGGAATAACATAAGCACTATGCAATATTTTTCAATGTCGTGTCCTCAGGAACTACGCGGTCTATGCAATCTATGGTCACAAAAGCTATGCCGTGCAATACATTCCTAATTGGCTCAAATTTGACATCGACAGTGGAACGGGTCGCCCGAACCGCGCGGTATAAAATGGCTAGGGTTTTAAGGAAATGATCAACGTAAGGGTGGTGGGAAACCAGTCAAACAACCCAGGGAATCCATAAATGATCCTTCCCAAACAACCTATCTCCCAACGGGGCAGACTGGTGCGAATAGCGCAATGGCCGTCTGCACCGATCTCCCCAACCACTAAGCTCAAGGTTGAAATGCATCATGGATGCGGCGTAAAACATCCTGTGGGCAACACGACTCACTATTGACGGCTACGATACACACCCCATTATATACGCATGAATAAATGGGGTTGAGGGGAAAATATCCCTAGAAAAACCCAACCATAGGCAAAAAATCAACAAAACGCTTCAAACGGAATGGGGTAGGGCGACAAGATACTACCTGGAAACGATGCGTAACTGGCATGGAGAGGCCTGTTAAGCTTCATGGTTGAGACACCTGGAATGCAGGTACCAAAAATGGGGGACCGGGCGAGCGCAAGCAAACGACAACACACGACTATGATAGTTCACAATAATCCCAACAGTAATAGAATATACAAACCCAGCCCCATATATATATGCATATGGACAAATACAAGTGATGGGAAAGAATCAGACCGCGAAACATTTTGGATCGGAGGTCGAAAGCGTAATCCCTTCCACAACGCTGGGTGGCCAAATCACTAATCTATCTGCGGAGACATACTCAGAGGAACATCGCATGACTAATCGTCGGAACATCAGAGCGATAGCGGGATAGGGGGCCGCAATGGAAGAAATGCAAAGGATAAACCATTCTACAATGTAAGGTTTGAATCGGAAGTGGAATAATAAAAGATCGGAATGGTTAGCACTTTCTGCAGCCGCAACGGCGGAGTCACAAAGGGAGCGACCTTCCACAACGTCAGGGTTTAAAACAACTAGATGACCAGGAAAGATAGAGTTTTCCGCAGCCGCAATGACGGAAGCCCTCAACTAAAGGATTGATGAAAATAACATGGTGGGGCCGAAAACCCAAAGCGGCGATCAAGGAACTTCACATTTTGTCGTCCGCAATTGCGGAGGAGGTTGTAATAAAAGTTTCGATGTAAAACCAAAAAACAGCTGATGTGAAAACGAACGTATCGAAAGCAAAGTCAAAGTCAAGACTCGTTATTTCTCCGCAACGGCGGGAGCATCAACCAAATAAACTTCCAATTCAAGCATGCTGGAAACGTATTTAAAAGCAACAATAAAGTTTGATCAAACAGTGGATTGTTTCAAGCGTTAGAGGAAGAATCAAAACAAGTGGTAGATCAATCCAAGCATTAGAAAAATTTTCTGAAAAAATCATTAGATCAAATCAAAGAAGAAAATCAAACTACTCTAAGCAAAAGGAGGGTTCCAAAATTTTTTGGAATTTTGGGAAATTGTTGCAGCTACAACAATTGGCGACTACCTGGTGAATCCCAAATTTTTGACTTAACCTCTTCCGAGTTCAAGACCGTTTGAATACAAATTGAAATCTTCTAGATGTTTGTATTCCTAGGCTGGTCGACCTATGCATTTAAATCATTGAGAAATAGTCCATTCTTTGGGAAATGGTAACATCAAGAATATTTGCAAGTCTGAATAAATCTTTAGAGGCCAAATAAGTGAGATTTATTTTACCCGTCCTTAGGTAGTTTCGAGCTTGAACACCACAGGATTGTAACATATAGTAAACAACACTATCCATTTGTTCCTCATTCCCATGCCAACTGCACTTTTGTGCTATTTGAACTTTAGTTCTTGTGAGTCCTCCATCTGCCTTTCTTTCTGAATTTTATTCAGGCTCCTCTATCCATAGTGTCCTTTTGTATGAGAGAAGAATTTACTGTTCATCTCACGGACGGAGAGGAACTTTCGGCAATTTGAAATTCATGCTTTTGATACTTTGCTTTGATATGTATTGTTTCTTTAAGGAGTTTTGACTCTTGATAGCTTTTAGCTTTTCTGAAATTATGGCATGGGATCATTTATATATGATGTACTGTCTACTTTGCTTCCTTTCCGTGGTTCCTCTGCTTTCACTCCCTTGGACATCTTAGATGTGAAATGGATGGAGCCTCGAAATAGTATTCCAGACCTGTTACTTCTGAGTTATTTACAGGGGTTAAGTAGAAATTCAATGAATGCATGGCCAATTAGGAACACCGCTACTAGAAGACATTCTATGTTTCAAAGAACAGTCTTTTGCTCAAGATTTCAGTTAATTAAGAACCCTGATGTTTCCATTGCAACCAAAAGTTTGCCCTTTTATTCAAAAATAAAAAGAACTAGTAACAAAGCATTTAAATCAAAAGAAAACAGCATCAAATCAAATAATCAAAAGAAAACAGCATCAAAGCATTAAATAAAAACAACATTATTTATGTACAAGGCAGAAAGAAAAGAAAAGAAAATGTGTGCCCACCCTTAAAAATCTTCAATCAAACGAGTTAAAGGGCTCGACTGTGGTGAAGGTCAAAAATCTATCCATGGTCTAAGTGTACCATTTTTGAAATTGAGACCATATCTACTAGTCTACATTCATCTTTATCATCCTGAGGAAGTTGAAGGAGCTCAGGCTAATTGTCAATATTATAACTAGCCTTTCTTTCTGTATGATGTCTTAGCTTAAGCTCGGTTAGATAATTTCCCAAGATAGAATTAGTAGATTCATTTCCCTCTCCCAGCCTGGTGACGGTATGCTTCATGTAAGGCTCTCTCAAAATTTTAATCCGATTAGGGGTACCCTTAAGAGGCAACCATAAATGAGACCAGTCTGAAGAAAAATAACCTTTTGATCCCGCAGACCAATCTCGGTTGAGAATAAGCCCATATCCACCTGGTATGTTAGCCACCATAATGTCAATAAATTGGCATATCTTGTTGTTTGCAAAAAAGAAAATGAGAACATTTTTCATTTCTCCCACTACTTTGACTCTTGTGCTATCTAATTGCGTTACTTCCCAGGTTGTGAATTCTGGCTGTCCATTGATCTTTTTGCAAACCTCAAGAGGCATAACATTCACCGATGATCCAGAATCTACCAAGCAATTATGCACATTATGATTCAGCATTTCTAGGGTCAAAAGAAAAGGTGGGGTGTCATGTTTTTCTTCCCAACCTGGTTCTATGTCTTCTTCTCCCGGTTGTTTTTGAGTGGGTATATCTTCTTTAATCTCCTTAATTCTTTTAGTGTTTCCTTCATCAACACCTTCCACCGATTTGATAGGCTCATGGATTGGTTCTGCTTCCTGGTTCAGAGTAGTGACTTTAGGTGTTTTATCTTTAACATTCACATCTACCTGTCTCTTGACATTCTCTTGCAATTTTTTAATCTTTGAAATTATTGCATTGTCTTTAATTTCTAGGTTCACATCTTTTGTTGTTGTTGGTGTGTATTCAGACTTAAGAGAATTCTCTTCTGTGTTGAAAAGTGAGACACCATTCCATAAGAACATGGTATCCTCATCTTGTTTCTCTATGGTCTATTTTTTTCTTCTTCCTTACCACTGTCTTTAGTCAGTTTAGAGTCCAGCAGCTTATTCATCACCAATGTCATCGAATTTAACCATTGAGGGCACTTCTTTTCAGAATGAGGTTGTTGGTGAAAAGTGCAGAAATTATCCCCCCCTACTTCTGTTATGTTTATTGATGGTAAATTTGGTGGAGGTATTTTCCATGGGTTGCTATCCTCTATTTTTTGGTAGTAGGGTTTGTAAGTTCTCTGAACTTCCCTCTCTTTCTCCAGATCTATTATTCAGTTGGATAATTTCTGAATCATTTTCAGCATTCCCTGATAATCATGTGATTGTTCATCTTTAGGTTTAGATAGCAATAAGGCTCTTCTCCTGGTAGTTTTCTCTTCAGGGAGATCGGTATAATCTGCTACACTTTCATTTTCAGCTTCTACCCTTTCTGCTTCTTCATAAGTTTCTACCAACGTGGGTCGTGCTTTCATTTTGGAAAACATAGCTAATTCAGGTCCTAGGGCAAAGGTGAAATATTCAATCAAGACCTTGTCAGAGGGTCTGTCAGCTTCAGAAAAGTTCTTTAGGTATGTTGAAAATCTTTGAGTGAAACTATGTACCTTCTCATTCTTATCTTTTCTTAACAAACCAAGACCTTTCATTAGTGAGGCATGTGTCTTTTGGGCTGAGTACTTACTTCTGAAAGTCCTTTCGAAGGTGTCCCAATCAGGAATAGAGTTTGCAAGCAAACTGAAATACTAGGATGCTGCTACCCCTTTAAGGGTATGCAGGAATAATCGACAGACAACATCTTCGAACTCCCCAGCCCTTAACCCTTCTACTGCTAAATAGAAACTTTTCAAGTGGTCATCTACAGCAATCTTTTCATCAGGATCAAACTTAGGCAGCAGCTTATCAAAAGCTTGAGGTAGGTTATGCAATGGAGGTGTGAGGTTCAAAGGTGATCTATCTCTCCAAGCCGGTAGAGGGTTGGGATGATTCACATTTACACCAGCCATGAGCAAAGGTGAATGACCGGGAGTCTGAGTAAGAAACACAGTAAGATGAAACTGGGCTTTCTTGCTTCAAAGGTAGAACCAAAACCTGTCTATACTTGGGTTAGGTCGAAAGCTTCAAAACATTTGTTGGTGAGGTAATCTTAGGAAAATAAGTTTCCACGTCTAACCATGCACTGGCGGCCCTCCTTCTAGCCCTAGAAACTGTTGATGCCTGGAAAATCGCAGGCAAAAACAGCAAGGGATTCTCCCCAGTCAACGTTCCCAACTAGCTCGCGACTGTTTGGTATGGGGAATCCGTCTGGTTTGTGGTCCGGCTACCATAGGTCAAAGTAACAAAAACAAATGCTTTACCGGTTGTGGCCTGGTCCATCGTGTCAATTTTTGTATTTTTTGACTTAAGTATGATATGCATATGCCTAGTTAACCATGCAGGGTGATAAGGATGCAAGGGGCATTCACAACGTGATGCGCAGGTTCTTACCTCTCATCTTAGCACTCACAAGCATCTCAATCACATATGCAGCAATAAAATAAAACTATCTATCTATCTATCTATCTATCCCCGGGGAGCAAAAATGTAGCTTATTTATGAGTAATGTGTATTGTGCATGTATTATAAAGAGAAATCACATATAGCTGATATTCCTTCCTACGACACATGAACGATTAGAGATATTTAGACAATCAGATAGCCAATTATTTATGAACAGCATACATTAATCATGGTGGTAAATCCACAGAATAAACCAGAAATCATTCAAACAAGAACATAGGCTCTAAGAGTTAGAATGATCTCACAGTTAATGGACCAAAAGCTGGAAAAACAAAATAGTTCATCTTTCCGCAATCCACAGCATAACATTTGAAAGTCCCGCCAATCTTTCTCCAACAGGCAAACAATAATTCTTTATTGCAAAAAAAAAGTATTTCTTCTTACAATATCGCTTTACATGTCTAACTGGGAAAAATCCTCTATTCCTTCTAAGCCTTCTACATTTATACAAAAAGGGAGAGACTGTTGGGCTACCCAAAGTAACCTTTGGGCTTCCCAACTCTTCACCTCCAATGTTTCACTTTTCTCAAATGTTTTTTACAAAATCGTTACAAATTACAAAAGTGACCAATCTTTTACGAGGAGGGTCCCACTTGGGTGTCTAGAAACTTCTTCCACGCCACAGCTTCAGAGGCGATTCCTTCAAAGACACAAGGTTCCAGAAACTCAATGTTGATCTCAATCTTCGCAGCTTGGTTCTTTATAGCCTCAATTCTGTCTGTGCTCAACCGAAGCTGATTCTCCAAAAGCTACACATTGATGGATGAATGATCTACTTCACTCCTTAAGATCTGATCATCCAGGGATTTAATATGCTGTATTTTCGCTTCGTCATCCTGATATCTCTTCTACAGCATCTCCACAAATGAATTGTGTTCCGGGAAAACATCAAGCCTCTGTTCGGCCTCTATTTGGCACCGATTGTAGGTAATAAGGAGCCTCCTGAAAAACTTTATGCATGCTCCTTTCATCTTTTTAACAGACTTTTTAAAATCCTCTATGGTATTTATAGAAAACTCTAGTAAGTCATAATCCCGTTTGAGGGCCTGTTTATCCTTCGATGGCAGCTCTGCTGGAGTTTCTTCATTATTTTCCAGCCTTGTCATTCTTGCAGTCAGGACCTCAACGACGTCCTGAGATCTATCAACAAAGTAAGAGGAGGTTTCCAAGATTTCCTCTAATTGGCCATCTACCTGCAGAACTTTGCATCTCTCCTCTTCTATGGCAGTCTGCAGCTACAGCATCTTGGGATTTTGTGCCAGCACATGCTCTTTGAATGGTTGGAGGTTTACCTGCTCCTCCCTTGCTTCCCCTAAAGCAGTGGCTAAACAAGTAATCTGCTCTTGAAGCTTTCTCTCTTGTTCTTGAGCTTGCTGCTCATTTGCTTCTAAGGAGGTATTTTGCTGCTCTAAGTCTCCTATCTTTCCCAGCAGCTGTTCTTTATCCACCCGGAGCTCTTGATACTCTCACTGCACTCTCTCTAGACACTCCTGTGTAGTTTCCCTAACTTGTCTCTCCACTTGGAGGAGTTGCAGTTCATCTTGTGAAGACCTCATCTCCCTTTTCATGTCCTCATATTTCCTTTTCAGCTTGTTGCTTTCCTCTCTCTCCTTCCTCAATGTGTCTTTCAGTTGAGCAGAGGATTTCTTGGATAGCTCCAAGTCTGTCATAATATTGTCCACATTATCCTTCGAAGCTTGGATTAATGCAGCTCCTGCTCTGATGGTGAATCTTGGATCTCGGTCCGTCCCAAATACAACGGGCGTATCCGTTATCATTTTCCCAGACAGACCACCTGTTTCAACTTTCCTTTCTATTCTCTTCACTATCCTCTTGGTCTCCCTATCATAGAAAACAGAATTGAAATCAGGTATCTCTTCCCCTTTCTTCTGTACAAAAGGGATCAGCTTGAGTGTGGGGACCATAGTTCTGCTGGCAGCCGGTAATTCTAGGTCCTAGACCTCGGGGTTCTCTATGTCCTGAGTCTGTCCTCCAGCTGTGTCAGAGGCTGACTGTTCCGTCTCTATCTGTGTCAGCTTTAGCCTCTCTGCTTCTTGCTTATGTAGCTCTTCATCAAGCTTCCTTTTATTTTCTTCTTCTTCATTTCTTTTATCTTCCTCTACTTTTCTAGATGCCTCTTGTGCAGCTTTTCTTTTCTCTTCTTCTTCTCCCTGCAGCCACCCTGCAGCTTCTTGTGCCAACCTTTGGGCTTCCTCATTTCTTCTCCTTGCTTCTTCATCAGCTTTTGCTTGTTCATCTCCCTTCCCACCTTTGGTGGAGATCTTCTTCTTGAACCTCCTCCTCAAAGCTGTCATATTCAGTGCATTGCGGAAGACAGATTCTTCCCTATCCCAATGGTGGGTGTACTCAAAATGTACGTTGTTTTATTTGCAATGCTCAGCTACTTTACCGTGGGAGTCATTTCGATGGAACGGCATCTCGCCAAAATGAAACCTTTCTAATTCTTCTACAAACTCATCAACTTTTTTCACTCTAGTAAACCTGTAACTTACTAACTTGAAGGGAAAAGGAGGATAGGCAGCCTTCTTATGCTCAAATAGGAAGCTCCCTATGCCATCCAAGAAGACCTGCCTAACCGCCTCTTTGTGAATGATGTAGTGAGTGGTGTATTTGGGCAGCAGGGAAGGTGCTCTTGAACCTCTGAACATCCTGAAGTAAAGGCCATCCTCAATCAGATAGTAGTCTGCATATTCTTCGATTACTTGCAGCGCCTCCTCTGACATGCAATCACACTCCTTCAAGAAAATGAGCGTATACAATGGCATGATGAAGTGTTCATAGACTTCTCGGTAATGACTGTGGTACTTTTATGCCCATAGTGGCTTATATGCATAATACACCGGCATCCTTTCTCTATCCCAAATACACCGTAGTCCAGGGAAAGGCTGATTGCACAATATACAGTCGACAAGTATGGAACTCATGTAGAATTCATACCTCTTTTGGGATACTCCTCCCAGGGCTGAGGCCAAGCAGGCAGAGAGACTATTTGATACTATGTTAGCCCAGTTGAAAATGGTCCGCTGGGTTGCAACATAAAAAATGATTGGCATCCATTCCAATTTGAAGAACCTGCCATGAGCTCTTCCAAAAATCTTGTTAAGCATTAAAGCTATGAACCTGTATGGGGCCCTTAAGCTTGCTGTATCATACTCTCCCGTAGCCCTGGTTCTGAAATGCTTTCCTGATAGCAGCATTCTTTTAAGGGTCTCTACAAGGTCCATTATAATGTTATTCAACCAATCATCAGACAGAAATATTTGTGCTTCTGGCAGGTGGTAGGCCAGAGCTACATACATATCCTAGGCTATATGCAGCATAGCCCTATTTTTCAACATTCTCCAGGATCATTGTGGTTACGTCTTCCTGGGGCAGAATCCAACCAATTACTTCAGAGCATGGGAAAATATTTGGTCTGGTGGCAATCTTCATCAGTGAAGATCTCTCGATATTGGCATATATGCCCTCTTCTTCCAAGCCCATATGTGGCACCTCTCGACGTGTGATCAGCCTGTAAATCTCTCCCCACTGGTACTCGGGCTCCACACCAGATATACACTTGGTGTCCTCATATATGTATTCATTTTTGGTAATAACCTCCACTTCAGGCTCTTCCTCGACCACGGGGGCCTTCTTCTTTTGCCTCTTTGACATTTCAAATTCGAAAACTTCCTACCATATATGACATTGTAAACATTAAGCCATTCCCGGTTAAGTTGCAAATATTTATATAACAAAGTACAATGTTTTACTCCTTCTATGTGTACCATGACAGCAATTAGTTAAATGAAGCAAATATGTGCATGTATATAAGCTGAAATGTCCTAACTAACAGAACTCTTGTGAGAAAATGAAAACTACATTAAAATAAAGAAATTTCAGACTTTCTGTGGGTGCCATAACCATCGCACTGCGCGGGAATAACAGAAGCACTATGCAAGCTTTTTCAATGTCGTGTCCTCAGTAAGTACGCGGTCTATGCAATCTATGGTCATGAAAGCTACGCCGTGCAATACATTCCTAATCAGCTCAAATTTGACATCGACAGTAGAACAGGTCGCCCGAACCGCGCGGTATAAAATGGCTATGGTTTTAAGGAAATGATCAACGTAATGGGGGGGGGAACTAGTCGAACAACCCAGGGAAGCCATAAACGATCCTTCCCAAACAACCTATCTCCCAACAGGGCAAACTGGTGCGGACAGCGCAACGGCCGTCTACACCAATCTCCCCAACCACTAAGCTCAAGGTTGAAATGCATCATGACTACGGCGTAAAACATCCTATGGGCAACACGACTCACTATTGACGGCTACGATACACACCCCATTATATACGCATGAATAAATGGGGTCGAGGGGAAAACAGCCCTAGAAAAACCCAACCGTAGGCAAAAAATCAACAAAACGCTTCAAACGGAATGGGGTAGGGCGACAAGATCCTACCTGGAAACGATGTGTAACCGTCGTGGAGAGGCCTGTCAAGCTTCATGGTTGAGACACATGGAATGTGGGTACCGAAAACGGGGGACCAAGCGAGCATGAGAAAACGACAGCACACGACTATGACAGTTCATGATAATCCCAACAGTAATAGAATATACAAACCCAGCCCCATATATATATGCATATGGACAAACACAAGTGACGGGAAAGAATTGGACCACAGAACATTTTGGATCGGAGGTCGAAATCGTAATCCCTTTCACAACACCAAGTGGCCAAATCACTAATCTATCCGCGGAGACATATGCAGCGGAACATCGCACGACTAATCATCGGAACATCGGAGTGATAGCGGGACAGGGGGCCGCAACGGCGGAAACGCAAAGGATAAACCATTCTGCAATGCAAGGTTTGAATCGGAAGCAGAAATAATAAAAGATCGGAATGGTTAGCGCTTTCGGCAGCCGCAATGGCGGAGTCACAAAGGGAGTGACCTTCCACAATGTCGGGGTTTAAAACCACTAAACGACCGGGAAAGATAGAGTTTTCCGCAGCGGAAGCCCTCAACTCAAGGATTGATGAAAATAACACGGTGGGGCCAAGAACCCAAAGAGGTGATCGGGGAACTTCACAGTTTGTCTTCCGCAATTGCGGAGGAGGTTGTAATAAAAGTTTCGATGTAAAACCAAAAAATAGTCGATGTGAAAACGAATGTATCGGAAGAAAAGTCGAAGTCAAGACTCGTTATTTCTCTGCAACGGCGGGAGCATCAACCAAATAAACTTTCGATTCAAGCATGCTGGAAACGCCTTTAAAAGCAATGATAAAGTTTGATCAAACAGTGGATTGTTTCAAGTGTTAGAGGAAGAATCAAAACAAGTGGTAGATCAATCCAAGCATTAGAAAAATTTTCTGAAAAAATCATTAGATCAAATCAAAGAAGAAAATCAAACTACTCTAAGCAAAAGGAGGGTCATGAATTTTTTTGGAATTTTGGGAAATTGTTGCAGCTGCAACACCTTCATTATCCAAAGGAGGAGGTGTATCTAAAATGACAAGTTTTTGACCAATATCTTTCTTGAGACAAGAAATATGAAATACATTATGAATTTTACTCCCTTTTGGAAGTTCCAACTCATATTCTAAGGGCCACTATAATTGGTTACATACCCCTGCTTGTAGTGTATGGGAGTCTTTGGCCTCTCCTAGGCGATACATACCTCCTGAATTTGGGAGCTCACTTATCCTCCCCTTGGATTGCTTGCATTTTGGCTGTATATTTCCTTATGAGTGTGCTCTTTGTGTGTTAGTTGGATTTAGGGATCACCGTTACTTGAGTATATTTATATTCTCTTGAGTTTGGGTCCTTTTATGTTTAGCATACCTGATATCACTAGTTGTATCCCATCACCCACTCCAGGTTTGAGTGCAGAACTTAGTGTTGTACTGGGGGCACCACAACTTCTTACCTTTCTCATAGATTTGGGAGTGGTCATATTTCATGACCCTCTACTCCATTTGTGGAGGATTTTCACTCCCTTGGTCTGGTATTAACACCATTGTTCCTTCTCACAGGGGTGGTATTGGATACGTGAATGTTGTGTCTGCACCTTACTTTCATTTTTATGTCCCATCATCCACTGTGTTGTTTCCTTTGAATGTAGTTTCCATGATCAATCCTCCTTATATCTTATATTTTGGACTCTTTACTGATTATTTTCAATGGTTTTGGGCTAATATTGTTGTCATGTAGGGTCCATTTTTTGTACACTCTCTCTAAGGGATTTGACACGTTCATGGCCATCACATGTATAATTTTGGAATTGGCATATAGATTAGGATTTCACATCCTCCTACATTTTGCATGAACTTATGACCGTTTCACTTTAACCTTAGGTTTGAACCCAATCTGCGATATCACGAAACCTTCATGTTGCTATCAGAAGTGGTATTGCGAGAATAGTAGAGATTTACTATACATGGGTACCCTTTTTAGATTCTATTTTTCATTTGGTACCCATGATGAGATACCTCCTTTAGGTTATGAGAGTCCTTTTTTTAGTCCCGCCATGTCCTTGAGAAAGAGCTTCATACTCCTCTTGAAATTTATGTTGGCTTTTCCACATAGGGACTCCCTTGTATATATTAAGTTGTAATTGCATTTCATGAGTTTTGCTTACCTTCTTGAGCTTTATACCGACCCCCTGACTTCAAGCTATCAACCATATAGCCCAATCTTGTCTCATGTCTAGCCAAGCAGAGCCTTTTTATATATCCCTTGCAGCTTGATCACTCCTTTACCAAGAGGAGACCTTCCCCCGAGTGTCGTTATCCCGCACATGTTTCCTTGCATTGAGCATAGGTATGTTCCACTGCTTGGAACTAGATTGCATGTTCCTGACACTCGTATACTCCTATATATGTACTATAAAGCACTTTTATTCTTTTTCAAGATTTTCAAAATATCTGAAAAAGTCCAAAAAAATAAAAAACATAAAAATCCGGACGGGAAAAGATATTATCTTTGGCAGCAGTCGAGTCGTGTCGCCTTCAAACAAAGCACTATATATCACATCCATTGGTTGGGTTATTAGTTTGAATTTAGGATATGTACTTGTTACTTTGATTTTATCTCCACTGACTGGTTATGCTTCCAGTCCCCATGGAGCCTCTGTTGATGCCTCCTATGTCACAGAGATGTACCGTTTTGCATATCGAGTCCATGTTGCCTACCTTCAGTCACCACTTTCCTTATTCTCTTATTCGAAGGAAGTTGAATCTTGAGTTGCTTATTCCTCAGTTATCTTGACTTTGCATGTCGACCATTCCTGGTACTGTTACTAGTTCATGCACATCTTGTTCATTGATTTATTCCACATTATACATCCTTACTAAGTACCTCGTGTTGGTTGATGAGGGATGCCTTAATTCCCTCCTTCTAGCGGATTCTATTCCATCGACATCAAATCATTTATCCTAGAATAGGAGTCTAGATTCATTTGAGTGCCTTGATACTTATAGTCATCACTGGTAGGTTCTATCGCCATCGACATGTTTTGGGAATACATCAATGTCCCTTGATCGATGGATTCTTCCAAGTGTTCGACCTCAACACATATATTCACACTTGTTAGATTGCACTCTGTACCTTGATTCCCATTTTCATTATCAGTGATTTATCTTGCGTCTGTTAACGGTATACATCAATGACTAGTAATCAGACGATGGACTACTATGTTCGACCTTGACACATCTATTCACATAGTAGGACATGTACTTGTAGCGGTTTGTGTAGAAGACCTTCCATCTTGGTGGCATTCCATGTATGCTACCTCCTTGATCATGCCATTATTCATGATATTTCAGTTCTTGTGATCATGATTCTAGTATTTCCAATATATATCAAATATATTCATCCATTATGGAGATCTTGATCCATTATATATTGTACATGGTGATGACCACACATGAAACTTTGCATATCATGCCTATTCATGGCCATTGTACTATTATGTATCTAGGACTGATACACGTATTTGCAGTCACATGCAGAGATTTATCATTGTATTGTACTGATGGGTGGATGGTTCTTCCACTTGGGTCTTCATTACTCCACTTTTGGGATATATTTTATAATGTGTTTCGGCCATCATGTTACCCCTTTGACCTCACACATTAGGGGGCATCTATTATAGTTGATTTTACCACACCACATAGATCACACATTTATGGCCTTCCCTTTCCCTTTGCAGACTCCTTGGACCCCATGGACTTATATTATACTTTGATGTTCCAAGATCATCCCCAAAAATTTCCTATTTATACATATATGTGAATTTTAAAGAAATACCTACATGTATACGAATCTTTGACCTCAAACCCGCGTACATCAGGATGTGTGCAAAATGACAAATTTTTTTGGAGTTTTCCTCGATTTGAGTCTGAATAACTTGACTCTTGGCCTTCCAAATGCCTTGAGAACACTTGGATTCGACCCTCCATTACCTCTTTGGAGTGTTAGATAAGGAACCCCTTGGATACATTGAAGGAGGAGAAATTGAAGAGCAAGGAAACTATAGTCCATTGCTTCCTTGTTTTTTCTTATACTTGAGTCTTCATCCCTTTGCCCCTTGGAGCACATAGTGTTCTTCCCAATATTTCCTTTGCTTTGTGAACTTTCTATCGAGAGATGGAGGATTGAAGTGGTGGAGGACTCGGTTTCTCCGGATCGCAGAAGTGTCGATAGAGTTTGTCACTATTGTATCTGTTATTTATTAATAGAAATATATTTTCCTGTCCAATTCATGTGAATTTTGAATATGAATATTGAATCCATGGATGTATTTAATTTCTTATACATGGTATTTAAATATATATGGAGAACTTCACTTAGGAAACTCAGATTCGGTAGGGTATAACTCAGACGCAGAAATATATGATTAGGAAATTGAAAACTATGAACTACAAGCAAGGGAATTCTGGACCATCCAAGCCATTTTGAAAAAACAAACACACCAATGTTTTTCTGTGTCTATAATATAGAAAATATTTGAAATAAACGTTAGGGAATATCCATCCCTAAAACTGATGAAAACAGAAAATTGACCGTCACTTAGGTATAAAGAGCAGGAATCACCAGTCCTCCACATTGAACAAGTCTCTAAAAAAGGTGAACACGGACAACTTCAAAGTCTAGTCAAACCATTTACAGGACAAGTTGCTCGGTGGTGGGATACTCACTAGTTGAGACTACAAACATGGTCGACATCTTCAATGTACTTTGTCAAAATATTTGGAGGAAAGAAGCTAACAAATCCATCACATATACCAGTCTTTACACAAGGCCAGGATCATGAAAAACACATAATTGCATGTGAAGAGAATGGAAAAGAATTATATATAAAGATGAATGAATATGTCCGCACCTATTCCCATAGACATTAGATGATCTACCGAACAAATGGTACAAAACGAAAGAAGAATGAGGTGAAACATTCTTATGGAATGAACTTAAAGAAAATTTCATCAAGGACCTTAAATTTATACCTGAAGATGACCAACTAGCTGAAGCTACGGAGCAAATAACAACATTTATAAAAATGACTATTAGTAATAGTTCTACAGGAACTCACAACCAAGCGAACGACTCATGTCATCATATTCGGTCAACTAAAGCACCATAGTCAACAAAAATTTGACTAGAAACTGAACAGACAAAAGGGAAATATTTTCAATGGAAGTATGATCATTCTAAAACGACGAAACCAATCAAAACAATACTAAAGGTTGAATCGACAGAAAAATAATAACCTGAACAGGTGACAGCAGAATACTTTCCAGCATCATTTTCACAATTTAAAGAAGGAAGTCGAAAATTTAACGAGAGCAAGGTGCCTGCATGGATGGATGAAAAAATTAAAACAAAATAAATTGACATCCCTAATGATGATAGACCTAAACTTGCAAGAATTGGATATTACTAGAATGATGAACAAACAACAGAAATCTTTAACTTGCTAAAAGAATTTCAAGTTGTGTTCGCTCGAGATTATAGGGATCTTAAAGGATTAGTTCAAGAAATTGGAGAAATGAAGATCAACATTAAACCCTATTTAAGACCTATAAAGAAATAACCATCTAAACTTGCTCATATGTATAAATAAATAGTAAAGAAATAAATTGACAATATGTTAGTGGCCGAAATTATCTACCCTATTGATTAGTCGGAATGGGAAAGTTCAATGGTCATGCAACCAAAGAAGCATGACCTGACACGACTAAGAATTTGTGTAGATTTATGTGAACTAAACAAAGTCACTCTCACGGACCCATTTCCAACTCCTTTTACAAATGAAATTCTCAATGAAGTTGCAGGACATGACTATTACTCGTTTACAGACGGTTTCGTAGGTTATAATCAAGTACCAATTGCTAAGGTAAACCAAAAGAAAACATCATTTGTATGTGAATCTAGCTCATTTGCTTACAAAGTTATGCCATTTGGTATGACAAATGCATCAGTTGTATTTTCAAGAATAGTGGTTAAAGCATTCCAGGAATATATCTACCAAAAAATGGCTATGTACTTCGGTGATTGGACTATTTACTCTATGTTAAAATATCACTGCAAATGGCTAAGGTTAATGTTAGAAATATGCTGAAAAATTCAACTATCCCTTAATATAAAGAAACATATTTTTGTAACTCCTATAGGAATTCTTCTCAGACCATTTATTGTTTCCTAGAGACACTCCCATTCACCCATGCACTCCACTATGCCTACCCTACCTTCATTTATGTCCTAACATGATCCATCCACATTCATAGAGGCATTCATGACCGTTTGAGGTGGTTAGGAAGCTCATTGGTCCACCTAGGGGGGTTTTGTGGTCCAATCTAATCCCACCACATGAATATTAGAATTATTGTACCATTATATCTTAAGGACATGAGTGCAATTAGATTGAATTATTATGCAGTGTAAAGGAATGAATAATACACACTAAACAAAACAAATCTCATAGGAAACATACAAGTATTGCTCAGTATAATTACAATATAAACTTCATTAATCCCAATAGTGTACAACAGTGTTACATAAAGGAGAATTTGAATCATATGGATAGGATTCAAATCACCAACTCAATCTAACTGCATGTCTAACTAGAATTTTTTAAATCACTATCGAAGTTCACTAGGATAACTCCATATGTCTAATTTAGTCTCTCCATCAGTTATAATCAGTTAAACTAGTCTAACAGATGTGGTAGGTGAGAATTAGGTGAGCATAGGCACCTTCCCACATGCATCCATGTAATACTGGTGCTAACTGAACTAGAGGACATCTAACTGAATGTAACTAGATCATATCTTAGCTTGACTAGTTACCAACTACCAACAACTGAAGTAGGTTGGTGCCGGAACTCCCAGTGGCTCCTAAATTATAGGGATTGGTCTAGGAGGCACATAAACTGATGCATGAAGGTGCATTCAGCTGGATTTAACCTCTATATGTGTTCCCCACACTCTAGTGACTGGTATAGATGGGCCCATTAGCCCAATTGGACCCAATGGTACTAGTGGAACCAATAATAACTAAATGACTCCTAATTTAGGAAAATATAATCTAATAGACTAGTTTGGACAAGGGAGGATTATAAATCCTAACACCCCCCCTGAATCCTAACTTGGAAAACTACGAGCCCTGGAAACAAGTCCAAAAGTAACCCATATAAAATATAAAAGAATTAAAAATTATGCTTAATAAACTGAGGAAATAGGGTAAAACCTCATGGGAAACCGCCCCCCCCCACCTCCCCCCCTTCAAAATAAGCAAGAATCATGAAAACAAGTCTTGAATAAAAAATTTGTGAAAAAATTCATGCAATTGCAGCACTATGCAGCAACAAATGTAGTATATTGGTTCTTTTGTGCAGAAGCATCTTGAGGCTTTGCATGTGAACCTATAAATCCAAACTAAATGAGTATGTCTAGAGGAATATTTCTCTTTGGAAGAAGAATAATGTGCTCAACTGAATCAGGAACATAGACAATTGCAAGATGAAAACTAGACCCATGAAGAGCAACTGAAATCAACTAATGAGAGAGAAAAAGTGATTGAGAATTTGAAACATGTGAGAAAAACCCAAGAAATTGATATATTTCAGCCTTGAATATCAAACCATGTGAGGTAAAATCAGCTCCAAGTGTTAGGAGCAAGTGTCCAGGTGGATGTATAATGTCTCCATCTTTACTAGATCGGTGAGGAGATGATTATATGATCAAAGGTAGAGAAGCCCTGGGAATGTGGAGAGCGAATGATTGATCTCCATAATGTGATATAGCTTCAAAAATAACCAATAATTCATAAAATATAATATCAGCAAACTCATGAGAGAAAATCAACATCAAATCCCCAGCAACAATTTTGAAAGAGACTTGTGGTATTTGATTTTTCACACCAAAATTGATGAGAAAAGCTACAAGCATGACTGGAGGATTTTGAAACTTAAAACTTGAAAAAAACAAGGTCATGTCATATCCAAATAATTTCATGTCAGATCCAATATTATGTAACAAAGGCTCTAAGTTCCCCACTAAAATGGTAGATGCACATTTTTCTTGTTTTTCAACAAAATTCTGAATATTGGTGCATTCAATCATGTAGGATTTATTGGAAGCTCAAGATCAAAGAGAGTGAATAGATCACTCCTAAAATATGATATTATTTCCAAAATATCCAAATATTCACAAAATATAATATCATAAAACTCATGAGAGAAAACCGACATCAACTCCCCAACAACAATTTTGAGAGAGACTTGCAGTACTTGATTCTTCACACCAAAATTGATGAGAACAATTACAAGAATTATTGAAATCTCTTGAAACTCAAAACATGAACCAAATAATATCATATCAGATCCAAATAATTTCATATCATATCCAAGAGTTTGGAACAAATCCAAGTGCTTCACCGACATGGTAGATTCACAATTTTCTCCTTCTTCAAAACTCTAAGTATTGGTGCATTCAATCATGTAGGAATTTCCTGGAAGCTCAACATCAACGAGAGTGAATGGATCACTCCTCAAAAATGATATTATTTCCAAAATATCCAAAGATACATAAAATATAATATCAACAAACTCATAATAGAAATACGACATCAAATCCCCAGTAATAATTTTGAAAGAGACTTGTAGTGCTTGATTTTTCACACCAAAATTGATGAGAACAGCTACAAGCATGACTGGAGGATATTGAAACTTAAAAATAGAACCAAATAATATCATATCAGATAAAAATAAGTTCTGTTGAGGCCTGGAAAATCACACGTAACAACAGTTAGGGATTCTCCCCAGTAAACGTTCCCAACTAGCCCGTTATTGTTTGATATGGGGAATCCATCTAGTTTACGGTCTATCTACAGTAGGTCAAGTAACAAAAATAAAGGGTTTTACTGGTTACAGCCCGGTCCACCATGTATGTTTTTAGTTTTTTGTATTTAAGTATGATATGCAAGTGCCTATCTAAAAATGCAGATTGATAGAGAATACGAGGAGCGGTCACAATGTGATGCGCAGGTTCTTACCTCTCGTCTTAACTCTCTCGCATCTAAACCACACACAGCAAGAAAAAACTGAAACTAATTATTTAACCTAACCCTAGGGAGAAAGATTATTATTCATCAATGAGTAATGTATTTTGTGCATGCATTAAGAAAAATCACATATAGTTGTTACTTATTTCAAAACACATGAACATTTATAGATATATGAACAACCAGAAAGCTAATTGTTTATGAACATCATTCATTACTCATAGTGAAAATTTCATAGAATAAACTAGAGCACATTCATAACAAGAACATAGGTTCAAAGAGTTAGAACGATCTCACAGTTAATGGATAACAACTGAAAACGAAATAGTTCACATTCAACAAATCCATAGCACAGCATTGGAAACCTTCCACAAAGCTTTCTCCAACAGGAAACTTGTAATTTCTTTATGCAAAAGGAAATAGTTCTTCTTACGTCATACTCGCACAAATATATCTAGGAAAAATTCCTATACTACATCTAACTCTCCTAGACTTATACAAAATAGCAAAACCTTTGGGTTGCCCCCCCCCCAAGGCGACCTTCGGACTCCCCCAACCGTTAAATCTCACAATTTTGTCCTTTTGTGAGTGCTCATGATTCATACAATGTGTTACATTTCAGATTAAGACTTATGAGTACTTCATAAAACTGACTGGCTCAGTAACTGATGAACCTTTTCCAAGCCTGGGCCTTTGCTGCTATCGATTCTGCTTTGTCTTTTATGTATGTCTTCTTTGAAGCAGCAATCATCAAACTGGGTCTAAAAATTTCTCTAGGTCTGTCTGCAATTAAAACGAAAAATTCATCATTAATTCGGATTGGATACAAGATCATCTAACTTTCAATAAAACGTAAACCATACTTTAAAATACAAATAAGCATAAAAATGAAACCCGGTACTGTGTTTTCATCGTGAAAACCCTAACTTGATCAAAAATAGAAAATCTCCGTCGCCCAAGAAATATGGTAAAAGCTCATAAAAACGGCGAGAAATCATTATCGACGGGAAAAACTAAGCATCGGGTTGACAAACTCCTGACCAGCAGGCAGAAGCATTATAGCATCGAATGATTAATTCTCTAAGCCGCCGCAACGACGAGAGCCATACAACATAAGGGTTCCGCGACAAAATAAAATGTTGGCGAAATAAACACTAAAAATATGCAGCATCGGACCTCGGAACCACTACAGCATTGGACAACTAGTTCAATGAGGAGCCATAACGGCGAAAGTCACATGGAATAAGGGCTCCGCAGACCAGAAAACATTGGCAAAAATCAGAACAAACCATCGGCAAACAGAACAATTATATGCCGGATGATTAGTTCACTGAGGAGCCGCAATGGCAGAAAATAATCAGACTATGGCTTTCAATCAAAGTCATGAAGCGTTCCGATAGCAAAGATAAAAAGTAAATGAAACAGCAATAAAACACAGAATAGGCAAGGGTAAGAACTAACCCATCGGAACATTTTCCATCTGTTCTCTGAAACGGCAGTGACTTAGAAGCCTAATGCTCCAACAGTGATAAGAAAAACGACGCCGAAAAACAAAAAACGAAAGAGATAAACCATCAGCAAAAAACATGATTCCCATCGGGAAGTTTAATAGTTAGCTTCTACAACGACGGCTGTGTAGAGAACTACGGCCCCGATTCACTGTTCAATAAACTTTCGACAGCGAAAAGGCAACTATCAACAAACCAAAAACTTCAAGTTCAATTCAAACAAATATAGTCATTCAACTTCCAAAAATGGTAAACAATGTACATCAATTCAAACTCAAAAGATCCAAATTTTTAACAGAGGACAACAAAGTTCAGCAATCCAAAACAAATCCATGCAAGATAAAATTTAAAAGGAGGGTCCAAAATTTTAAAAAATTTGGGAAATAGTTGCAGCTGCAACAATTGGCGACTACCTGGTGAACCCAGATCTCTGGACAATTTCTTCCTTAAGTAACAGATTGTTTGATAATAAAACCAACATGTTGAATTCTTCTAGATTTCTGGATTTCCCAAATGGCAAATGCATGTACTTTTAATCATTTATGATAGTCCAATTTAGGAAAATGGAAACCAAGATTTCAAAGTCAAGATAACTCTTTTGAGGCCAGGAATATGAGTTTCATTTTTTAACTCTGTCTTTGGGTAGTTTCCAGCCTGGACACCACATGATTGTAACATATGGTAAACAAAAATATTCATTTGTTCCTCATTCCCATGCCATTTTGAACTTTTTGTGCTTTTGGACTTTTGTTCTTTCTTTTGAGTCCTCCTGCATGCCTTTCTTTCTGAATTTTTTTTATTCAGGCTCCTCTATCCATAGTGTCCTTTTGTGTGAGAGATGTATTTAATTTTCAACTTACGGGCAGAGAAGAACTTTGGCAATTTCGTACTCATATGATTTAGTACTTTGTTTTGATACATATTGCTTTCTCAGGGGATTCTTGACTCTTATTTGCCTTTTGGATTTCAATTCTTGGCATGGGATCATTTATATATAATATATTGTTTACCTTGCTTCCTTTCCATGGGTCTTTTGTTGTCACTCCCTAGGACATTTTTTTAAATGTGAGATGGATGGAGCCTCGAAATAGTATTCCAGACCTTTTGATCCTGAGTTATTTTACAAGGATTAAGTAGGACTTCAATGTGTTCATAGCCATTTAGGAAAATTGCTAACTAGAAGAAATTCTTTCAGATAAAACAATAGTACACAGTCTTATAATCAAGGATTTTAGTTAATCCAGAATTCTGTACTCTCCATGCAACCAAAAGTTTCCTTCTTTTATTGAAATCCATCAAAATCTAAACTAGAACAAACATAAATAAAGTAAATCAAAATAAACAACAAAATCAATTTATTTATGTACAAGATAATCCAGAAACAAAAATCAAGAAAAATAAAATTTGAGAACTAAACCACTAACTGGTCAGTCCTCTACCCACCCCAATAAATCTGACAACTTGTAAGTTAAGGGGCTAGGCTTGACTACAAAATGAAAAAGACCTAACCATTATCTAATTCTACTGTACTTGAATAAAAAACTACATCTACTATTTTACAATCAATCTCTTCAGCCCGTGAAAATCGAAGGAGATCGGGTTGGGTGTCTGATGTACTGCTAGCTTCTTCTACTTGGTAGTCTCCCAGTTCTAGCTCAATTAGATGATTTCCCACCACAAAATCCACTGGTTCATTTTTTTCTTCCAATTGAGTAACATTGTTCTTCATGTGTGCTTCATGTGGGGCTCTCTTAATATTCTAATCTGGTTTGGACTTCCCTTCTGAGGCAACCACAAGTGTGACCAATCTGAAGCAAAATACCCATTTAGTCTTGCTGACCAGTATCGATTCAAAATAAGTCCATAGCCATCAGGTATGTTTGCTACTACAATATCAATGTACTGACATATCTTTTCATTTGCAAATAAGTGAATCAGAACATCTTCCATTTCCCCGACTACTTTCACATTGGTCCTGTCTAACTGTGTAACCTGCCAAGTAGTGGGTTTAGGTTGTCCATTGATCTTTTTGCAGACTGAAAGTGGCATAACATTGACCGACGACCCTGAGTCTACTAAACAATTGTGTACCTTATGGTTTAAAATCTCAAAGGTCAGGAAGAATGGTGGGGTTTTAAACCTAGTCTTACCTCCCACACTTGCTTCAACAATCTCTTCTATAGGTTGGTTGTTAATGGGAAGCTCCTCCTCTGGTACTTCAAGTACTTTTAACAATTCGTACACCATCTCAGGTGCTTTGAGATTTTCCTTGACATTATCAGCTTTTTCTTCAATAGGCCTATCAGGCATGTTGACTTGTTTTGGATCTTGACTGCTAATAGTAAGTTCAGGTATTTTATCATCTGTGTTGTTCTTTTGTATTTTCTTCATATTGTCTTGAAATTTCTTAATCTTTGGAATTATTGAATTGTCTTTATTTAACAAATCTTGGCTCCTTGTTGTCACATTGGTTTCTGATATCTCCTCATGCTTCAAAGTACCTTTGTCTTCTGTATCAAAAAGTGAGACACAGTCCCATAAAACCAGAGCATCATCCTCTTGTTTTTCTGTGAATTTATTTCCCTTTTCCTCCTCCTCATCAGCTTCTGTTAGTTTAGAGTCCAATAGCTGATTCATTACTAATGTCATTGAATTGATCCATTGAGGACAATTTTTCTCAGAATGAGGCTGCTGATGAAAGATGCAAAAATTATCCATCCCTACCTCCATTAAATTCATTGATGCAGGACTATGTGGAGGAGGCTTATATTGATTGTTGTCCTCTCTCCTTTTATAGTAAGGCTTATAATATTTCTAAGATTCTTTTTCCTTTTCCAAATCTAATATTCTGTTAGATAGTTTCTGCATCATTTTAAACATTCCTTCAAAGTCATGTGACTGCTCCTCTTTAGGCTTAGACAATAATAAGGCTTTCTTACCAAAAACATTTTCTCCCGACTGCTCAGTATAATCTTCTATGCTCTCTTTTTCAGCTTCTACTCTCTCGGCTTCTTCATAAGTTTCTGACAATGTAGGTTTGACTTGCATCTTCGCAAACATGGCCAAGTCAGGCCCTAGAGCTGAAGTATAGTATTTGATCAGAACCTTATTAAACGGTTTATTAGTTGCAGAAAAAATCTTAACATAAGTAGCAAACCTTTAGGTGAAACTATGCACTTTTTCTTTTCTTTCTTTCTTTAAAGCACATAACCCCTTCATTAATGCTGCATGAGTTTCTTGGACTACATACTTACTTCTAAATATTCTTTCAAATGTATCCCATTCTGTGATTGAGTTTGTAGGCAGAGAAAAATACCATGAGGCTGCTGCTCCTTTCAGGGTATGTGGAAACAATCTAGAGACTACATCTTCATATTCTCCAGCCCTTAGTCCTTCTATATCCAAGTAAAAGCTTTGAAAATGATCATCTACCAAAATCTTTTCACTTGGGTCAAACTTGGGCAGCATTTTCTCAAAAGCCTGAGGTAAGTCATGTAAAGGGGTTGCCAAGTTTAAAGGTGACCTAGCCCTCCAAGCAGGTGGTGGATTCAGTGGGTTGGGTGGCTGATTTTCTTTCACGTTTTCCATGAGTCTGGGTGGAGAATGAGGTGGTGAGTGAACAGGGGTATGAACAGGTGAAAAATAAGGTGTATCTGGGCCCACTTGATTCAAAGGATGAACAACTTCCTGTAAGGTTGTTTCTACTAGTTCTTCAAAATATCCAACCAACACTGCATCTTCCAATATAAGACGGTATTTCTTCTTATATTCTCTTCTAGGAAAGACAGGAATAATTGGTAATCCTCCAATCTTCTTCACATATTCCCTAGTATGTCTTCTCAGATTATTCCACCGGTGATAGTTCTGAAAGCAGTTTATCACATATGCCCTTTGCACTTTTGATGATTAGATATCGGTTATTATCGTTGTCTCATTTATACTATCATCCTATCGAATTTTTGGATGGTCTCCCTCATATTCCTGCAAATACTTCTTCATGATCATCGAAAACTGCCCAACTTGCTTTTTGGTTGCTATCCCTTCAAACCAATATCTACTTTTACTCTATTTGGAATCCATTTCATGTCATCCTAATTTTGCAATTTTCCTCTTTCCTTTATATTTCTCTTTAACGTTTCTTCCTCAAATTTAATTTGCACTCCTTCCTACACCTATTTTTCTTTGAGGTGACTTCTATTCCTTCTACAATGATGTCATCATACCTTTTCCTTCTTTAGAATACTATTTTTTCCTTCTTTTTAATGCTTTGATTTCATACTACCTTACATTCCATCTCTTTGAGTCTAACAATCCCTCTTGGTTATGTCCTTTTCCATGCTCATATGAATTTTATTACCTTGTTTACTTTTGTCTTCATAAGACAATGCTTCATCCCTTTTCTATATGGCATCTTCTAGTGGTTGTCCATCTTCAATTTCTTTAGAACCTGCAATCGCACACAAACAATTATTTTGAAAACCTGGAGACTCTTTTACCTTTTTGGATACCCTCAATATATCTTCTTTTTTATGGAATGAATATTCCAAACACTCCATGAGACTCTATTCAACTCTCCCTTATTCCTCATCATCATCTACAAGCATTGTCCCCTGCTCTAGTTCACAAATGTGAACTATTTGTCTTGTTCCCGTGTACTTGTTCATGTACTCAACTTCCCTAAGTTTCTCTCCTGTTTTAATCGTTACATTAGATTTATCCCTCAGTTTACTTGAAAATAATTGTACAGTAGGTCGTTTGACCCTTCCTCTTATCTTCCAAACAACTCTATGGTATTCTTTTGTCCTCTTATGTAACAACTCCTTCAAAATATTGATTTTCTCCTTTAACTCAACCAATTTCCTACCAAATTACTCAACATATTATTTGTGGTTTGTTTCCTCTCTTGATACCTTTACATGACTATCTATAGTCATCTCCATCTTTTTTATCTTCATTATGCTCCATAATGAATTGCAATAATCCTTTTCTATAGAAAGTCTTCTCACCCTACTACTACTCAATACCTCATGAAGGTTCCCCTCCTAGACCTTAAATTTTCTATCTTTTCTTATATCCTCAAGAATCCTCTAAGCATATTATGCTCATCATCTTCAATAGTTGTAGGCTTCTATACCTTCTCACCTTCTCTTCTATAGGTTCATTACTTGTAGGGATACCACAATTTTCTCTTTCTCTTTATTCGACCTTCAAACAACAAATATTATGTCCAAAATTAACTACAAAACATAAATACCATTTTTACCTACAATATCTCATCTAGATCTACACCTATAGAAGATTCTATGCTCTCTATTTTCACCTTCGCTACCCCTGCTATAATTCCCTATCATGAATCCTCCTTCTATATTCCTATGTTGATCCATCACCATCTCTTCAAATACCTTTAGGATCTTCCTGATATAGTATTGATGTAATGGCCATCAATTCTACAACCTCCTACTCTAATTTTAAACCCTTCACTTGAACATGCACGACTTGTCAACTCTGATACCGCTTGATGCAGGGTAAAAGAACACTGCTCTAATCTAAACATAATTGAATAAACCTTAACATTTGTTAACCAGTATACAAGACCTCTGATGCCAAAAATGATGCATGGATATTCTTTTCTCTTAGATATATCAAGAATTTAATCAGTCATACTATAGGCCATGAGTTCCATTAGCAATTATAATAGTTCTTTCTTCCACAATATTCAAAACTATGTACTCTTTGTAACCATCAACAAACTCTTAACCCATTACAAAAAGGTATTGCTATGATTATTTGGTGGAATTATAAGAAAAATGAGTAATATTACAGGATCAAGTCATTTAGAACTTGTGAAAGCCAAAGTTATTCTTTGTCTCATTAAGGTTATTATAGCAAGCATGAGTTATTGATTGCAAATTTGTCTTGTTCTAGATCCCAAACATACTACTAATTACTAGGACCTCTCCTCAAATCACTCACTATGCCCCTTGACCTCAATTGAGTTAAATTCTATAGGAAATGTGCCCAAAATATGGAATTTTATTTTATTTCAAAGAATCTGAATCACTTCTTTATCTTTTACATTTGAACAAAAAATTTTGTTCTCAACTTTATTAGTGGAAAACTTAACCACACACTCCAACTTCGTTGACGACAACATCACAAGAGTAGGTTTGTAGTATTAATTTGATGTCATGTCACCAATGTTTCACCTTTTCCCTTTTTGACCCAATATACCATCAATTAAATCCAACTCTATAAGTCATACAATAAGGTATGCATAATATATTTTTTATATCATCGAGCAAGAGATTCATGTTAAATTTTGTATAGGGTGATTCTAGCTCAAATGACCACCAACAATCCTATGCAAACTATATGAGAAATATTATATAGCTTCCATGCATTTCAAAGAATCATCACTAACCATAAAGAGAATGACTTATAGACTCTGCATTCTATGATAGCTTTTATGCATGAACTTTAAGATTAATTCCCTTCACATATAAAATGCAATTTGCAAACAGAGCCAATTCCACAATGATCCTTTCCAAATAATAAAGCATAAAAAATACTTATTAATTGATTCCCTTCACAGATGAAATGCAATCTATAAATCACTCTAATTCCACAACAATCCTTTCCAAAGAATAAATCATAAACAATACTTAGAAATTGAACAACAAGAATAAAAGGCCTCCAAGGAAAGAAGTTTGCACAAATTATTTTCTGTTAATTTTAGAGAACTCCGTCACACATAGTCTATGCACTTTCACTCGCTCTCCCTTCACACATAATCTCTCTCTCTCTCTCTCTCTCTCTCTCTCTCTCTCTCTCTCTCTCTCTCTCTCTCTCTCTCTCTCCCCTCTGTTATACTGATACTATGCAAGATTCATTTTCATGCTCACATGTTTATTTATACAGATGAGATAATTCAAACTTGAATAGATGGGTTTGTATATTCCATATTTAGGGAAAATAAAAACAAATCCTATGAAATCCATAAACTATCTAACTCCTCTAACTATATGCTCAAATAATAAAATTATATGTTCATTAGGGAGACAAAATCCTTTTTTCAAAAATAAGATAATCATTCTATAAATTTGTATGATTATGTGGAAATGAGGAAACCAAATTCGTCTCGTAAATGTTAAGACCTCCTAGAGGTCAATTTCAAATTTTAATTGGGATAGATGCTCCTCCATCACCCATGTTGATGCTATGTATTATTACTTAAGGATGGTCTCCTTGGAAAAGGCGCCTCGATAGGTGATGCCTCTACAAATAGATAAGACTACCTTGTGGTATTTCTTTGATGGGACTTGTCAAGGACAAGGACGTATCTATGGGATTGGAGATGTATTTTATCTAAATGGATCCCATTAATTCATGTTTAAATATTGTTAAGTTGGGGAAAGGCACTAACAACTATTTTGAATTAACAGCTATCCGCTTGTTGATGTTGTTATTTTAGGAAAAAGGCTTCCATTGGAAGTAAGTTTTAAGTGTTTCTTCGTTGTTGAATAATGGTTTCAACATGTATAAATGGTTCATATTTCAGTAAATAATGACAATTCATATTTCACTAATAGGAAGTCAAGAGCATACTTTGTTTTGATCAGCCATTGCTAATGTATATTAATCTCCAAGGAACATATAAATGTTGTTTAATACAAAAAATTGTAATAGCAATGTTTATTTGTTTTTTAAAACAAGAATGGACGTGTTTTTATTATAATATATTTAAAACCTCGAGATGATAATACAAAATGTGAAGCCTATGTTTATCACACTTGTCATATTTTTATAAAAACATAAGTAATCTCTTCTTCCTTTTAGTGCTAGCCTCATATCACTCTTTTTACTCATGTCAAAAACTCAAGTGCATTGCATTACACCTATACCTAATAAAAAAAGATATCTACATGCCATTATTATAACAGATAAATTAATTAGGGGTGTTTGATAGTTAAGCTTCATCTAGTTTATCTTCACCCTATGGATTCTTTCATTTCCTTTTGATGTTGTATTTTTTAAGCTCAAATTGAGTGTGAAGTAGGAGAGTGGGACTTAGCCATTTTCCTTTATTTTTTCACTTGTTCAATTATGTTCACACTATCTTTATGTTTCTCTTCCCTCAATCAATATTATGCTATTATTGTTTTGAGTGATTTCACTCATTTGGCACTTAATCTTCATTGGTTTTATGTGTGCTTCATTTTCTTCCATTTATTTGATTCTAGAACTATCTTTAATCTTCATGGACTAGTTTCCAAGTCCTTCTCCATTTGTCCAGTCTATACAATAACAAGCCATCACACTCTTAGATCTCAAATCCCATCACTAGCAAGCCATAACATTCTTAGAGGGCATCAATTACGATGTTTCCATCCATTCTTGGTTCCTTAGTTTTCTTGAATAACTACAACAAGAATATTGAACCCCTCTTAAATAATGCATGATTTTAGGTGACTCCTCAAATAACCCAAGTATGAACCTCAAGTTTTCATATTAAAACACTATACAATATCTCCCACATGCCAAAGATCAACCCATCTATGAATAATTCATTATTCTAATGTAACCAATGAAATGGTCTACCCCTTAGCCAAGTGTGATGGTGAAATCACACCTTTTAAATAAAATTACCTAAGACACATTCATCAACTCGAACCATATTGAAAATTTGATCCAATTCAATGTAAGTTTATCACTAAAAAAAATTATTTAATTTAATTTAACTTACATTATAACAAAATTAAAACACATTTGTCATAAACATATTTTTATAAATATTTATTGTTCAACCACATGTATATCAATTATGGTAAAACAATTAAAAGTGATTGCCAATGTATAGACTAATACCTCTATCCACTCGATATATATTAACTATATACAAACTAGCAATTGCCCCAAAAAGGTGCAATAATACGCCGATAGGTTTTTGTGGGAGGGTGAAAGGGTTGAAAAAAGGAAACTAAAATCAAATTGATGTTATGGGAAAAAGTCTCAAAGAAAATGCATGGACTAAATGTTTTCCATGTTGTAGACCTATCCTTGTACCATGAGTACCATCACAAACGAGCTACTAGATTTGCAAGGAAGTCCAAGGAAATGTGAACTTTAAAAGCCCAAATATCACAAATAGGCAGTTAAATAATAAATGTAGGAGAATATAAAAACAAATTAAATATATTTGGCATTTCCATAGCATTTATCTTAGACCAAACTAAACCTCTACATTTATCCAAGTCTAAAGAGTTTAGTTATAATTTTGTACAATTTAAAGTTATACTGGGTTTTAGACCTATTTTTTGAATGCTATCTTAGGTCAAACTAAACCTATATGTTTATCAAAGTTATGATATAAAATTTCAATTGAAGGTTTTCTTGTATAAATATTCTAAAAAAATATTGGGTTTCGTTGAACCCATTGTCTATATTACCTTGAAAGTCAACCATGCATTGGAATCTACCATAGCCAAAACTATGTGTATGAGCCATGATATGGCAAAGCACACAACCAAAGTATTGGCCAAACCATCCATGAGAACCCATCGTAGAGCTTGTGCACGATGCACAAATACAATTTTCAAGATTCAATATATATAAATTGAAAGTTATTCCTAATGGTAAACATGGAATAGTGATCCCAAGTGCGAATAAAAAACAATATAGTACATTTGTTAAACAGATATAAGTAAAGAGTTTGGTTGATGACCGTCATCTTATTCAGTTAAGGTGTTGCATGGGTTCCATTATCGTGTGAAAAGGTCGATTCCTTGCTCTAAATGATATCGTTTTGCTAAATTCCTCTTCAAATGGGACAAAAAATTATGTATACATCATTCCCACACTACCTTCTAGTCACCCTTTAAGACGATAAGCTTATTTTCTCTATCAAGTTCCATGCAACATGGCCACTAAATAGGATAAAACATACATAGCCTATGTAATCGTATTTTAATTTTAAATTGTGGAAATACGCTAACATAAACTACATTATAGAGAAAAACAAAATATTCCACAAAACATAATTGTGACACTTTCCTTTCATGGACAATGCATATGGCTACATGAAAATTTTCATTCTAATTGAAATGAATTTCTTTATAGTGATGATTCATTTTTGTATCCAACCCAAACATTCATTAGGTTTCCATAGATAAATAAACAAATGATTATTCCGCCATTGATTACATTAACCAGTTTAACATATATAATTAATATGTTTGTCAACATTTTCTAAGAATTCAAGCTATCACATATTGGAAAGGATGCAAGTTTGATTTGTGCATGTTGTTTTTTGTGTCTTTGTAGCTCTTTAAATTCAGAAAGCAGTTGATAAAAACTTCATCAATACAACATATAAATAATATCTAAAGATGTGATGATTCAGATGGGATGAAGCCTAAATACCACGTAGACACCTCATAGTTTTCTAGTGGAATTTAGCATAATGAATCTTGTAAGTGTCTATAGATTATTCCCACAATAAAGTGCCTTACGAACAATGAAGCAGAGGGAAACTTCATGGACATGTAAAAAATGGTGGATGTCCAATAGTATCGAGACAAAATAGTTCGGGGTTTCATCGATGGAAAGTGAAGTGGAGAGGATGTGGTGGATTTTTATTTCATAAAGTGGTGATATCATGGAAAATTTCTATTCGATGGAGGGATAGTGAAACACATAGAGATTCAACAATTCAACATTCCATCTCTCATAGAAACACCTTCGTGTAGTTCTTTTGTACCCTAATAGTCCCTCCATACCCAAGAGTTTTTTATGGTATATGAACAGAATGGGAAGCTTAAAAAAAGTGTAAAAGATATGAAACTACGTCAGATTTGAATTTTTTTTACTTAGGTCCATTTGGGATAAATATATCATTTTGAATAAAAGTAGTACTGCTTTGAAGTGCATCTATACTTTCTACGAACAATACCAATAATTGAAAGGTGTCGCAGAACATAACTCTAATATTATGGCAAAAGAGTATCACCAATATATAAATAAGAGTATTTGTGCAATGCCCAAAAAAGTAATTGCAATATTCTAATAATAAATAATCATCCAAAGGTCAAATGTGTCGAAGGTGGTACTATGACAGAGAGGGGAAAACATGTGAGAAATGGAGATGGCCACTTACATTTTCAAAGGTCGAAGCAGGAACTGCTACATATTTCTGACTTCTAACAAACACATAAGAGAGAAAAAATAATCCAAGGTGTAGTAAACATTGGAGCTTAGTGATTTAGCAGTGGTGGTGACAAGCTACAGATAGATAGATTCCAAGAAGGGGATTTGAACTAGTGACCATCTGTAGAAAGGGGAAGATATCTAGGGAATAGAAGAGAAAAAAACCGAAAGAACCAATGAACAAAAGGCCACCCATTTGTGTGTCACATTTCCTAACAATCCCTACTAACGGTTTAACCCCATATCAAAAGTTGTTATTCTATTCCATTTCCAGCCATGTAATATAATAATAATAATAATAATCTATTTTTAAGGTCACCGCCAAGCGAGACACCAAATTGGTGTATGAGACCCCCTTGTTTGTGGGACAAGGGACCCCCTCTGTGCAGCGATTTAACTGCTAAAGTCTACAGAGGTGTACATACACTACCCCCCTCTAGATTTGAACCCGTGACCTCCTAAGAGGAAACACATGCTCTTAACCATTAGGCCCACTCACGCTGTACATTGGTGCATATGAAATACCCTCCCTTTCTTGTCCTAATCTAGTAATATCACTCTATCTTCTTCTGTGAAATCCCTTTAGGAAGAATTATTTTCATGATTTTTTTTCGCTCGTTACAGGTATTCTTCCTTATTGATGAACCTATAATGGACAATATTCATGAACAATAATGGACAATATTTATGAACAATAATGGACAGTAAAATAATACATTAATGGAGGACATTGTGTGGATTAATTTGGAAAAGTGGTATCCCCATATGGTTGGTCCCTTTGTTAATCTGACATCGTCAAAGAAATGTTGACAGACATATCTGCAGATGTTGGCATTTTGGTAAAGTGGTCACAAATGAATGCATCATAATTTTCCTCAGAATGGTTTCCATAGATGAGAATGTTCTTACAAATATAAGAATTGAGAGGATCTATTAGTCCATCACACCGGTGGATTCCCTGCACTAATCTCCATCTTTCAGTGATGCTCGACACCGTAGCCATACTTGACGACCCTATACCCAACCACATTGTCTTTTCTGTGGAGATGATCGGTACTATTTTTTCTCTCCAAGAACATCTTTGACACGCTTTTTCCAAACCAATCTTCAAATTCCAAGTGAAATCATCATAATCGACAATCTTCAGAGAAATCAAATCGTCGTACAACAAGGTTTCAAATGGGATGTTGAACCCAAGAAAAATAAACTCTGTGAATATTGTTTGAAGGGTAACGAAACTTGTGGTTATGAAATTTTGGAACGGACAATGTTTCTTTGCAACTATCATGAAGCTGCCT
The DNA here is from genome assembly GCA_001517045.1 of Pseudotsuga menziesii. Classification (NCBI taxonomy): domain Eukaryota; kingdom Viridiplantae; phylum Streptophyta; class Pinopsida; order Pinales; family Pinaceae; genus Pseudotsuga; species Pseudotsuga menziesii. The sequence goes on from LPNX011151825.1 coordinate 133,899, forward strand.
TCAAAGGTATTGGAACTCAAACGATTTGATAGTTTTCTAGTCGTAATCCTCAATGCAATCTTATAAACTCAAATGATTTCTGGTAAATTTTATCCTTGAAATTCTTAATTTTAGTTGTTAATTTATGGCTCATTAAGTTATAAAATTCCTTTAATGATCTTAAAATAAATATAAATTATCTTCTAGATATTTGACAATGGATTTTTTTATTTACCGTTGGTTTGAATTGTTATATGTTTAGTTTCAATTTGAGAGTTTAATTATGCAAGTTGTTCATAATTGTTGTTTCCAACAGAATTTTCTCCATGGAAATTAAAACTGGAACAACTCATTAACATGGAAAACAGATACATGCATCCTTCTCCATGGATTCATGTGGAAAAAATATCGATTTTTATTTTTCCTCTATATCAGCGATCGTATAAATTGTTGGAGTTAAAGAGAAAGTTGGAATTCAGAGAATTGATGTACAGCATGACAGGTATGGGTGGTGATATGACATAATTTACTATCTCTTTATAGCTAATATAGGTAAAACTTGACAAATTGTAGGCAAATCCAAGATACCAATAATTTAATGATAGTTGTTTGTCCTTAATCCTCAATGCAATCTTATAAACTCAAACAGGAAGACAATATTTTCTAGCAAATATCTCTATAAAAATGGGATTCTAAAAAATAGAATTGATATGGGCCTTCCAGTCTAAAAATAAGATGACATGGGCTTGTACTATAAGGATACGACAAAAAACTATTAGAGAGGAGAAAAAGAATGGAAGACAGAAAAAATTATAAACCATTTTCTTTGTCCACATGGAAGATATCCCATATGTCGTTGGAGAAATCATCCAGCACTCATGGATAAGAATTCACTACAGCACTGAAGAAGAATGTCTTAATGACAAATGCAAGTATTAAGAGTTACTTGAAGAACATTGGAAAGTATAAAAGTAAACATCCATAGGGGGAATCCAGAGGTTCAAAAGCAACACCATTTTTTTGAGAATGTTAAAAGGAGATACTCTCGAACATGTTGGAAACTCAATGAAAACTATGTGTTGTTCCTTTGAGCAATGTGATCAGTTAAAGACATTGTTTGAAAAATTATGACAGACTTGCAAATCTGGCTTGGATTCATTTTAAAGAGAAAATAGAAAACAAAATTGAGTTAGTTGATGAGAAGGAAATTGTTGATCAAATGATTTCATTTAAGCAAGGAGAATTAACTGCAGACAATGGATCAAATTCTGATGTGACCTCATTATTTTATATAGCATACTTGACATATTACCATGATGTTCATTCAAACTTCTTAATGTAAAAATATACTGTTGTAGCGCTTAATTATTAAGTGATACCAATTTCCATATATATACTGTGACACTAGGATAAGGAAGTCCAGTCTAGTTCCCATACATATGAGACTTTCTCCATTTTATCACTCAATGAAGGAGTATTATTTTAAATTCAGAACCAAGTTGAATTTTAGGAAATGATGGGCATGGATTTAGCTTACACACATATTACAGAGTACCCCTTTTTGTTTCTCTCTATGGGGAGACATGGGGATGTTCTTGTGTGTGTGAGAGAGATATAGAGAGAGGAGGGGGCATGTTAGTGGTGGGGGGATACATAAGTGTGTGTGTGTGTGTGTGTGTGTGTGTGTGTGTGTGTAAGAGAGAGAGAGCAAGGAGGTGTTAGGGGTTATTTTACCATTAGTGAGGGAACGCCTAAAATGGAATTCTTGTGCGTGGCTTAACAATCCATAATGTTTACCATTGAACCAAAAAACACAACCATGTTGGCTCTTCAATATCATTAAATATTTTCTTGATAACTTTAAACTTGGATTGATATGAATTTTTTTGTTTATCCGAATTTTTCATAATTACTTCAATCTAATATGTTTGGTATGGCATTTCTTTTTCCTATTTGGTAAACAATGCATACATACAATTTCTTTTTCCTCTTAATTGTGCTTCTTAGGGAAAAAAAATTTGGACCATATGATGAAGCACCCTACCACTATGATTTTATTGAAATCCATTTATTACATTATCATCACCCCTTGACATAAACTAAAATTTCAACTTGGTTGTTGGTAGTCTTACCTAATCCCCATACAAATGTTGTTTCTAGATTTCCTTCTCAATGTCTTTTATGTTTTCCAATATCTCCCCACATTTATCCTTCAGTGAGGATATTAAGTTTCATTGCTTGTGTTGGATTATTGATCGATCAATGTAGTATGTGTTCCTCTCCCCTTCCTTCATCCATTTGTTCCTTGGCTCATGTTTCCATAGAATATCCTCTTGAACATCTCTTTTTAATATCTGGTCCATGAAATATTTTCCTATGAGCATAGGGTATCCTCGTACCCTTCCTACATTCCTTTTATTTATATCTCTTCCAAGTTGTTCTCTAGGAGATGCTTGTCCTAGAAAATATCTCCAAAACCTCTTTATTCCAATTCCTCAACCTAGCTTTAATAGCTTTGAGTTGTTGCTAGAATTAGAACATGTAGGACATGAACCGAACCTTTTCCTCCTCCCACCATTTCTTGATTGTACTCTTAAATTTTGAGTGCATGATCTAGAATTGTTTAAAATGGAAGGCATGTCTCCAAAACTCCACCTCTCATACCCATGACAAGTTGGTTGGACAATGATCCAACCCTACAACATCTAGGAATAAATACGAGGTTTCCCCACCATTCGTAAGAATTGACTCTAAAACCATAAAGTGGTCCAAACATAAGGCAATGTGTCTCTCCCCCCTACCTATTATTCCATATGAATCGGTGGTTCCTTGTTTCCATATCCACCAGTTTCAAATCCTTGATTAAACCCCAAAATTCCTAACTCAAATATTCTGGGATTCTTCTCACCCCTTTTTTCTCACCCAAGGATGTGATCATATTGAAATCACTACCAATGATATAATGCTTCTCTTTAACCCATTGTTTCTAACATGCTAGTGACAACAAGAATCACAATTTATAAGAGTGGGTTTGGGTTCCATACTCCAAGTTCCTATAGCTACCCTTCAATTTCGGTAATTAACTTTGTGTATCACTATGGTTTTTTCTACCTATGCATCCACCTTCCAGATCATTATCATCCTCTCGAAGCCTTACCATGCCATCTTCTACAAATCATAAGACTAATGCAAACCATTGATCATGCTTACAGGCATATATATATTGTCATATTGAAAATCTCATGGCTGAAAGCATGATATTGGATTCAGTGATCATAACACGAGGCTCGGCATGACCAACTTTTAGTAGCAGAACTCATCTTATTTGTATAGACGCTACTACAGGAGTTCCAACTTCTGGTAGCTCAAATTACAAGTATCATCAAATCTGATCTTCAATACAATGTATGACATCAATGCCAACACATTTCTAACAATATAAAGAAATATATAGCAAATATAATTCGTCATCAAACTCAAATTGAAACTCCATACAAGAAGAAAAGTAAAAATTTTGATGAAGGAACTCATTTGCAAGAAAAAGGATTTTAGAATAATGAAGAAAATTTGAATATTGATAAAAATAAAACATGCACAATGATAACTCCACATCAACAAAAAAATTTAAGGAAGTGTCACAAACTGAAATAAATAAACTTTTGCCACTAGTGAATAAAGGAAAAACAAGAAGACTAAGTCAAAGAAGACATATTAATAACCTTTTAGGTATAAATTAGCCTTTGAATCTACAAGAATTGCCCATTATAAAACCTTTTTTAAATTTTGAGCAAGGTGATAGACCTCCAATGACATGGTCAAGTCCATGTTTAAGTTTTAAACCTCTTAAGAGTTTCTCTCTAACTGATAGCATAGATCATTCAAAATAAGTGCTTTGCATCTATTCATAAATATAATTCACAAACAACAAATAACTTACAAGTCATGGTCTAACCCACAAGTTCTTGCATGCCATACTTGTTGTTGGTAAGTTTGACTTGTCAATTAAAAATCAATTCAATATAAACTAACTCAAATTCAAAACAAGGTCAAGCTCAATATTCAAATAAAAACTATAAATATCCGAAAGGATCAAACATATTTTCAACTACCATATTCATGCTCATGGTTTCAGAAAATACTATATAATCAAAAAAAAAATCAATAGTTGTGTTTTCTTAATTTGAAAATTTATATTATCTATAATAGAATCATCTAAAAATGTATTCGCAAAAATGTAAACTATATGTATACAAATGCAAATGCAAAAGAATAAAAAATTCAAAAATATATAATTCAAATTTAATAAATAATAAACTTAAATTTAAACAAATATTCAATTCATTGTGGTCTAAATTTAATGTGAACAAACATAAATAATATAAATTTGCTCGAGTGCCGACGCACCTAAAGTATGGAAAACTTCTAAAAATTACAGTTCTTTGTTGAACCAAAAAAGTTAGAAAATTGCTTTGTTTGAATCAAGCTAAATAAAAATACTTAGTCTTTACTGAACCAAAATGTTAGACAACTGCTTTGTTAGAATCAACTTAAATAAAAAAACGGGTACATGTAGTTGTTGTAGAATAAGCTGGGAATAACATACTTCTTCGTAAAAGATATCAAAATTGTTTTCATATAGTTGACAACAAATATTTATACCCAAGTTTAAGCATCATATTGAACCACATCAACTAAGAAGGTATTCAACCACATCAACAACTGCTACTACAACTGTACAACTATCTAGTGAGACTCTATATTTCATAGGAATTTTTGGAACATCGTCTAATGTCTTGATCATCGATTTCTACTGGAACATATTATGTAATCTTCGTCTTTCATACGCTCTTGGGCATCTTCTATTGTCTTCTACTAAATCATCTTTTGGATCATCTTCTATTAATATATGAATAATGAGTCATATTCCTGGATCTTATTCTTGAAGGATCAGTATGTGAATACTGAATCATCGTCTATCTCGTCAGAGTATAAGTGTTATATTATCTTCTGTCTCGTCATTGTATGAGTACTAGATCATATCCTATAGGATCAGTATGTGAATACTGATACATCATTATTAATTATGTCACATCAATATTGGAACAAAGTATAAACTCACAACTGATTCAATGAGAAATTACACATGAAATGATGTAACGGTACTACAATAGGAGGTTTTAGTTCTGTATTATCGATAAAAGAATGAATGATACAAAACAATGTCATGCAGAATGCATGAATTCCAAGCCAATTCGAATTCACACGGAGCTCATTCAAATTGCATGGATGGGTGTAGCTTAACTGAATGTCAGCAACACTAGACACACTTAGTTAACCACTAATATAGCCATAACTGACTCTCGCACTAAGTTCTAACTAAATCGGAATGCAATAGATGATTGAGTCTAACTGAACGTGACTCAACACATGTCACTGCATGTCCAACTCAAGGTGGTAGCGCATCCCTAACTCCAATTAGCTCCGATGGAGTTAACTAAAGTGGTACTAGTCATCGGAAGTGGTTGGGGGCGCATTCATTCACTCCAGTTCATCCTGGCAATTAGCCCAAAATAGACAATTGCATGATGGAGGCGCATTTACAACTCAGCTTAAATGATTGTTAGGTGAAACAACAATCAATTAGCAATTAGGTGCACTTATGACACTCAAATCATGCCATAATTACTCCCTGTTTGAAGGATGAATCCTAGTCAGCCTCTCTGATTGAAGGAGGAGGCTTAGTTGGCCTCCTTGATTGAAGGAAGGCATTGGTGCTCTCATGTTGATGTCATAGTGTGCTCATCTGATGCCATTTAATTCAATTAAACTTAGGATAGTGGGTAAATAGTTCAAAATTGACTAAATAAGTGTGTATGTTGGGTAAATGACTCCAACACCCCCCCTTAAGCTATACTCAAGAGGAGTAAAAATAAAATGCATGAAATGTTAGGGCCCTGACAACAATGGCCATAGGTCACCCCTGCACAAAAATGTAACTCTAACAATGCTCAAAATAAATCTAAGTGAGGAAAGAGGGAAAACCCAGTGGGAACAAAACCCCCCCTCAAGTTGAACACTGAAGAAGTAATTGATCACCCTAATGAACTCACCCCCAAAAGTGAATGGAGGTAAGTGAAATTTTTCTTTGTAAATATCTTGGTGAATATATCTACAATCTGCTCATCTGTAGGGCAATATTGCAGAACTATGGTCTTGTCATGCACCAGCTCCCTGATGTAGTGCATGTGAATCTCTATATGTTTGGTCCTCTTCAGGTAAATGGATATGTGGAGATATTAATAGTACTTTTATTGTCACAAAATATTACTGTGGACAAAGTACTACCAATATCAAACTCTGAAAGAAGGCCTTGCAACCAAACAGCTTGGATGCAAGCATTCACTCCTCCCCTAAACTCAGCCTCCATTGAATACAATGCAATGGAGGCCTGATTTTTGCTACACCAGAAAATGGAGCCACCACCAAAAATAAAGACATACCCAGAAGTGGACTTTCGATCAGTAGAATCCCCTGCCCAATCTGAATCTATATATCCAACCAACTCTAGCTCCGAATCTGCAGCATAGTGAATGTTGTAGGATCTTATGCCTTGAATGTACTGAAGGATTCTATTGGCTTCCTTCCAATGTAGGTCATGATGCTTATGCATTTATATTGATACATCATTCACAGCATAACAAATATTAGGCCGTGAATGAGTCAAGTAAGGCAAGCTACCAATCAGCTAGCGGTAGATAGTGCAATCCATGGGTGGAGTGTTTTTTCCCTCTTCAAGGTCGATTCCTGAGAAGGAAGGGAATAGTGCAGAATTACATTTAGACATGTTCAAATTCACTAACAAGTATGAAATTTATTTATACTAATTAACCATTATCCCATCAAAATTTTGTGCAATTTCGAGCCCCAAAAACTGTTTCAGCAGGCCCAAATCGCTCATCTCAAATGCATCATGAAGGGCAGTTTTTATGAATGAAATGGAAGAAAGTGTGCTACCAGAAATCAAGAGATAATCAACATATAAAAAATTATAAGTAAATTACCATCACACTTCTGTAGATACACATTCGGATCAGACCTACACCTTTGGAAGTTTTGTGAAAGGAGAAAGACATCCATCTTGGCATACCATGATCTTGGGGCCTATTTCAACCCATATAATGACTTCTGCAATTTGAAAACCAAAGTAGGATCTGAAATGTAGCCCTAAAGCTGATTCATTTATATCTCCTCATGAATATCTCCATGTATAATGGCACTCTTGACATCCATATGATGCACTTCCCAGTGCTTGGATGCCACAATGGCCAAAGCTAGGCGGATGGAGTCCATCTTTGCCACCGGTGAAAAGGTCTCAAGGTAGTCCACTCCTTGGACCTAGGAGAACCCTTTTGCAACTAGAAATGCCTTATATTTTCAGTTTTTTCCATCAGCAGAAACCGTTTTCTGAAACACCCATTTGCATTGAACTAATTTCCTCCCAGATGGAAGGGAAACTAGCTCCCAAGTAGCATTTTTCCGAAGAGAATTAAACTCTTCATCCATGGCAGCTTTCCATATCGGATATTTATGAGAATGGTAGTAAGACTTAGGATCTAAACCAATCATTAAATAACAGGTCTTATATAGTAAATCATCATGGAAAGAGAGTGCAATACCTTCTCTCTGAAATTCAGACCGGGTTCTTCTTGGATCAGTAGGATTTCCAATGTTTTCCCCGGTGGAAGAGAGTGTCTTCTTGGCCTAAGTTGGGATATTTGTTTGCACTTCAGAATCTGATTATGAATCTGATATTTATTAATCACTAATATCATATATCATTTCTGCAAAATTATAGTCATCACTTCCACTTTTATCACCCAAATTCTTAGCAGAACAGGAAGGAAATCAGCAGAATTTTCTTCAACAACCTCTACCTCTTGGAGAGGCTCATCAAACCGAACACTTATTTCGATGAAAATTTATTTTGTTATGATATTCATCAGCTTGAATCCTTTATATTCTTCATGATATACAATAAACAAACATTTAACACTTTGCGGTTGCAAATATTTCCTCTTGTCAGACGGAATCTGGGCCCATGCAATGGACCCAAACACCCTGAAATTTGACACATATGGCTTGTGTCCAACATAGGCTTCGAAATATGTCTTACCTTTCATAGAGGAGTGAGGTACTCTGTTATAAATGTGTGCAGCAACATTCATGGCCTCGGCCCACAAATTTGAAGCCAATCCTTTTTCTTCTAGAATGCATGTGGTCATCTCCTTGAGAGAGTGGTTTTTCCTTTCCGCTACACCATTTTGCTGAGGGGTGTAGGGAATGGAATGTTGGATTTTGATCCCACTGTATGAGAATATTTGTATAAATTACTTACCAATATATTCCCCTCCATTATCACATCTCAAATATTTAATATTTCTCCCAGAGGTATTCTTAACCAGTGCTTTCAATTCTATTAATCTTTCTAAAACTTCTGACTTTTTCTTGATGAAGAAAACCCAAGTATATCTAGAAAAATCATCTATGAAGGTGAGTACATACCGATATCCATTCATGGATGTGATGGGAATAGGTCCTCTAATATCAGAATGAATCATCCCCAATATACTTGATGCATGGCAAGCCTTCCCCCGATCAAACTTATGCTCAAGGTGTTTTCCCACAACACAACCCTTGCAAATTCCTTTGGTAATTCTGATTGTCGGGAGTCCTTCAACCATGGAATATTTCTGAATTTGATGCAATTACTTAAACTTTAAATGACCAAATATCTCATTCCATATTCTACTAACCCTATTTCTATGAGTCAGAAGAGTGGTGGGTTTGCATCCGCCAGAAAATGGGAAAACTCATAGGCTTTTGCATGATGGTTTGCAAGGTCTTTTGCAACAAGTTTCCTAGATGCAATATCATTTATTTGTACATAATTGGGGATGAAGTTTACTCTCTTGGGAACTCCAGTATGAGTCATTTGATATACACTCAGGAGGTTGGAGGCCAAGGAGGGCACATACAAAACATTAAAAAAACTGCCATTTTCAAGTTTGGTTGTACCTTGTCCTTTCGAAATGATGGTGGAATCATCTCCCATGTGGATGGGAATTCTCTTATTAGTGTCTAGGGAGGAAAAATAATCTCTTCTTTCCATCATGTGATTCAAAGCTCCAGAATCTATGAGCAAAGCTATGGGCTTCGAGGTGCTTTCCATGAGAGCATGTCATCTTTCTTGTTGGGTATCCCGATATTGATTATCTCTCCTTTGAAGGTTCTTCGGTAGATTGATATTGTTTCTCTCAAGGAGAGAAGTCATCTCATCAAGTTTCTTCTTCATGCGGGAATTTTCAAGGTGGAATCCCTCCTGCAATAGGAAAACTTGACTTTCTCCTTGCCTTGATGTCCTTTGTTCTTTTGTTTCTTTGAGCCGGAAGGCTCTTCTTACTGGTTCTTTTCTTTAGGATTTGGAGCATCAAATTTAGCCTTTGGATTATTCTTCTTCCCTTTTCCCTTCGAATATTTTGGCCCCGAAGCAAAGAAAACCTGATCTTTTGAGGATTCGAGGATCCCCATCTGAACAAGATTATCATGCTCGTTTATAATGGTTTTGATGAAGGCATCAAGAGAAGGCATTTTCTAGTTTGGGGTTGTAAGCTTCCCCGTATTGAATTTTGAAACAAAGGCTGAATAGTTTGGACCAAGTTTGGAGAGGATAGATAGTATGAGCTGGTCATATTCCTTCTCCACCTTGCACTTCTTTAGCTAGAGCATCAAATTTTTGAATTTTGTGAAAAAATCATCCATGGATTCGAAGTGCTTGGATTCAGGGAGATTAAATCACTCTCAAGATGATAGATCCAAAGATCATCTTGTTTATCAAACAAGTTAGTGAGATGATCCCAAATCTCCTTCGAATTCTTCAATCTCGAGATGTGGAAAAGAAGATATTTGGATATAGACAAGCACAAGAAACCATAAGCCTCATCCAACTTATTCCAGTATTTTACTTCTCTGCAGCAACATTAGGCTCTAATTCTATGTTCATTGTGACCTGGTAAAGCCCTCTTGAATGGATCTGAATCTCCATATCCTCCTTCCATTGTTGGTAATTGAAAGAGGTGAGAAGATCCAAAGAATGAGCCATGGATCTACTGTAGAGAATGTAGTCAAGAACCTGTAAAAACCTGCAATCAACACAATAAAGTCACCGTAAGGTCAAACATCCTGCACATTTCAGGTTTTCATCACACCCAGCATAATTGATCAAGCAAACTTGATCAACAATTCCTTAACTTGGGGTATTAAGTGGTAAACCTTATGCTTCTGGTGCAGTTCTAGAATTTGAGCTTTTGCGCAATTTTGCATGCAATATCCGTCAAAAATCATGTTTTTGAAGAATACTGCTTCATCCCGCCGTGGCTCTGATACCATATTAATTCTTTCACAGCAATCTTGGGACAAAGTATAAACTCACAAGTGATTCAATGACAAATTACACATGAAATGATGTAATGGTACTGCAATAGGAGGTTGCAGTTCTCTATTATCAGTAAAAGAGTGAATGATACAATAGAATGTCATGTAGAATGCATGAATTCCAATCCAATTTGAATTCACAAGGAGGTCATTCAAATTGCGTGGATGGGTGTAGCTTAACTAAATGTCAGCAACACTAGACACACTTAGTTAGCCACTAATCTAGCCATAACTGACTCTCACACTAAGTCATAACCAAATTGGAGTGCAATAGATGACTGAGTCTAACTGAATGTGACAACACATTTCACTGCTTGTCCAACTCAAGGTGGTAACGCACCCCTAACTCCAATTAGCTCTGATGGAGTTAACTGAAGTGGTACTAGTCATCAGAAGTGGTTGGGGGCGCATTCATTCACTCCAGTTCATCCCAATTAGCCAAAAATAGACAATTGCATGATGGAGGTGCCTTTACAACTCGGCTTAACTAATTGTTAGGTGAAACAACAATCAGTTAGTAATTAGGTGCATTTATGACACTCATATCACCCCAGAATTTCTCCATGTTTGAAGGAGAAATCCTAGATAGCCTCCCCGATTGAAGGAGAAGGATTAGTTGGCCTCCTTGATTGAAGGAAGGCGTGGGTGTGCTCATGTTGGCCTCCTTGATTAAACTTAGGATAGTGGGTAAATAGGCCAAGTATGACCAAATAAGTGTGTATGTTGGGTAAATGACTCCAACTGTAATTTCATTATCTGTAGCATCTGTGTATGGATACGCATTAATTACCAGCATAGAGATGCTAGAACATCAAAACCATAATCATTATAGGAATACTGAAGTAACATATATTAACAGTCATCAGTGTACTATCATTGATACAAACTCAATAAATCAACTGATCAATCATCAATACTGAAGCAAACAAACATCACAACAATATTGAACAACATCTCAGCAATCATCAGTATAACAATACTACAACAATCATTTAAACATCTCAACAATCATCATCAACAAATAGTATAACATTACCGCAATAATCATCTAAACATCTCAATAATAATCATCAGTGATCATCGACAATAAACAATAGAACAATACTGCATCAATCATCAAGCATCTCAACAATCATCCAAAACCTACAGTATAGCAATACTAAGGATACATCTTTCCCTTAAACGTCTTAGAGAAACATCACGATGAGTTCTATGGTATATCCATCTGGGAATTTTTTCTAACTTACTAACTCTTTCAAGCCAAACAAGCCTATTTAGACAGATGGATCTCCTTGGGGACCAAACAAGCCTTTTTTGGCTTACTAACCCTTTTGATCCAAACAAGCCTATCCAAACATACTAACCCCCCTAGAATCAATAGGCCTTGTCTGGCTTACTAACCCTTTTGGGTAAAACAAGCCTAGCCAGACATAGCCTCCTCTACACTCTACTACTCACCACTTCATCCATCATCGAACTAATGTCACTCCCTCTTTCGATAGAGGTCCTTTAGGACTACACCAAGCTTGTCTCAAAAGTATTCAAACTTTACACAAGCTAGAGGATTAGTCAATACATCTACTACTTTCTCTTCAATAGGAACATACTTGAGCTTTACAGCTCCCTTCATAATCATATCCCAGATGAAATGGTATTTGATCTCAATGTGCTTTGTCTTATCATGAAACACGGGATTCTTCGTCATCTTAATACAACTCTGATCATCACAAAGGATATCAGTGACATATATATTTGCATAGAATAGTCTTGCCAAAATCTTTCGAATCCATACTGCTTCACTACATGCTGAACATGATGCAATTTATTCTTCCTCCATCGTATTGAGTGCAATACTGGTATTCTTTCTACTGAACCAAGAGAAACAACATTCTGATGTTCTCTTTCTATCTTTCACACTTTCGCCCCAATTTGAATTTACATAAAGATGTAATTTGATCTCACCATTGGATACATATCTAATTCCATAATCTAAATTTCCCTTTAGATACCTCATCACATGTTTTTCCCCAATGAGGTGAATATTTTTAGGATTCAACATATACTGACTTAAGGTGTTTACTGCAAAACATATATCTGGTCATGTATTGGTTAGGTACATTAGTGAACCAATAATCTGTCTATATAGAGTGGCATCAACAGCTTTTGAAGTGTCTTTATTCAATAGCTTCAAACTTGTGTTCATCAGAGTAGTCATAGCTTTGAAATCTAACATTCCAAATCTCCTTAATATTTCTACAGTATATTTTCCTTGGTTTAGGAAAATCTCATCTGGATACTTCCATGCTTTAAGACCTAGAAAGTAATGCATAATTCCAAGTGTTGATAGATGGTCAATATTGAGAGGGGTGGGTGAATCAGTATTGTTGAATTTTTACCATCTAAACCACTTATTAAACTTTAATCAAAACATTGAATCTACAAGATACACAAAACATATATTTTATCTTAGAACCCTAATAAGGTAAACCACCAACACGTTTCTATTATCTGCAAAACTTTGTTTTTACAATATAAAATAGTTATTTGCAAGAACCCACTTGCTAGAGACCACGATTCCCAAGTTTCTTAGCCACTACTGAAGGATGCACCCACACCTTTATTTCTTCTTGCACCTATAGACAAGGATACACCAATACCATGTTTTATGTATGCACCTACAAACAAGGATACACCAATACCATGTTTTATGTATGCACCTACAAACAAGGATACACCAACACCCTGATTCTCCAGCTCATACTAGAAGGAGGCTAAGACCTCCTTGCAAGCATGTAGCTTGCCCTAGCACCACCTTGCCACCCTACTTTGATATTATTAAACTTCCTAGACCATATTCAAAATCTGTCTCTGCCTTTCCTCACTTGGTCTACCGTCTTGTTCCTACATGGATCTGGATTGTAGAGATTCACTTTGCATTCTATAACTACTTATCTTCTTCTTTAGATATTCATTATTCACCCATAGAGACACCAAAGACCTCATTCCTTCTATTTCGATTCTTCATTAAATATCTCTTTCATGCATTTTCAAACTGGTCATGCTTCTTCATTAAAGGAAAACACACCTTTTCACTCTTCATGTCTTTCCATTAAACACATTACATCTCTGTTTTAATTATGTACAATTATCTTTAATCAATTTTGTCTTATTACACATTTTATTTAACTAATTGATTAAACCTTCTTCCATCTTCAGACCATCGGGCTTTCTCTGATTTTAATTAATTTGAATCTCTATTTGTTTACAAATTTTATTTAATTAATTAACTCATCCACAGGCCTGTGGGCTTCATTTTTAATGCAAGTATGATCTTCCACCATGCCTCCAAGCTTCCTCATGCCTTATGGGGATTTCTTTAAACCCTCTGTGGTCTCCCTTCCTTGCTCCACCTACAGGCTTCATCTTCTCTATCTGTTGGCCATGTGTCTCTCCCAAAACTCGGGTTTCACCTTCCATCTACGAGATTCCTACAGACATTCTTCTTTACCATTTTTAGAAGCACTTCTTCACCATTGCGAATATGCACGGCAGGAATTCTTATCTAGTTAGCAAAAACATGGATTCCACAATAATTTCGCATACAGTATCTTGGTTATAAACCTAGCTATTATAAGGGGAGAAATAATTCTTATGCGTTGTATCTTTCAAACACATCAATCAATGGTGGAGAACAAACCAAACTTAAACTATTTTTATGATTTCACTCCCATCTCGGTGGTTAATTCACCTACATGTTGAACAGTGAAATATACTGTAGCCATTGATCTTCATTCAACTCTAATTTCCACCATTTGATCTCGAGTTGTGACTTTTCGCACTTTTCTTTCTACCTCAACCATACCGCACCATTGATCTCCTTCGAGTTTCTTCTTAACCGGAATCCGTGATGTGGAGTGTGGGATCTCAAAATCTCAAACGTTGTTTCTGCACTTCTCTGCCTTTTTTTTTATGCACTAACCTTTCTACACCATCGATCTTTCATGGATTTCTTTCTAACTATCGATCGCAGGATGCAGAGTGCAGGTTCTCAAAAGCTCAAACATTTATTTTGCACTTCTCATCCTTTCATTTTCCGCACTAACCTTTCCACACCATCGATCTCTCATGGAAGTCTTTCTGAGCGTTGATCTTCCGAATCATGGGATGCAGAAGTTGAAAACTCAATGTTTCCAAAGCGAGATTATCCTCTTTCACTTTTCGGACTTCCTTTCCACACTTCCGTTTTCATACTGCGGATTGCATAATTCATAAACTCAATGTTTCCAAAGATGAGCTTATGCTTCTTCCACTTTTCGGACTTTCCTTTCCGCACTATGGAATGCAGAAGTAGAGAACTCAATTTTTCCCATGGTTTTTTTCGTGATTATCCACTTTTCGCTTTCCGCTTTCTATCTGAACCATTGATTTCTTTTACATGGTTCAATTGGGATCATTGATCTATGATCTAATATGGATTTCGAGCCTTTACTTTACCTTATGCGTAAATCATCCACAACCGTATATTTCCTCACAGATTCAACCATATCCATTGATCTCTTGATCGGATTTGGATTTCTTTCGCACTCCTTCTTTTGTGGAAACTTCCTATGACCGTAGATCTATTTTGGATCTAATATTGACTGTCGATCTATACTCTTTTTTGGAACTTAACATTTTTCTCCTATCCACTCCCACAAAGGTCCTTCCATCGTTATCTTTCTGCAATTTCCTTTCCACATTGTAGAATGCGTAAGTCAAAAACTAAATGTTTCCAAAACTTCGACTCTTTTTATTTTTGTCGTTCCACACCCGCACTTATTTTATGAATCTTTGATCTGTTTTAGCGGATCACTTCTCAGCCATTGGATCTCGATTTTTTGTGAAAATTTTGTCCTGTCTTCTTTCCTTGCAGATCTACTATCGACGATTGGGTTGATGTATTTGTAACTTCAGAATGTATTCACTTATATATATTATGTCGTGTACCTCGATGTTTATTCCGGGATGTGTCTGTAATGTAATTGAGTCATGTCATGCCCCGATGTTCCAATCGGGAGGTTCTATAATGTAAACAATTCATGTCAAGTCATTGTGGGTAACCCTCCTATTTTTCAAGGGTTAAATTCCCTGCAGTTCCAGGGCACTAGGGTTGCTAGACTCACCTAGTGAAGCCGGCCCTAGTAGGGTTTAGTCAAGTCTGGAATTAGTATAAATAGAGAGCTAGCCTCTCTATTTATCACACACTCACTCACACTCAGTTGTAGTGCATAGCTGAGGAAGAAGAAGACACTAGGGCTAGGAAGAAAGAGGTTACTGCTGTTGAGAAATCATATTACTATTTTGGGGCTTTTCTATTTGGTGTTGATTCTATCTCTGAGGAAGTTGCGGGGTTTTCTCCATTTATGGTTTCCCCAAGGAAAAACATTGTGTTCATTGTTTCTTGTGTTTGATTGTTGTGCTTGTTATTCTCTCAGATAAAAATCCTAATAATGCTAGCTTAATGTTAAAAATCTAACATGGTATCAGAGCTAACCTAAGTAGAAGACACTGTGCAGCTACGGAAACTAGGGATTCCTACTTTGTGGATCTTCCTCCACAAATTTTCAGCAAAAGAAGGTTGGACTAACTCTCCTCCCCAGGGCGCATCTTTCTGTTGAAGCATAATCCAATTCTAAGGTTTTTTCAGTTTTGGACCCGACACTACTGCTGGAAATTAGGGCTTTCCATAGAAGTGGAATTTTTCAGTGAGCCCAGGCCTGGATTGATATCCTCCTCAAAATAGAAGTTTAGAGATCAAGATCAAAGCATTTGGTTGGACAAAACTCCAGAAAAGCAAAACCCTAATCTGCTCCTGAACCAGCACTGCAGAATTTTAGCTCCAAATCCAGATCCGACATCTTAACCTGGTAAGATCTAAATCTTTTGTATTTCCATTTGAGGTTCTCAGTTAAGATGTCTCATCATACCAATCTTGATGAAAATCTTGAGGGATCTAATAACTTCCAATCCTGGAAGTATAGGATCTCCCTAGTCCTAGAAGAAAATGAGTTGGACTCCTATATCAGTGAGGAGGTTCCAGTTCCAGAGGGACATGAGGCTAAGGCCTTACATAAGAAGAAGATGGTTATGGAAAAGAGGATTATTGCTGATTCAATCAAGGATCACCTCATACCACAGGTGTCCTCCATTAAGACACCTAAAGCTATGTTTGATGCCCTAACCAAATTGTTTGAAGGGAAGAACATAAATCGGAAGATGACTCTAAGAAACCAACTAAAGAATGTAAAGATCCAGAATGCAAAAACCATCTAGTCTTACTTTACAAGGGTTTCTCAGATCAAGGAACAATTGGAAGCAGTAGATGAAGAAGTTGAAAATGCAGAGATTGTAATGACCATCTTGAATGGTCTCCCTAGATCATGGGACTCCTTTATTCAAGGTATCTGTGCCAAAAAGAAGTGAGTAAATTTCAGCAGACTTTGGTAAGAATGCTCACAAGAAGAAGCTCGGATAGCAGCTCGAGAAGAAATAATGGGAAGTGAAGATCAAGCTCTCACAGTAAAATCCAAGAAATCCAGATCTAGCCACCACAGAAGTAAGTACTCTCATCAAAGGAATAACCCTAGAAATCCCAGAGATATGTCTAAGTACATTTTCCATACATATGATGAAAGAGGACACTTTGCTAGAGATTGTCCTAGAAACAAAAGTAGCTCTCACAAGAAGAAGGGAAACAAGTGAAGACATCATGCTCATGCTGCAGAGGATAATGAACCTTCCACAAAGAGAAGTAGACAAGTTAGTGATGATTCTTCAAGTGATGAAGAATATGTTCTGATTTCTGCTCTCACAGGAACTATCACACATGGCAGCAATGATTGGCTTATAGAAAGTGGTGCTTCCAAACATATGACAAGATTCAAGGAATCCTTTGTGAAATTATCTAAACATGAATCACCTCACAAGGTAAAACTTGGAGATGACTACCAGTATCCAATAAAAGGTAGTGGGGAATCCTCCTATAAGCTAGACTCTGGAAAGTCTATGACAATGAAGGAAGTATTGTTTGTACCAGGACTACAGAATAATCTCCTCTCCATATCAGCATTAGATGCAAAAGGAATGAGGGTTGCATTTATAGATGGTCAAGCCATCATGTGGCCAAAAGGAAATACTATTGATGATGCAGTAGTGATTTGGGAACAAAAAGGAGGCTTATACAAATTGAAGGGCCATCCAGAACAAGCTTTGGTTCATGACTCGGTAGAACCAAATGAGCTTTGGCATAGAAGGCTTGTAAATGTGCATTATAGAGCACTACCACTTACAAGAAAAGTTGTTGAAGGTCTCCCAGAAATGCAGACAAAACATGAAGGTGTATGCAAAGGATGTGCAAAAGGGAAGAACACAAAGAAGACATTTCCAAGTAGTGAAAGCAAGCCAAAAGGAATCTTGGAAATCATCCATTCCGATGTATGCGGTCCAATGTCAACTAGTTCACTAAGCGGGTATGTATACTATGTTTCTTTCATTGATGGCTTTTCTAGGAATACATGGATTTACTTCATAAAGAACAAAGATGAAATTTTCAGCAAGTTCAAGTAATTCAAAGCCTTGATCGAGAACCACACTAAAATGAAGATCAAGACCTTTCAATCAGATAATGGTGGAGAATTCACATCAAATGAATTCAAAGAGTTATGCAAAGACTCAGGGATTAAGAGGGAGTTATACACTCCATATAATCCACAAAAGAATGGGATTGCGGAAAGGAAGAATAGAACCATCATGGAAGCTGCAAGAGCTATGCTTCATGATTAAGATCTTCCTATGCATATATGGGAAAAAGCTTCCAGAACAACGGTGTATGTATAGAACCGTACTCCACACAAAGTACTTGAGAACAAGACTCCTGAAGAAGTATTCTCTGGGAAGAGACCAGAAGTCAGCCATCTCAGAATATTTGGATGTCCTGTATACATACACATTCCAAAATAAAAGAGGACAAATTTAGATCCTTCAGGAAAGAAGGGCATATTTGTGGGATACTCTAAAAGCTCGAAGGCTTACAAAATATACTTCCTAGGGTTCAAGAAGATTGACATTAGTAGAGATGTAACATTTGACGAAGATTTAGCCTACATCAAATACAGGAAGAGACCGGCTGAAGAACTTGAAGAAACAAGAGCACCTAGAATTCATTATACAACCATGAATGAAGAAATTCAAGAAGAAGATCGAGAATTAGAAGAACCTCAAGAACCTGTAGATCCACCTCTCGAGAAGAATCCTCATAAGAGGAAACCTGCTTGGGTACGTGAAATTATCCAAGGTGCAGAAAGATATGGAGCTTCAAATGAAACACCTACAGGAAGAAAGAGAACTAGGTCTTGCTCCAGTTATGTAGCCCTGCTATGTGACATTATTGATAAAGAACCTTCCAACCATGAAGAAGCGAAATAATGGAAAGAATGTAAGGATGCTATGATCGAAGAGTATCAATCGATCATGAAGAATGATGTTTGGGAATTTGTCCCAAGACCAGAAGGGAAGTCCATTGTAACTTCCAAATGGATCTACAAGATCAAACATGCTGCAAAAGGCAGCATAGAGAAATCTAAAGCAAGATTCGTGGCTCGTGGTTTCTCCTAGAAAGAAGGAATAGATTATGAAGAAACCTTTGCACCTGTAGCCAAATAAACTTCCATCAGATCAGTACTTGCTCTAGCTACAGTGATGAAATGGAAGATACACCAGATGGATGTCAAGATTTCTTTCTTGAATGGTGTAGTGGAAGAAGAAGTATATGTGGAGCAGCCACTCAGTTTTGAAACACATGACAAGGAATCTCATGTGTGCAGATTGAAGAAAGCCCTGTACGGTTTGAAATAGGTAGATTGAAGAAATCCCTGTAATCCAGATAAACTTCTATCAGATCAGTACTTGCTCTGGCTATAGTGACAAGGAAGTATATGTGTGCAGATTGAAGAAAACCCTGTAGCCAGATAAACTTCCATCAGATCAGTACTTGCTCTGGCTACAATGATGAAATGGAAGATACACCAAATGGATGTCAAGATTTCTTTCTTGAATGGTGTAGTGGAAGAAGAAGTATATGTGGAGAGGCCACTCGGTTTTGAAACACATGACAAGGAATCTCATGTGTGCAGATTGAAGAAAGCCATGTACAGTTTGAAATAGGCACCTAGGACATGGTACGGCAGAATTGATGGTTTCCTATCCATTTTGGGCTTTACAAAGAGTAAAGCAGATTCCAACCTTTACTATGACGTTGAATATGGCAACCCAGTCATGCTCCTACTGTATGTGGATGATCTGTTTGTAACAGGTATGGATGGGTTGATTGCTGATATGAAGAGGAAACTTGTTGTCGAGTTTGAAATGAAATACTTGGGCACTATGCACTATTTCTTAGGAATGGAGGTGTGGCAGAATGTGGATGGAATCTTCCTTGGACAAGGGAAGTATGCAGTAGAGATCCTGAAGAGATTCAGAATGATGGACTGCAAGGCCATAACCACACCTATGGCATCAAACCTGAAGCTATTGAGTGATGCTTCATCAGAAGCGGATGATGCTACAATGTATCGTCAGATGATTGGGTCCTTGATGTACCTGATGAACACAAGACCATATATTTGCTTTGATGTGAACACCTTGAGCCAGTTCCTGAAAAATCCAAGACATGTTCACTTGATTGCTGCAAAGCATATTCTGAGGTACCTGAAGGGTACAGATGACTATGGGCTCAAGCATGAGGAAAATCAGAAGATTAACCTAGAGGGTTATGTTGATTCAGATTGAGTAGGCAGTGCCATCAATAGGAAGAGCACTTCAGGATGATGCTTTAGTATGGGATTAGGTGTGATCTCTTGTTTTAGCAGGAAGCAATCCTGTGTGGCACTGAGTATAGCTGAAGTAGAGTACGTCACGGATTGTTCAGCTGGTTGCGAGGCAGTATGGCTGAGAAAGTTACTGTCTGATTTATTTGATCTCTAGTTGGATGCTACTTGTATATATTGCGACAACTAGAGTTGTGTGAAGTTGTCAGAGAACCCAGTGTTCCATGAGAAGTTGAAGCATATCGAGATCAAGTATCACTATATCATTGATATGGTGCAAAGAGGAGCAGTGAAGCTCCAGTGTGTTGCGACGGACGAACAGATAGCTGATGTATTGATGAAGCCATTGGCTAGAGTGAAGTTTGAGTACTTCAAGGAGAATCTCGGTGTTCTCCAAATCTAGGTTCCTTCCAAGGGTAAATGATGAGACATATATCCATTCTGACATGGTGAGAGGATTAGGTTCCTTCCATGGTTAGATGTAAGGGTTGATCCATTCTGTCATGGTGAGAGGATTTGGTTCCTTCCATGTTAGATGTGAGTGCTGATCCATTCTGATGTGAGTGTAGGATTGGTTCCTACATGATCAGATATAAGTGTTGAATGCCATTCTTGGAATGGAGGAACCTGCTCAGTTACCAGGAATACTCAGCTTGGTGCTAAGTTTCCATTCTCTAGGAGAATGGAGGCACCTAGTCAGTTACCAGGATTACTCAGTCTGGGACTGAGGGCCATTCTGATATGACTGTGGGATGTAGTCTTACATGATTAGATGTGAGCACATGGCCATTCTAATGTGATTGAGGGATGTGTTCCCACTTAATCAGATATAAGGGTTGATGCCATTCTCTGGAAGAATGGAGGCTCCTGGTCAGTTACCAGGAATCCTCAGTCTAGGACTGAGAGCCCTTTCGATGCGGTGTTTTTGAACATGATCAAATGTAAGTGCAGATCCCTTTCGATGCGGTGTTTTCGAACATGGTCGAATGTAAGTGCTGATCCCTTTAGATGCAGTGTTTTCGAACATGGTTGGATGTAAGTGTAGAGCCCTTCCGATGCGGTGTGTTCACACATGGTCGGATATAAGTGCTGAGCCATTCTGGCACAATGTGTTTACACATGGTCAGATGTGAGTGTTGGGCCCTTCTGATAAGATGAGGTCATATGTGAGTGTTGGGCATGCCTTTCTCACAAGATGAGGTCAGATGTAAGAGCTGGGGGGGGCATTCTAACTTAGAGTCAGATATAAGTGCTGAAGACCTACATGAAGGGTAGGCCTACAACTAGCATGAAAAAGGGTTGGCTCTGTAGAAATTCCTATGACGAGAAGAATCGAGAGATAACACCATTATGAGATAGCACTGATGATGATGATCCAGATCAAGTGATGATCCAGATGTGATGATGATCTAGACTTAATGATGATCCAGATGTGATGACGATCCAGACTTGATGATGATCCAAATCAAGTGATGATCCAGATTTGATGATGATACAGTGATGATGATCTTTTAGTTATGATCTAGTAGTCATCATGATCCAGATCACGTGATGAAGAATACTTGAAGAAGAAGATGACTTAGAAGATGACTTGAAGATGAAGAAGATGAAGAAGATGAAGAAGATGAAGAAGACAAAGAAGACTTGAAGATGAAGATAACGAGATGATCCAGTCAATACAAAGAAGAAGACAAGTGCTGAAAATTGTGTCAAAAGAATACCTTCCTAGTTAAGAGGGAGTGTTGATGTATTTGTAACTTCGGAATGTATTCACTTATATATCTTATGTATTGTACCCCAATGTTTATTCTGGGATGTGTCTGTAATGTAATTGAGTCATTTCATGCCCGGATGTTCCGATCGAGAGGTTCTGTAATGTAAACAAGTCATGTCAAGTCATTGTGGGTAACCCTCCTATTGTTCAAGGGTTAAAGTCCCCGCAGTTCTGAGGAACTAGGGTTGTTAGAATCACCTAGTGAAGTCAACCCTAGTAGGGTTTAGTCAAGTCGAGAATTAGTATAAATAGAGAGCTAGCCTCTCTATTTATCACACACTCACTCACACTCAATTGTAGCACATATTTGAGGAAGAAGAAGACATTGGGGCTAGGAAGAAAGAGGTTACTGCTATCGGGAAATCATCTTACTGTTTTGGGGATTTGCTATTTGGTGTTGATTCTATCTCTGAGGAAGTTGCGGGGTTTTCTCCATTTATGGTTTCCCCAAGGAAAAACATTGTGTCATTGTTTCTTGTATTTGATTGATGTGCTTGTTATTCTCTCAGTTAAAGATCCTAATAATGCTAGCTTAATGTTAAAAATCTAACACATTGATCTTCTTGTGGACTAATTCTAAGCCGTCTGATTTTGAATCTTTGTTGATCTACAACCTTTCCTCCTATATTATATGGAATTGATCCTCCTTCATCAGATCTTGTGCAGGAATGCTTACTTACCATCAGATCTATGATTTATTTTCTTTAACACTTATCCAATTCTAATCTCAACATTCAAACTAACATTTTTCTTAGTTTTGACAGGTTGATAATTCGCTCATGTAAGAACCAAATAAGAATCTAATTCCATGGATGGATAGCCAGTTCACCAGGGAGCAGGATCATGTCATTTTTTATATATTACTGACACACGCACATCTTCTGGAGGACATTTGAAAATATTATTCCAACATTTTGTTATAACACTTAGACAAATTTCTTAGTTTGATCCAATCTGCCTAAAAACATTGTTTTGGCAATTGCATAACTTCTTCCTCAGCTAACTCCAAGATAATCTAGAGACATGGTCAGATAGAGAAAACACAAGTCTACAAGACCTCTATGTGTTGTAGGAATTTACTCTAACCCATAAGTTTAGGGAGACCATTCTCTTTATACCCTCTTAGACTAGTTTTGACTATTTATCCATACTTAGTCAATTTCCTAATTTTCACCAATTGCCATATTTCTCCAGAATGATGTCACATCATCATAGGAAATGTATCTTACTAATTTTCCATCAATTATGTTATTCTATGTTAGCATATCTATCATTTCATCATTTATGCCATGTAATCACTACTTTTGTCTTTCCTTTGACCTATACTGAGTTCTCTCTGCCATCATGTCCTTTTCTTATATTTTGTCATTCATGCACTAATTTGTCATCAATGACAACTATAATCCATATTTCCAATAATATCCCCCTTTGGCATTGATGGAAACACCTAAACTTTCTCCCCCTTTGACAACAATTACAAAGGATAACTTATTATGCCTTTTGTTGTAACTAACTTGACATAGCATTTTCAATTGTTGTATGTACTTATATCAGAGATCGAAGTGAAAACATACACATGCACACAAGGAATTTAAAATTTAAACTTCTGGTGATTAGAAGCGAAGGTATAAACACTCAATAAATTGCAGAGTAAACTTTGTTCTTCATGTATTGAGCCAGAAGTACAATTGATCACAGAAGTTGTACTCCTCACTACTCACTAATTCTTCTATCCTCTTCTTTAGTTTCTCTTCCTCCAATTAAATTAGACTTGGTGTTGATCATACTATTAACATCCTTCTTGTAGTGATTATTTGAGTACGAACCTTGGATGATGAGTTCATAGACTCCCCCTATCACAGTGCTTCTCCTAAACACATTCCTTCTTCAAAAATAAGATCAAATCCATTGTGGTAGATGATACCAATTTGTCACCTCTACTCTTCTTGTTTTGGTGACAACTTTAGAACATTACTCTAGTCTTACCAAATGACATTTTTCAAGTATCAATTGCAATTTTCTAATATTAACTCCCCCTGAGTTTATGATCCCTTATAATGCTCATGAGAATTTTTTAGAACAGGATTTCAACTTCAGCTCCACCACCTTCACTAACTTCTTCTTCAGTATTTTCATTATGATTTCCATTATAATGGATGTTATTCTTGTCCACAACACTGTTATACTTAACATCATCTTGGGAAACTTCTTTGATGTTTGAAATCTTTGTTTCTTCTTCACCTTTGGAGTCTGCCTTTCTTCTCCATATATTTCCATGAGGTACCCTGCTAACTGACCTTGTTTGTTTCTTGGATTAGAAGAGAAGGTTTAAGCACTCAATAACTTGCAGAGTAAACTATGTTCTTCATTTATTGAACCAGAAGTATAATTGCTCATAGAAGCTATACTCTTCACTCCTCACTAATTATTCTATCCTCTTCTTCAGTTTCTCTTCCTCCAATTAACTTAGACTTGGTTTTGATCATACTATTAGCATCCTTCTTGTAGTGATTATTTGAGTAAGAATATTGGATGGTGAGTTCATAGACTCCCCCTATCATAGTGCTTCTCCTAAACGCATTCCTTCTTCAAAGCTGAGATCAAATCCAATTGTGGTAGTTGATACCAATTTGTCACCTCTACTCTTCTTGTTTTGGTGGAAACTTCAAAACATTATTCTATTCTTACCAAAATACATTTTTCAAGTATTAATTGCAATTTTCCGATATTAACTCCCCCTTAGTTTATGATCCCTTCTAATGCTCATGAGATTTTTTTAGAACAGACTTTCAACTTCAGCTCCACCACCATCACTAACTTCTTCTTTATTAATTTCATCATGCTTTCCATTATAATGGATTTTATTCTTTTATACAACGTTATTATGCTTAACATCATCTTGGGAAACTTCTTTGATGTTTGAATTATTTGTTTCTTCTTCACCTTTGGAGTCTGCCTTTCTTCTCCATATCTTTCCATGAGGTACCCTAGTAACTAACCTTGTTTGTTTCCTGGATTCCTTACCTAGAAATTTTCTCTTGATTATGCACTCAACAACTTTGTGACCAAACTTGTGATAGTGGTGACAATAGCCATAGAAACATCCTTCATATTTGAGAAATCTTTTACTTTTTTGATTCAAAGCTTCCATCCTCTTCCATTCCTTCCATTGTTCTTGGAATTTTATTGAATAATTTTTCCTTATCTTACATTCTATAGACATGTGTCCAAATTTATGACATGTATAACAATGACTAGGAAAGATTTGTTGGACCCTGCTTGTCCTTGGTCTTTTAAGTATCATCCCAGTTATGTCATTGTAATGGTATGAGGGGAAAAAATTCTAACTATTCTTAGTTGGACTCTTTAGTACATTAGCACAGCCTCTTCTATTATTTCATTCTTAGTTAGTGAAGGAGGAAAATTTTGTCTTCTTTTCATTGTCATACCCTAAACCATTTTTATCATTTGATGGTTTCTAGCTCCTCAAGATGTCATCTAAAATTTTTGAACTATTCTCAATATTTGTCTTAATAGTTTCTTCATCAAGCTTCTTCCTAAGAAAATTAACTTCTTCTCTTAATCTCTCGGCCTCTTCTGTGTGGTATTTCATTATCTTTATTTCTTTCTTGAACTTGTTAACTTTCCTTTTTAATCTCTCAGTTTCTTCCATGCTAGCCATCATTTTTTTTCTAGCAATGTGCAGTTCTTCTCGAAGGGTCTTGACTTCCTCTTCATTTGACTGCCTCTCTCCTTGATACTTTGAAAAAAAATCTTTTAAAGACTTGTTCTCCCTCCTGCTTTTTCTCAATTATTCAAAGGCACTTATGAGTTATGTTTCTAAGTTCCCTTCTCTTTCCATATTAGAATTATCTTCTGAAGTTTGTGATATTGTCCCTATGAATATATTTTCTTCATATTCAGTTATATTTTCACTATTATGCGTGCAAATAGCAAGGTTTTTTTGTGCTATCTCTACATTTGAATAAATATTTTCCAATTTTACCCAGAGTTCATTGGCTGAAACATATGTTCCAGTCTTTCTTTGGATAGATTGTGATATTCCATATAATATAGCCTTTATTGCATTTGTATTATTTTTTTGGCTTTATTTTGATTTGGAGTCCTTATTCTCTTTGGTGGGATGTAATCAGTGATCACTGCATTCCATACACCAGGTTCCAATGCCTTCAGATAACTTTCCATTCTTATACTCCAAAATATGTATTCTTCTTTTCCAAGTATTGGAGATCCATTTTCTGTGTAAATCTCTTCTTGTTGAGCCATAGTATTTTTTAATAGGATCTTCCTTCTAGTGTTTAAACTGTTAGTGAAGGATCCTGCTCTGGTATCGATTGTTGATAGTTGGTCAATACTGAGAGAGGGGGGTGAATCAGTATTGTTGACTTTTTACCATTTAAACCACTTATTAAAATTTACTCAAAACATTGAATGAACAAGATACACATAACATATATTTTATCGTGGAACCCTAATAAGGTAAACCACCAACACATTTCTATTATCTGCAAAACTTTGTTTTTACAATATAAAATAGTTATTTTCAAGTACCCACTTGCAAGAGACCACAATCCCCAATTTTCTCAACTAATACTGAAGGATGCACCCACACCCTGATTTCTTCCTGCACCTATAGACAAGGATACACCAATACCCTGATTTATGTCTGCACCTGTAGACAAGGATACACCAATACCCTAATTCTCCAGAGGATAAGACCTGCTTGCATGCATGTAGCCTACACTAGAACCACCCTACCACCCTAATTTGATATTATTAAAATTCATAGACCATCTTCAAACTTTGTCTCTGGCTTTCTTCACTTGGTCTACTGTCTTGTTGCTACACGGGTCTGGATTGGAGAGATTCACTTTGCATTCTTTGACTACTGGTGTTCTTCTTTAGATATTCATTATTCACCCACAGAGACACCAAAGACCTCATTCCTTCTATTTCAATTCTTCATTAAATATCTCTTTCATGCCTTTTCAAACTGGTCGTTCTTCTTCATTAAATACAAACACACCTTTTCACTCTTTGTGTCTTTCCATCAAACACATTACATCTCTGTTTTAATTCTGTACAATTCTCTTTAATCAATTTTGTCTTATTACACATTTTATTTAAATAATTGATTAAACCTTCTTCCAACTTCAGACCATTTAGATTTCTATGATTTCAATTAATTTGAACCTCTGACTATTTACATATTTTATTTAATTAATTAACTCATCCATGGGCCTATGGGATTCATTTTTCATGTAGGTATGATCTTCCACCCTACCTCCGAGCTTCCTCATGCCTTATGCGGACTTATTTAAACCCTCTGTGGTCTCCCTTCCTTATTCCACCTGCAAGCATCATCTTCTCTAGCTGTTGGCCATGTTTCTCTCCCAAAACTTGACCTTCACCTTTCATCTACAATCTTCATGCGGAAATTATTATTTACCTTTTTTAGACGCACCTCTTCACCATTGCGAATCTGCATAGTGGGAATTCTGATCTGGTTAGCACAAACCTATATTCCACAATAATTTCACATACAATCCCTTGGTTATACACCTGTCTATTCTAACAGGAGAAATCATTCTTAAGCATTGGATATTTCAAAAAACTCAATCAACGGTGGAGAACAAACCAAACTTAAACCATTTTTAAGATTTTGTTCCCATCCCAGTGGTTAACTCACTTACATGTTGAACAGCAAAATCTCTTGTAGCTGTTGATATCCATTCACCTCTAATTTCCACCGTTCGATATCGAGTTGTGACTTTGCACACTTTTATTTCCACCTCAACCATTCTGCACCATTGATATCCTTCGGGTTTCTTCGTAATCCTTGATCTTCTGTAATCCAGGATGCGGAGTGAGAGATCTCAAAAGCTCAAAGGTTGTTTTCGCACTTCTTCGTCTTTCGCTTTCTGCTCTAAACTTTCTTCCCTGACGATATTTCACAGATGCCTTTGTGACCATCGATCATTCGAATTGTGGGATGCGGAGTGTAGGTTCTCGAAATATCAAACGTTTCATTCACACTTCTTTGCCTTTCGTTTTCCACACTAACCTTTCTGCACCGTCGATCTCTCATGGAAGTCTTTCTGATCATTGATCTTCCAGATCATGGGATGTGGAAGTTAGAAACTGAACGTTTCAAAAATGAGCTTATGCTCTTCTGCTTTCCAGAATTCCTTTATGCACTTCCTTTCCCATACTGCAGATTACAGGAGTCAGAAACTCAATGTTTCCAAAGATGATCTTATTCTTATTCCTCTTTTTGGACTTTCCTTTCCAAACTGCAGAATGCGGAAGTCAAAAACTCAATTTTTCCCACAGTCTTTTTCACGATTATCTACTTTTCACCATCTTCTTTGTATCTAAACCATTGATTTATTTAGCATGGTTCAATCGTGACCATTGATCTATGATTTAATGTGGATTGTGAGCCTTTACTTTACCTTGTGTGTAAATCATCCACCACCATAGATTTCCTTGTAGATTCAACCACGACCATTGATCTCTTGATCATATTCGAATTTCTCCACACTCTTTATTTTGCGAAAACCTCATACGACCATAGATCTATTGCATATCTATATCGACCATCGATCTATACTCTTTTGTGGAACTTCACCTTTTCCTCCTATCCACTCCCGCAACGGTCCTTCTATCGTTATCTTTCTGCGATGTCGAATGCGGAATTCGGAAACTAAATGTTTCCAAAACTTTGACCCTTTTTATTCATGCGGTTCTGCACCTACACTTCTTTTTCAAACCGTTGATCTATTTTAGCAGATCACTTCTCAGCCATTGGATCTCAGTTTTTTGCAGAACTTCTATCATGTATTCTTTCCTTGCATATCTACTATCGACAGTTGATCTTCTTGTATACTGATTCTCAGCCATCCTATTTCAAATCTTTGTTAATATATAACCTTTCCGTATATCTTATGCGGAACTAATCCTCTTCCGTCGAATCTTATGCGGGAATTATTCTTGACCGTCGAGTTTATGATTTTTTTCTTTAACACTTAGCCAATTCTAATCTCAACATGCAAACTAACATTTGTCTTAGTTTTGACAGGTTGATAATCCGCTCATGTAAGAACCAAATGATAATCTAAATCCATGGCTGGATATTTAGTTCACCAAGGAGCACGATCATTTCATATTTTAGATCTTACTGACACACACACATCTTCTCGTGGACATTTGAAAATGGCCTTCCAACCCTTTGTTATGACACTTAGACAAATTTCTTAGTCTAATCTAATATGCCTAAAAACATTGTTTTGGCAGGTCCATAACTTCTTCCCTAGCTGCTTCCAAGATAATCTAAAGACATGGTCAGATAAATAAAACACAAGTATACAAGACCTCTATGTGTTGCAAGAATTTACTCTAACCCATGATTTAGGGAATAAATTCTCTTTAGACCTTCTTAGATTAGTTTTGACTATTTATCCATACTTAGTCAAATTCCTGATTTTCACCAATATCCATATTTCTCGAGAATGATGTCACATCATCATAGGAAATGTCTCTTACTAATTTTCCATCAATTATGTTATTTGATTTCATCATATCTACCATTTCATCATCAATGCCATGTAATCACTACCTTTGTCTTTCCTTTGAATTATACTAAATTCTCTCTGCCATCATGTCCTTTTCTTATCCTTTTTCATTCATGAACTGCTTTGTCATCAATGACAACTATAATCCATATTTCCAACACCGAGGTCTTTCATTTCAAATTCTGTGAAAAGCTTGTTCTTAAATTCGATAATCGACTTATCTTCTCCTGTCAAGAACAGATCATCTACATATAGTAAAAAAATCATAATTACATCATCATCGACCTTATAGTAGAGGTTGGAGTCTACTTTACTTTTAGTAAATCCTAAGCTCATCAGAAATCCATCGATCCTTCCATACCATGCTCTGGGTGCTTTATTTAGTCCATACAATGCCTTCTTTAGTGTACATACATGAGTCTTTTGATTATTAATATTGAACCCTTGTGGTTGTTTGATATATACTTCTTCTTTAATCAAGCCATTTATAAATTTTGTCTTCACGTCCATTTGATGCAGCTTCCACTTCATGATGCATTCCAAGGAAAGGATAGTTCTTATTGAGGTGTATCTAGCTACTGGTGCAAAGGTATCTTCATAATCGATTCCCTCTTTATGAGAGAATCCTCAAGCTACAAATATTTCCTTGTATTTCTCTATACTTCCGTCTGATCAGTGTTTTTTTTTAATATACACTTTGAGGATAACACTGACTTGTCCTCTGGTCTTGGTACTACTTCCCACATATCATTCTTTATAATGGATTGGTATTCCTCGAACATTACATCAGCCCACTATTTATGTTTTATTGCCTCTTCAAAACAAGTTGGTTCTTTATCAACTAGATCACACATCAAAGCCATATAACCGGCGTATGACTTTGGCTTCTTCCTCTCTCGGATGGTTCCTTCAGGAGCACCATGTCTTTTTGCTTCTTTAATTACTTCACAAGCCCATGCAAGTTTTCTCTTTCGAGAAATCAATTCATTTGGTAAATATTCAGGTAGTTGAGGATCTATCATATCATGCTCTTCAGGTATTTGTCCTTCTTCTTCATTTCTGAATTCTTTAGGACTTTCAACAGTTTTGGGAGCTTCATGCTCCTCTTCATCTTCCTTGTCTTTCTTTGATTTTCTAAAGGTTGTATCTTCATCAAATGTGCCATCTCTGCTAATTTCAATTTGACGATATCATGGGACATATATTCAATAAGCTTTTGATTGTTCACTATATCGTATGAACAATACCTTCTTTCCTGAAGGATCTAACTTCTGTATTTTCTCCTTATGAATGTGAATGTACACAAGAAAACCAAATATCTTTAGATGACTTACCTCTGGTTTTTATCTAGAAAATATTTCTTCTGGAGTTTTGTTCCCAAGGGCACTATGGAAAATTATGTTCTTTACATATAATGTTGTTCTTGTTTCTTCTTCCCACATGTACATTGGGAGATATTGATCATGTATCATATCTTTATCAGCTTCCATGATAGATCTATTCTTTCTTTCTGCCACACCATTTTTTTGTGGATTTTACGGAATGGTGATCTCCCTCTTAATCCCAGCTTCTTTACAAAAGTCATTGAATTCAATTGAAGTAAAATATCCTCCATTATCTAACCTTAAAATCTTTATTTTCTTTTCATAAAGGATTTCTACTAGGGCCTTAAATTCCTTGAATCTTTCAAACACTTTATCCTTCTTTTTCAAGAAGTATATCCAAATCTTTTGGGAGTAGTCATCAATAAAAGAAGCATAGTAAGAGTACACACTTAATGAAGTGGTTTTTATTGGCCCGTAGATATCTGAGTGATTAAAACCTAAGATCCTTTTTTCCTTACTATCACTTTTTGGAAAGGGATTCTTATTATTCTTCCCTTGTGCACATCCTTTGCACACTCCTTCATGCTCTATATGAATTTCTGGTAAACCAGTTACCACCTTGCTTACAATTGGAAGGGATTTGTAGTGAACATGAGAAATACTTTTGTGCCATAGCTCACATGGGTTAATGGAACTAGTTGCTAATGTTGAATCTATATGTCCCTTCAATTTTTAGAGTCCTCCTTCTTCAAATCCAATCTCCACTACATCATATATAGTCTTACCTTTGCTCCACATGAGGAATTTTCCATATACAAAGGTAACTCTGAAGCCTTTCTTGTCTAAGGCTGAAATGGAGAGAAGATTCTTCTTTAGTCCTGGGACAAATAGGACATATTTCATTTTCATAGGATTTTTAGAATTCAATTTATAGGATGCTTCTCCTATTCCTCTAATGGGATATCGAGAATCATCTCCAAGCATCACTTTGTGTGGAGATTCCATTTGTTCAAGGAATGAGAGTGAATCCTTGAAACCATTCATGTGCTTGGAGGCACCACTATCAATCATCCAAGTATCATTTCCTGATGAGACTGGTCTTGTTAGGGCAAATATTAAAGCATATTCTTCACTGGAGTCTTCATCCTTCTTGGCTTCCTCTTCTACTTCTCGGTCACTGTCTTTAGTAGCATGGGCCTGAAACCTTCTCATATTCTTGATTATTTATGCTTTCATGGGACAGTTGATGGCAATGTGTCCCAACTTGTGTCAAGTGAAACATTCAAAATTTGAGAAGTCTCTCTTAGGTCTTTTAAACCCTTGAGTCTTAGGAGGAAGGTCATGGCTCTTCCTTTTTCCTTTGGTGTGGGAATTCAAGGCTTTATCCTCATTAAAATTTATCTTTTCTTCTCTGGTTTCTATCCTTTCTTCTTCTTGGACACATTCTTCCCATAATTTCCAAAATTTGGTTAGTTTCCTTCTTGATCAAATTCCTCGGATAAAAGCTTCCCAATATATAGGAAGGCCATTTAAGGCTGTCTTATTCTTCAACCATGTCATCAATGGATTCTAGATGGACCTTTATTTGAGCTACTCTTGTAAAGTAAGGTTTCATAGTCTCTGAATTTTGAGTTGATTCCTCATGGTCATTTTCCTATTAATGTTTCCCCCTTCAAATAGACTTGATAGGGAATCAAACATTTATTTTGGATTCTCTCTTGAGGATACTTGAGGAATCAAGTTATCTTTGATGGAATAAGCTATGATCCTTTTTACTGTGATCATATCCTTATTGTGCTTGGATTTGGATTCATATTCTTCTGGTTCTTTCACTTCCTCTTTCACAAACTTATCTAGATCATTCTCTTTGAGGATGAGCATGATCCTATACTTCCAGGCTCTAAATTTTTCAGCCCCTTTAATCTTTTCATCTAGAATGATGTTCTTTGTCATATTTAGAAGACCGAGAACCTCAAATGGAAAAGGGTGGAAAGATACTTACTTGCAGAAAGTAGCTCTTGATTGACCTTCTTCTAGATGTCCTAAGGTTTGAAGCAAAAACCCTAATTTTGGAGTTGGGATCACAGGTGGAGATGGATAGTGGAAAATATGTGTGTCCCTAAGGTGAGGTAGACTGTATCTTCCTTTTTCTAATATTGATTATGAAACCTCAAGAAAACTATAACCCTAGTTTGTCCCAACAGTAGTAACAAGTCCAAAATTGAAAATTCTTGAAATTCAGTTTTGTCTCCACAGAAAGATGCTCTATTCAAAGGAAAGTTGGGAGAGACCTCTTTTCTGCTTGATTTGTCAAGGGATTTGTTTGGAACAACTAACCCTACATGTGCAGCACTTCCTTTCAGGGTGGCTCTGATACCATGTTGAATTTTCTTAAATTGCTTAGATGATATTTTAAAACAATTAGTCACTATTATATCACTAAAATAACAGCATGCACAGAAACATAATAACACAAGAACACAAAGGTTTTCCTCGAGGAAACCAAAAGGGAGAAAACCCCGCAAAAATTCCTCAGTATAGAACTCAACTAGTGTAGTGTAAAACCCATACATCTACTTCTCTCCTATTTCTGGCACACTAATCCTTCTCTCTCTTACTAAGACAACTTGAGTGAGTGAGTACAAATGAAGGGGAGCACCTCCCTATTTATATTCTTCAGATGACTTGACCTCTAACCTAGCAGGGCCAACTTCTCTAACTGACTGGGCCCACTTGTCTGAATTGACACCACAAATAACATTTATTATATTAACACTTGGGTACTATTGACCCAACTTACATTCGAAATTTTGCATTGCTTCTTTCAATGACACTAACAAGACCAAAATCATCTCCCAAAGGAGGAATACAATACATCTAGAATATCTTTCGAAGTTACAATAATTTAACAAGAATCATCCTTATTTTGGATGTTTAATTCCATTATTTTATGTGTCAATGATTCTATTACGTTGCACATCATTTTCTTATATTTTTCGTTTAAATACAACCTATTAACCAGGTTCAACATTTTCGGCATAAGTAACACTGGAAGAAACATCGCTCGGGTTTTTTAGCTTCTTTGTATCTAAAGAATTTTCAAAGTCTAATACCAAATAGGTGGTGTGTTCCATTTCTTTTCCTTTCATCTTCTCACTTATCTCATTGAAAACATTCTTGTTCCTAGAAAAATACTTTCAAGAATTAGAATCTTGACAAAGAATCTGAATTTCTTCACATTTGCTTTTTTTGAATTTAACTCCTTTGTTTCACTCACTGAAATGAATGACATTAATTTTTCCATGACTGGTTGTCCCATCTCAGCACATACTACTTTCCAAACTTAAGCATGATGACAGGTTTCAGTATTATGGATTGTTTGTTGGAAATAATAATTACTCGTTGATCTGAATAGCACATCATCTGAATCTATCAGAGTCTGTAGTAGGTTAGTTTTTGTTAGACTGTATGACGAGATGAAGAGTTCATGTCTCTTGTATATAATCTAGTCAAATTAAATTACTGAAGCTGAGTTTTTAGGTAGATAGTTATTACAGTATTTAATGTTAAGTTGGTAGCTTCATAGAGAAGCAATTTTAGTCGATAGAAGTTTTCTATATCAAGAAGATTATAAATCAGAATATACAGAAGAGAATGCACAAGCAGAACATACACAAAGACAAACAGAAATATAGAGAAGAGAAGTGCGAAGAAGAAGAAGAAGAACTTTGTGAAGAGTTTGAAGCTCAAACTTCTGTTTTTTGTGAAAGTGTTGAGAGTCAAAGCTCTATAAAAGGTGAAACATCCTTGTAATTTCTAAGTTTTTATTTACGGCTATAAGTTCTTTGTTATGTCGTCACAAGAAATATAAATCCATAAGTTTATGGTTTAATGCAAGTTTTATTTAGCTGCATATCTTATCCATATTTACCATATTGAATGTTTTTTACATTTATTGTTTAGTGAATCCATATTTATTTCACCGTGTAAAATTTCTAGTTTTTATCTGCAGAAGGGTTCGACACAAGTCTTATTTAATATTTGGTTATATGATATTGTGAGAGAGTTGCAATATAGTTGTGTCACATTTTATCCCAGGTTACCATATTGAAAATTGTTTTTCATATCCCAAGTCTTTAGAATAGGAAATATAAAGTTGGTCACAACCTAATTCCTGTCACAGCAAAAGGAGATCGAAAGCCAAGTAAGTTTGTCGAGGTAAAAGTGAGTACGGTGAAAATTACATCACAGTAATTCCAATGCAAGTATGTTTAGTGACAATACTTTCCATAAAAGTTAAAAGGGAAAATAAAAAGGTTGTGTTGTGCGGTAACTCAAGTTAATTTCCATAACCGCCATTCTCGAGACTATTCCCTCGAAATTTCTATAATTTGATAAACGGTGTGAGATTCCACTGATTTTCTCCTCAAAATTTGTGATTCAAAAACCTGCAGCATTGCCTAAATTTTCAACTATGAGACCCTCTACTATTTATGCATGGTCTAGCATATTTTCATTTTGTTTCTCCTACATATTAACATTGGATGTAAGCAACATCAAACATCCACAATCAAAGTTTCCATTATAGGGAAGCATGGAAGCATCTGAGTCCCTAACATTCTCTTTCCCAATTAGCCTCTTAGCAGATGTGCCAATGTTCTCTAAACAATTTTCACAATTCCACCATTTGTAGATAGGAATTTATAGAAGTGGAAGTGCCAAATTGCCTTCTTCTTCCTTTAATCTAGTTTCTAGTAAGTGTTGAGAAAATGGCAAGCATGTGTTTATATCTAGTTTAATAATTGTTGCAACATAACAAGTGCATTAGTAAAATAAAAGTAAGTAGACAGAATCTCCAAAAGAACATCTAAACGACCTATTATCCACTTTAATCAAGAGGGAAAGGAACTATACATGAAAATATTGGGAGCAGCGTATAGTCCAAAGCAATGTTGAGGAAAAAGTAATATACAGGAAACAATTGGGAGCAATTTACCATGTAAGAAAATGCTCACCTTCAAACATTTTTTCCAAGTTTTCTTCATCCTCATGACCATAGGAAAATTGATAGCAGATGCAGGTAGTATGAGAAACCACATAGCTAAAGGATATGATGTCATCAAATCTTTATTTGGCATCCTAGATAGAGAGAACCACATAAAACCAGATGATGAGAGGGGAGAGAAAATATATAGGAGAGATGGAAACGTGGACATGAGACATGTAGACTTCACTTTCTCAGCTAGTCCATATGTTATGATCTCGAAGAAATTTTGCTTAAGTAAAGTAGGAAAAATCATGGCTCCGATAGGACAAACCTGATCTAGAAAATTGGCCATCATTGGATTAATTGAAAGATTCTACAACCCCTTAAAGGGATAAACAAAAATCAATGGTAGTGACATCAGTAAGTTCAATCTGGAGAGTCTGAGAAAGCACATAGCTCTGGTAGGTCAAGAGCCCACTCTGTTTGCAGGAATAATTCAGGAGAACATTCTATATGGAAAAGAGAATGCAACTGAGGTAGAGATGATCTAAGTTGCAAAGGTTTCCAATGCTCATGACTTCATCAGGTAAATACTGCATTTGAACCATATTGTTCATTCAATCAGATAGGTAGACCCTAGATACATGCATTCTATAGGAATCCCTATCATATGCGAGACTAGCTTCTTTGGCAGTGTTGAAAGTGCCTATCCAAACTCAAGTGGCCTTCTTAGCGGGATCTCTGGTTTCCCCTGCGAATTTTCAAACCTAGCGCTGCGAGGAATAAGGTGATGATGGATGCACCTGTAGAGGAGTGTTGTGAGGAAGTGTTGACATAGATCCATTGACAGGGGTTCACTCTCTATCGACACCCTCAATCCAGTGATCTCCTTGAGCACCAGCCTAAACAGGTTTTACCTTGTCCAGCAACCCTGTGGAGTAGATGAGGTCTCACCTAAGATGTTCCAAGGAGAACTGTCAGAACCATGTTTCCGTAGTAAGGAGGTTTTTGCTCATCTACTATTCTACTATCACATTATTACTTCACATATACAAGAATTGATTCATTAATTCATAAATTCATATCATCATTCATCAGATCACATCAACGTATTCAAATCACAGCAGAAGGATTGATGCATAAATAGATCCATCAATATAACATCATTTAAAACATGAAAGCATTGCATCATTCAGAAAGAAACATCATAACGCAGCATTTGTCCATTCATAACACATTTCAGAAAACAGGAAAATAGGAATACGCAAAAGACACAGTGTTTCTGTCAAATCTTCGTCATATCATATTAACTTCGCATCAAAACTACAGGTTCTCAAAATATCTCCACAAAGTTGATCCCAAGATGATATAAAAAGGATCCCTCAACATTACAATCCTAGATATATTTATAGTCTTGTGCCTTTTATAATGTGGTCCAATTAACTCAACTTCCTAACTACTTGGACCAAAATCTACAAAATAACAACCAAAATCTACAAAATATTACCACAATATACAAAATGTTACCAAACTTCCTTGCATGCCATCTTTCACCTTGCGCAACAAATTTGACTTTATGCATCAACTTTGGTACTGCACAACTAACTATCTCCAAAACTTCCTGCCAACAGCCCCCCAACACAATCTTGTAGCTCACCCTCGATCCACGTCAACTAGAAGTAGTGTACTATGTCGTCTTGATTCTGAAATCCTCATACTGTTGCTTTACTTCTTCCACCTAAACCTTCACCCTATCGTTGATGTCTATGCAATCCAAAACATCCTACTTTTATGGATGATCCATGATATTGGTGACTACTTCCTTCCGACTGTCATGCACCGTCTGAAGTGCATTCACTACCTTAAGCACCAGTTGTTCACCGATATACTAGAATTCTTCCAGCTACATTGTTCGATGCTCTTTCCTTTCCCTTTCCTTGTGGACACATTGTTGTAGATCCTTCAACTCCTCTGCTTTGGTTACCTGCAATGTCAGATTCATTGCTCGAAGCGACGTCCTCAGTGCAGCTAACCAACCTTCAGATTCCCGCAGTTGTGTGTTGAGTTTCTCCAACTTCTCATCCTAGAAGACTCTTCCCCAAAATTGCATAGTGGTATCAGTAATGGCCTTAGCTTATTTTTCTCAATATTCAAGCTACGTCGTTACATCTTTGATGGTGCTTTTATGTGCATCAACTACCTCCAAATCCACAATACCTGCAAATCCACGATTTCTTTCTTGAATCCTGCAACAATCTGGCCTAACTTATGTGCTTTGGTTGGTGCATCCAGGTCCTCCTCCACAACTGTAACTTCTTGATAAGCATCAAAAACGGGTTTTTCCAACTTAGCCCTATCATCCCATAATTATGCCTTTTCAACAATGAGGCGATCTTGCACCTTCTTCAACTCCACAATCTCTATATTTGTTGCTTCCTCCCACTCCTGCGACCTCAAAAGGTGATCATCAATGATCTGTTCCTGGAAATGGAACCATTTGTTGACATAGATCCATCAACAAGGGTTCTCTCTCTCTCTCTCTTGACACGCTCAACCTAGCAATCTCCCTGAGCACCGTCCCAGACAGGTTTTACTCTATCCAGTAACACCTGCGGAGAAAATGAGGTCTCACCCAAGATGTTCGAGGGAGAACTATAGGAACCAAGTTTCCATAGTAAGAAGGAGGGATTTGCACATATACTTTCTACTATCACAACATTACTTAACAGATCCAAGCATTGATTCATTAATTCATAAATCCATATCATCATTCATCGGATCGCATCAACGTATTCAGATCGCAGCAAAAGGATAGATGCATAAACAAATCCATTAATATAACATCATTCAAAAAATGAAAGCATCACATCATTCAGAAAGAAACATCATAACGCAACATTCGTCCATTCATAGCACATTGCAGAAAATAGGAAAATAAGATGACACAAAATACACAGTGTTTTTATCAAATCTTCATCATATCATACTAAGTTCGCATCAAAATTGTGGGTTCTCAAAATAGCTCCACAAAGATGATCCCAAGATGATAAAAAAATGATCCCTCAACATTACAATCCTAGATCTATTTATAGGCTTGGGCCTTTTACAATGCGGTCCACTTAACTCAAATTCCTAACTACTTGGACTAAAATCTACAAAATAACAACCATAATCTACAAAATATGACCACAATATACAAAATGTGACCAAAATTCCTTACGTCCCATATTCCTCCTTGCGCAACAACTTTAACTTTGTGCATCAACTTTGGTACTACACAATAACTATCTCCAAAATATTCTGCCAACAGGCCCCTAACACAATCTTGCGGATCACCCTCGAGTGATGTCAGTTGGAAGGAGTGTACTCTGTCGTCTTGATTCTGAAATCCTCATATTGCTTCTTTACTTCTTCCACCTGAAACTTCACCCTATCGCTGATGTCTGTGCAATCCACAACATCCTGGTTTGATGGATGATCCATGATCTTGGTGACTACTTCCTTTTGAATGTCCTGCACCATCTGAATTTCATTCACTTCCTTAAGCGCCAGTTGTTCACCGATATCCTGGAATTGTTCCAGTTATGTTATTTGATGCTCTTTCCTTTCCCTTTCCTTATTGACAACGCTATTGCATAGCCTTCAACTCCACATATTTAGTTACTTGCAGTACCAGATTCATTGCTCAGAGCTACGTCCTCAGTTCAGCTTCCCGCAGTTGTGTGTTGAGTTTCTCCAACAACTCGTCGTGGACCACGCTTCCCCAAAATTATGTAGTGGCATCAGTAATGGGCTTAGAATATTTTTTTTTCTTCAAGATGCGTCGTTGCATCTTCTATGGCACTTTTGCGTGCATCAAGTACTTCTGGCAACGTATCGAGGTTCAAAAGTACCTGCAAATCCGCGATGTCTTTCTTGAAGCTTGCAACAATTTGGCCTAACTTCTGCACTTTGGCTAGCGCATCCAGGTCCTCCTCGACAACTAGGACTTCTTGATAAGCATCAGAAACTTATTTTTCCAACTTAGCCATGTCGTCCCATAGTTTCTCCTTTTCAACAATGAGGCGGTCCTGCACCTTCTTCAACTACAAAATATCTATCTTTGTTGCTTCCTCCTGCTCCTACGACCTCAAAAGGTGGTCACCGATGATCTGTCGACCAACTCCTGACTCGCAACCCTCTACAATTGGACCAAT
Source organism: Pseudotsuga menziesii (assembly GCA_001517045.1). Taxonomy (NCBI): domain Eukaryota; kingdom Viridiplantae; phylum Streptophyta; class Pinopsida; order Pinales; family Pinaceae; genus Pseudotsuga; species Pseudotsuga menziesii. The sequence goes on from LPNX011151825.1 coordinate 174,109, forward strand.
GTCTGAGTTGACAACTCGTTGATATCCAATTAGAGTTCCTGAAACTGCTAGAGTGAGGCATTGACATCCTCGCTGTTTGTCTCAATTACGTGTGGTGGAATTTGTACATTTCGTATCTGATTCCTAGTGCTTATCTATCCTACCCTTCACAAAATGTTTTCCTCGAGAACCCTTTGCAAAATTGCATCAATTAAACAACTTAGGCAATTTTTTAGCTCTCCAAAGCCTTCAGTCGTTTTTTTCTTCAACTGCCCTTCAGTCGCAGTAGTTGTTATTGTGATAGCCACAATAATGCGGTCATCCTGTGAATCTGCCATTGGAGTTGTGTCATTGAATTCTCCCTGTTCATGCCTTCTCTTGGTTCTGGTCTCCTCATATAGACATTCTACCTCTAAATTCATCGAGATCCTTGACAATTCCTCTCGTGACTCTCAGTCATTGTATTACATCGACGCCAACTCTATGGGTGCATCAGCAGTTGGACCTGCCTCGTCACCTCATAATTCTTCTGGACTTACTGGCTCTTTCCAGTGCTCTGGCCACTCAGCCACTATGGAATCCAACTCCTCGTCTGCTAGCTTTTTTTTTCCGCTAACCATTGTTTCTGAGGGTCTCATCGCTCTTGTACATGGATAGCATGCAAGCCAATAGTGAATCGAATGACTCACGAATACTTCACCACTATCGCCTCTGTGAGCCGCAGAACCTTCATGGCTGCCACCTGTAAGGATTCTCAATACAGCCAAAACTGTATGGAACAGTCCTTCGGCTTTCCTTCCTAGCTCAGGCACCATAGGTTCTAGTATCTCACACCCTTGCAGAATTGGGCGGCTGCGATGTCCATCCTTTGGTAGTCCTCTGGCTCCATCCATGAAAATAATGCAATAAAGATGAGAAACTAGCTATACATGAATGTGTTTTTTCCTTCCTGCACAATCATAGCATCCTCTGTCAACTAGTTCAAGAGAAAAAGAAACTAGTTCATTTGCACTCCTGCAACACACTACTCAACGCATGAAACTTCCCCTGAGGTGCATTGGTTCTGTCGATTCTTTTGCACTACTTTGATGGAAAGAATCTTGGTTGTAATGCACACGTCCCTCTCATTGATGTTGTCCACCACATAATAGCACATGTCGCACTCCAAATCATACTTATTCTTAAGCTTGGTGGCCAGTCGCTTATCATTGTCTTTGCCACAGAAGTATTGGGACGAGTGATTCCCCTTCTTAGGTAACCCCGTGATTTGTGAAATCAACTCTACGGTTACTAGAAGTGGTCGGTCCAGCCACAAGTATCCTCCATGGAATCATGCCAACAGTTTCTTGGTGCATTCATTTTCTTCTGTCAATTGCCCAAAATGGGGCATGTGAATCAGGCCTAAAAGCCTCAACTTGTCCAATCCCAATTCCCACTCACCCGGAGTGTGCACTATGGGATCCTCCTCTAGTGCACTCCTTTTCTCAAATGGATCTGTAGTACAATCAGTGGAGGCAAGGATATCATGGTCCTCATACTTCATCTTGACTAAACAAGGCGTGATATCAAAATTGCACTTCATTCCTTTTGGAATCACCGGCATATTGATGGGGTATCTATGATTCTTCATGGGGTTATGTTCCTTAGCACCAGTTCTATTCGGGGGAACATGCCCAGGGATGTCCACTGCAATCACCCCTTACCTCGTCGTGGAAGCCTCAGCTTCCTCTGTATCTACTCTCATGGAATTCCTTATGTTTCTCTTTTTCCTCAATCCGAACACTGATGACTGGTGAATCCTCGGCACTTCCAATCAAAATTTGTTTTGGTGCTAACCTCTCCATTAGTCACAAGTTCTCTATAACTTAATCTAACTCAACCTGCAACTAACTCACAACTCTTCAACTGAACTCTATGATTCAATCTCTGCAATTCACTCTCTACAACTCAATTCTTCACAATGGTAATTTCAACCCACAAGCCGCCTATTCTTATAGCATGGGATCAACAGTGTGAATTATTTTCCAATCATGACGACCAAATCCTTCATTCATTTCTTGAATCTGACGCTGATCCTTTTGATCTAACGTTTGGATCCTTCATTAATGTGTGTCTCGTCCAAGAGCGTCGTCGATTAACTAGTTTAACTACTGCATTTACTGTCGATTTGACTCTATCACGTCCACATGGACGTTGTGGCATGGTTCCCTAAGGGAGACCTTGACACCTTTACTTGCGCAACCCCTTTCTCTTGGCTCGCCATCCTCCTAATTACCATCTCATGCACAAAACAAATATTTTTATTTTATTTTTATTTTTTTCATGTGCAATGCCTCAAGTATTGCGTAGCACCGAGCCCGTCCTGTAGGGATTCAACCTACTACCATTCATTAACTTCGGCAGCAATGTACCATCTAGCTGTTGCAGTTGTACTATGCCTCCCTTGGTAATGAAATTGATAATGTAAGGACCCAGCCACTGCATTTGCAACTTACCTAGATGTGTTATAGCGGATTTCAACACTCCAGGTGAATCACACTTTGTATGGCCTTCCCCTGTCCCGCTGCAGACTCTTTAGACCCCATGGACCATCTTTTATCCTTTGATGTTTCCTTGATCATCCCTAAAACTATATGAAAAATGATATATGCGGCTTTTTACCTGATAACCGCGTACATACGCGGCTTTGACCCATATAACCACATACATCGGGATGTGTGCATAATCCAAATCCTTTTGGAGTTTTCCTTCACATGGATCCGACTCATTCGACTATTGGCCTTCCATATGCCTTGAGATCGCTCGGATTCGACCCTTCATTATCCCTTGTGAAGCTATACAAGGAACCCCTTGGTACATTCAAGGCATATAGAGAGATTGAAAGCAAAGAAACTATAGTCCATTGTTGCTGGAATTTATACTTGAGTCTGCATCCCTTTGTCCCTTTGGAGCACTTTGGTGTTCTTCCCAAGATTGCCTTTTGCTAGTGAGCTTACTATCGTGAGATGGAGGATTGAGGTGGTGGAGGCCCAAGTGGGGGATTCAATTTCTCCGGTTCACAGACGTGCCGTCAGAGGTTGTATCTATCTTGTAATCTCTGATTTATATTAATAAGAACTATCTTTTCCTGTCCAATGATGTGTATTTGATTGAATATTGTATCCATTGGAATATGTCAAATGCTTTTACATTATGGATTATATATGCTAGAATAGATCTAACACCATGATATATAGTATGCTTGTATTGTTTAATTGTTGTTGAGGAAGTATTATATCAATTCAAGATGAAGATTGGAAAGCTCAACGGGGATCTACTTCAACCGTCCGGAATAAGGTACGAGGTTTGATCCTTTAGTGTTAGACATTTTATTTCTATTACATATTGGGAAAGATTGATTTCTAGAGTCAAAGTTGTCTGTTGTGGTACCCCAAGCCATAGGAATTTCTCTCCATAATAGAATTTGCGACTCCGCTGGGGAGTTCCTAGTAGTTGTCCTTTGGGGGTGATTTTCTCGGCATTCAATGTATTTGAATTACTCTTTCTCTCTTGTTTCTGTGTCGGGTCTCGGGGCATGTATGCCTGTTAGAGTTTGATTGGAGTGAATTTTGTCTCAGCCGGTCTGTTTCCCTTGTTTTATACACATTTTCTTCCTGTACACAGGTTTTTGATTTACAGTCACGTATACACGCGGTTTCCTCTGTGATTTCCACATATACACGAGGGTTTATTGCGAACAGTCGCGTATACCCTGGATTTTTCCCTTTTTGTGGAAGTTAATTGGTTGTTGGGTGAATGTTGTTAGTTTTTGAGTCTCCTTTAGCACTGCATGAGTCTGTTTTGACCTCTATTTCTGACCGGAAACGTTTTTTTTAGCCTAAATTTTTTTTAGGAAAGTTCTTGTCATGGCATTTTCAATTTTTTGTTTGAGATTAGTGCATTAGAGTTATTTTACCTTAGTGCTTTGCTTGGATGTTATTTATGTGTGCTTGTAGAGTCTGGGAGTGGTAGAATCATTCTTTTGCTTTTTGCATCTCTTATATTTTCAAAAAATCCAAAAACATTTGCTTATCATAATGCATTGCATTTTGCACTTTGCATTGTGCTTGCACTAGATCTAGATTTGCTTTGGAGTGCTAGTTAGTACTTCATATAGGAAAAATTTGCATTCATCATTTGAAGAAGAATTGTGCATTTCATGTAGTAGCATACCCTGTTTACATGGACACAATGCATTTGCATTGATTGTTACAGTGTGCATTTTACTTCATGTTGCATCATAACACCACTAGTTGCACGACCATAATATCCTATTTTTGAGTAATAAATCCAACTAAAATCAACGCTAATTAAAATGAATTACACTCTTTTCTTTTCTAGGGTGCACCAACAAGCCTAGGTTTTAGGATCTTGGAATAGTTCATTGTAAGTCAATTCTCCAAGATCACTAAACAACAACATCTAGGTGTCTGTCCAGGGAGTGTGTGAAATCCTTGGTATAACCATAGTTCTCAGGATCCTCCTCTCAAACGGGAGTTAAGCACGAGGAAGTGTGAGCGGTTATTGATTGGGATGACCCCTAGTCATAAATAAGTAGCACCAGAGATATTTCCAGGATTGCATTCGTATATGGGGGCTCTTTCGAGAGTTTCGGGATTTGCTACCCTGCCCATACGGTCAATCCCGCCTGCGACTATCCGCCTGAGCTTTGATTATGTTGAGGTGACCTTAGTGACCTTACCTAGGATATCGAGGGGGTACTTGTAGAGGTTATTCTGCAGGTGTCCCGGCCAGGTTGGGGTCGGACAGCACAGTCGCTTTACGCGTTAAAGCTGAGGGCCACAATAATTGGTTACGTACCTTCGTTTGTTGTGTATGGGAGTCTCAGGCCTCTCCTAGGCGAGACATACATGCTTCATTTGGGAGCTCACTTATCCAGCCCTTGTTTGCTTGCATTTGGCTTTAGATTTTATTAGTGATTGCTCTGTGCACGCTAGTTGGCCTAGGGTTTACGTAAATAGAGAGTCTTTGCTATTTCTGTTTTGAGTCATTGTGGATTCAAGTGCGGTTCCACGCCGTTCTCGTGGGTTAGCAGGACTTCCACCTTCCACTTCTCCTCCTCCTTTTGGAGAGAGACCTAGACAGTCCAGGCGGACTATGTCACACACTGATTCACACACCATGGAGGATCATTCAGAGACTATTCCTGAGCCACCTCCTTCCACTCGTGTTGACGATGGGGAATTTACTCCTACATACGATCCTTCACCTGACCTAGCTGAGTTCGGTCCTGTGATTTCCCAGATAGGATCTTTGCACGATAGACCTACTCACCCTAGGGCTGATTCCCCATTGACACATTACCGGTATGGAATGCCGGAAGATGCTGAGACTCACTTTGAACCTGCCAGCACTAGCTACGGTAGTTATGCTGCGACTGGTTTTCCTATGCACGATTTGACATTTCATGTCGAATCCGAATTTGAGCCTAGCATTATACCTAGGGTAAATCCCATTCCTTACCTTGCGGAGATGTTTGGGAGTACTAGTCACATTGCACCTTCCGTCCCAGTGGTGGAAGCTACATCTCATCCCCCTCCTAGGTCTAGGGTTAGTGATCCGATTAGGATACTAGGTCTGAGACAGGTGACGATAGGCGGTAGTACATATCTTATTACTCAGATTCCTTTGTCCTCGGTTCTGAGTTCTTCAAATGTACATCCTCCACCTTATCCACGTGGTCCTTCGAGCCAATATATGGCTACGAGTCAGGTCCATACTGCAGTTACTAGGCCGATTGTGTCTCAAGTTCATATACCACTCGCTGCTTCGGGAGGTTATATTCACGCTTATAGTGGTAAGCTTGTTACGTCTGGGGCATATATACCTACTTCTGGTATGTATGTTCCCCCTTCCGGAGTTTATCTTCCTACCTACGGAGTGTCCCATGGGACATCGCATGCGATGACCTATGGACCTTATTATGGGACGCAGTATGGACAGGTTTCTTCGCCTTATGAAGGCGGGTATCAACAACCTGCTTACTCTCCTAATTATGGCTTCGTAGCTCCTACTAGTCAAGGTCCACCTTACTATGGTATTTCCACGTCACCCTATACGGGTCAGACAGGAGGAGGACACTATGGCCAAGGCCATGGTGGTGCTCAAACCTATGTGAACCAGGGAGCGGTCCATCGACCTCATCATCCTAGGCTCCCTTTCCTCGCTATGCTTAACCTTCCTGACTTATCGAGACTTACGAACGATCTCATGGCTCATGACCCGGCTTGGCCGGCTATCCCTACCAAGCTTCCTTCGGACATACCTAAGTTCAAAGGAAAACCAGGAGAGGATCCAAGCGAACACGTTACCACATTTCACCTTTGGTGCTCTTCGAATTCGTTACATCAAGACTCAGTCTGCTTGCGACTATTTCAATGCACCCTCACAAGGCCTACTGCGAAATGGTATATAGAGTTACCAAAGGGAGCTTTTACCTTGTTCGACGATCTTGAGATGACTTTTCTTAATCACTTCTATCTACCAGTGCACTATGACGTTGGTACTGAACTCTTGTCGACATTTCGGCAAGATAAAGCCACCCATATTTCTGATCATATTCAGGAGTGGCATAGACGGAAGAGATTAATTAAAGCTTTTATACCACTGGAGTTCCTTCTCGAGTGGTTCCTCAAGTATTTATTGCCATATATCGCGAAGGATGTTTCTACATCCGGAGTGCAGAATGAGGAACAAGCAATCTTTAGGGCGCAGGAACTGGACTTGATTTATGCTCAGTCCGATTTGTTGTATGAGATTATACCCAACGCTCCTCGTTCTAGTTTCGATCCCAAGGTCAAACCTGGACCACATGTCGATGGAATTGTGGGTTGTGCAAGTGCGAAACCCGCAGATTCGGTTGCAAAACAAGTTAGTCAATTGTCGCTCAACCAGTCTGCTTCGGGACAAGCTACGGCTTCATCTCAACCCACCCAAACGGCAAATGTACTTTCTATGCAATCGTCGGACCAGAAGGGTAACCAGCAACCCGGACAGAATAGAAAAAAGGGTAAGAATAATAATCAAAAGGGTGGGAATAGGAATGACAATGCTACCAATAATGACAAGAACGGTCAGAATGCTGGTGGGGACAAGCAAGTGAAACGTAAGGTTAAGTTCCCTTGCAAGCTATGTAAGGATGATCACCTCACTTACTTGTGCCCTCGAATTGATGAAGCTTCGAGACTCTTAGCACAAGGCCCAGCTGTGCTAACGAACCCTTTACCGCATAACCAAAATATGAACTCGAAGTCCCAGGAGCAATCTAGTGAGAATGATCCACCAGAGACTAGTGCTCATGGGTGCATTAACATGGTCCGTGCTGCAAAGGTTGTGACTCATGCGAAAGATTATGGATCGTGACAACCCAACCCATGCAAAGAACCTAATCCACCAGGAACTCCTTTGCGCATTGAGAAATCTACGGATAAACCTGAGGCTGCACCTCGCATTCCTAAGGGGGTACTTAAGCGCTCGGGGCATAATCCAAATGCCCGAGCCACCCAGAATTATTCAGTTGTCGAGGATTTGGGCCATACTCCTTGTGCGATGTCTGCGATGGAAGTGCTTCAAAGTTGTCCTTCGCAAAGGAAGGCTTTGCTTTCTGCTCTTGGTGTGAACGGTGATGATTCTTCCTCAGTGATCAAATTTGAAACTGCAGGTCATCAGCCTTGCTTGCCCTACTATGTGTCGCTTTTGGTACACGTAGAATGTCTTAATATGATCATCAAGTGCACTGTGATTGATGAGGGCATTGCTGCATCTGTGATGTCTTTGTCCTGTTGGAAGGGTCTTGGTTCTCTTGAGTTGTCGAAATCAGCAACTATGTTAACTACTTTTGATGGGAGATCTTTTAGGCCGCACGGCATCATTCCATCCCTTAAATTCCGTTTGTGGGGGAAGACCGTTGCGATAGAGGTTGAGGTGGTTGATGTGCCCCTTGACTACAATCTCTTGCTGGGTCGAAACTGGATGTATAGTATGCAAGCCGTTGCTTCTTCCTTGTTTCGCGTTGTATGATTTCCACATAACGGGAAGATTGTAACAATTGATCAAATGACATTCAATAATTCCCCTGTAACTGCATCTTCAGGAGCTTCGGTCCCGGTCATTGAACACTCTCACCCCGCAACTGGGAGTGTGGGTGTAGGCATGTATCCATCCCTCATGGGAAGATTTATTTGTCCTGCGCCAATCCTCATGATAGGATCTTGTTCCGATAAGGCTTCGACTTCTATGAACTCAATGTCTTTTCGCACGACTCATATGGAAGATCCTTGGATTCTTCCTACACTGAGTATTTCGAGTGATCCTGCCGAGACCAACGTGCCACTTCCTGCAACCATGATAGCTTATCAATCCAATCTTAAGAATGTTGCAGAGCCTTGTTCTTCCTCTTCGCAGACGGAAGAGGAAGACCCCTATGTGCTACCGGCATGGGCAGTACAGTCTTCTCATGCCCACGACTGCCTGGATATGGTTTTCCCTTCAGATGAAGTGATCATCGAGGCTATGTTGGGCGTTGAGCCGCCATGGGAGGAACTTCATCATAGATCATATTTCCTTCCACCGCTTGACTGTTTGGAGCATGAGGATTATAGGGAGATTCTTAGACAGAGATTTGGTAGTCCCATGATTCCATTAAGCTCTTCTGTTCAGATGGCTGATGGGAACATGGCGAACATATCTTCCACGATTTCTATCAACATCTCTTGAAATCCTGGCACCATTGAGAATGTCTATATTGGGGAGAAATGTTCCCATGCTGAGATTCTCGAATATACCGAGCTATTCAAGGAATTTCGTGATATTTTTTATTGGTCTTATGATGAGATGTCAGGTATCGACCCTCAGATTGTCAAACATGAGATTAAGACTTACCCCAACGCTAAGCTTGTTCGACAACGTTTACACGCCGTGAATCCTAGGAAAGCACCCGCCATTAAGGCAAAGATAGAGAAGCTGTTGAAAGCCGGTTTCATCTATCCCGTTCCCTTGACGGAATGGGTTTCAAACCCCGTTCCGGTGGATAAGAAGCAGGGAGCAATCCAAATATGTACTGATTTCCGCGATTTAAATTGTGCCTGTCCTAAGGATAACTTCCCCACACCATTTATAGATCAGATTTTGGATGAGTGTGTGGGTAGCGAGGTGTTCTCCTTTATGGACGGATTTTTCGGGTATAATCAGATCCAGATTAAACCTGAGGATGAACACAAGACTGCATTTATTTGTCCTTGGGGAACGTTTGCATATCGAAAGATGCCTTTCGGCCTTAAAAACACCGGAGCTACATTTCAGCGGGCGATGACCTTGATTTTCCACGATCTCAAGTCTATTATTGAAGTATTTTTGGATGACCTCGCTACTCATTCTCGTATGAGAATGCGTCATTCATATCACTTGAGATTGGTCTTCGAAAGATTTCGGTACTATTAGGTTCGATTAAATCCTCATAAGTGCATCTTTTGCGTGAGTTCAGGTCGTTTACTAGGATTCATCGTTTCAAAGGAGGGTATAAGAGTCAATCCCTTAAAGGTTGAGGCAATACTTCAGTTGTCTCCCCCAAAGAACATTCGTCATCTTCAGTGTTTGCAAGGTATGGAAAACTTCTTACGAATATTTGTGGTCAACTTTGCCAATTTGACTAGAGGCTTCATGCGTCTCTTGAAGAAGGATACTCCCTTTGAATGGGATGAGCGATCCCAGGAGTCCTTCGATGCACTTAAGCGAGCCCTAGCATCGGCCCTAGTGATTAGTCCTCCGGATTATAGCCGTGATTTCCTATTATATGTGGTCGTGTCTTTAAAGACGATTGGTATGGTATTGGTTCAGGAGGATGAGGAGCTCCAAGAGCATGTCATATATTATCTGAGCCGAAACCTTATTGACGCAGAGATTCGTTATTCTCATGTCGAGAAGCTTGCTTTAGCGACCGTACATGCGGTTCAGCGTTTAAGACATTATATTCTCCTTTGCCAGACCTCGGTTGTAGCCCATGTCAATCCGTTTTAGTTTGTCCTCACACGAAGGATGATTGGGGGAAAGTATAATAAATGGATTGTCATTCTGCAAGAGTTCGATCTCTAATTTGTTTCGGCAAAGTCGAAGAAGTCGTTAATTTTTGCGGAGATTATATCGGATTTCCCAAGCGAGGCCAAGGATTTGGTTTGTGAAGATACGTTTGTCGATGAACACATCTTCTTAATCTCAACGTCTGACCCATGGTATGGAGATATCATAGTATATCTGCAAACACAGAGGACCCCTACTCACCTCTCGGGAGATGAACAATGACGATTACGTCACGTCTCTAAGAAATACCTTATAGTGGACAATAATTTGTACCGCTGTGGGGTAGATTCCATTTTACGACGTTGTTTAACTCATGAGGAGGCTGAGGTTGTGCTGAATGATTACCACGGAGGGGCATGTGGTGGTCATTTATCTGGGCTTTCTACAGCTCAAAAGATTTTGAGAGCGGGTTATTTCTGGCCGTCGATCTTTAAAGATTGTGTTGATGCAGTCAAGAGGTGCCACCTTTGCCAGGTTTTCACACCAAATATGCGCTCGAATCCTGCCCCGTTACATCCCATTATCACCGCCGGTCCCTTCACCAAGTGGGGGCTCGATTTTATGGATTACAACCCAGCTTCGGCTGGGGGGCACCATCTTATTATAGTGGCTGTCGATTATTTCATGAAATGGGCTGAGGCAATGCCTACAGTAAAATTCGACGGTGAGATAGCCGCTCACTTCGTATTCAACCAAATCATTACTCAGTTCGGGATTCCGAAAGAGCTTGTCACTGACCATGGCTCGCACTTTCAGAACCGTATGATGGAAGAGTTGGAATCCAAGTTAGGGTATAAGCAAGAGCACTCCTCTTCTTACTACCCCCAAGCGAATGGACAGGTTGAAGCAGTGAATAAATCACTTAAGTCCATTCTCCAACGAACCATTGCACAGAGCAAGACGAATTGGCATATTATGTTATACCCTGCTTTGTGGGCATATCGAACCGCGATTAAGACTGCCACTGGTTTTTCTCCATATCAGCTTGTGCATGGAGTGGAGTCGATATTGTCGGTTGAATGCGAGATTCCTTCGTTGAAGCTAGCTGTGGAACTCTTACCAGACACTTCACCTTTGGAGGAGTGTTTGGTTCACCTCGAGCAACTTGATGAGCAGCGTCGAGATGCCTTGGTGGCTCTAGAGGTTAATAAATGTCGCGTTAAGGTCCAATATGACAAGTCTGTCCGTCCAAGAGTGTTTAGTGAAGGATACTTGGTCCTTTTGTGGGATCAATCGAAAGAACCCTTGGGGGCAGGGAAATTTAATCCTATGTCACGTGGTCCTTATGTGGTCAAGCATGTCTTAGAGAAGGGTGCCTATGAGTTAGTCGATTACGAAGGCACAGATTTGGCGGAGCCTAGAAATGGGCTCTATCTCAAAAAATACTATGCATGATCTTTTGCCAAGGCTGCTTGTTGTATATTATTGTACAGCTTTGCATAGTTAGGTCTTTTTCTTATCGTGATTGGGTTTATGATTAGTTTTCGTTTCTTTTGGCAGATGTCAATGGAATCTTCCACCTACATAGGATTCCCCGATGGTGCAAGCCGTCACACTCAGCACCCAGCCTCTGCTGCTTGGGTGATTTATACTCCTATGGGTCAGGTACTGTCTTCAGGAGGTGTATATCTACGACCATCTTCCAACAATGTTGTTGAATATAGTGTCGTTATCGAGCTTCTACGGGATGCCATTTCACATGGAGTTCTATCTCTTGAGGTACATCTTGATTCAGAGTTAGTAGTGTCATAGCTCAATGGTTTGTACCATGTTAGAGATCCGACGTTATTGAGAAGATTCTTACGTGTGATATTGTTAGAATGGCAATTTGACAGTATCACATAAATACACATTCCAAGAAATGATAATCAAGTTGCTGACTCATATGCTAACTACGTGTTAGATTGGTATTTGTTTCATTCATAATAAATTAATCACAAACATTTTTACACATGTAAATAAATAAATCGATCACCATAAAACCTTTTATATATATCAAAAATGTGGTAATACATAGTGTCATATACAAAAGTGGAGCTTTCAAAGCTTCCATCATATAATACACGGTCGTACAAAACATATACACTCCCAGGTATCTAATCCTGTGGAGGGGGAGGGTTGTGATCATGATACGTCACTACGGCTCTAGCTAGCCTCCAGAATAAACGCACCCATGCACATGGCACGCCCACCACCCGTCGCTGCATGGCCTCAGGAAAGTCCTCGACTTGCACCATGGGAACCCTATGAGTCAGTCGCACGAAGTTGGTATGAATGCTCTGGAGTGTTCGCTCCGCATCCACACCTGTGATGTCATCCCCTCTTCCCCTCCGTCTATGATGTGGGAAGCCCTCTGGTCGTCGTGGTCCCACATCTGCACATGAATGGTAGATGTCACTATGCATTGTCACGCAAAAACATGTCTTTTTGATTCCACATAATCAAGAAACTACAAAAAAATTAAATAACTCAAAAAACTTTGAAAAAGAGTGAGTGTCGAGATTCGGTACCTATCTCTCCATATGTCGATCCTGGTGGCAATGGCATGTCCGGATCCCCCTGAAAATCTATCCCTCCATATGGGTAGTCATCTATGGCAACAATATGTCGTCACCACCATGGAAAGAAGTCAGCTGGATATGGGTTGGCAACCCTACCACCCCCCAGTCTACGCATAGCATCTACCCAACGTCGTTGGGCTGGATCTCAAACCCCGTGGAGAGGAACATCCACTCTAGGGCTCAATCCTGGAACACGCTCGAAGAAAAATGTGCTCAATATGCTGCTAAACCTGAAGTTTCGTATCCTGCCTGCCTTACACTCACTGAGCTGGTGTTTCATGTTGCTCAGTAGTGTAGTACTCCAGTCATATATGGTCGGTCTCATACACTCCACCGCATAGAACATCAGTGGCCGCGAGGCCTAATGGAGTGAGGCTAATCCTGCTATCCTACCCAGCGTCAGTAGTATGGCCTTTAGGCCCAGCACCTGTATAGCATTGGTGGGGACTTGAATTCCCACCTTCTCAGTATCTGGGTAATAGTACACAGCTATGTACTCATCGATAGTAAGCCCACCGCCTGGCCCACCTCGAGAACAAAGGTTCACCACCTCCCCTCGTCTAGATAAACCTGTGATAAAGTATATATCTTCCACCTCTATGGTGAGAGACATCCCATCTATCCCGAAGGACTCTGAGTCTGGATCCCAATAGTCTACCAGCATCTCTAGCGGTATTGGTTTGGCCCTCAAACCACCAAGGCACCAAAACTTGTAGAGTTCGCATGCTCGAAGAGCTTGTTGAGCCATCACGTCAGCCCTTACAGCTTCCTCTACTTCACCATGCTCGTGCTCTCTCCATTCTAGCACCATCCTGCAAGCGAAATTGCCATATTTCCCATTAGATTCTTATAAATTCACTTGCGCGGTGTCATACGCGACTGTTTTGCAAACAGTCGTGTATGTACGCGGGTTCTAGCCTCTTTTCTGCGTATAGCCATCCCTATACGTGGAAAAAGATTCGATATCCGCATGGGCCGCAGCGCTCATGTAGAGATGGCCTAAACTACCTCATTTCACCATGAAAATCAACAAAAATTATATTGAAATGCATGAGGAGAGCATGAGTAACTACCTAGAAGAAACGGTTGTGAATTCTGCCAGCTGGATCTCCTGGAATTTGCAGTTGAAAATCAGAGCTCCAATGGGTAAAAGTTTCAAATGATTTATGTTTTTTACTATTTATAGAAAAAATTTCAAATATTTGAAAATTTTTACCCCCTTTCCTATAGTTTTGACAGTTTCTAACCATTTTGGACCGTTTCTGACATAATTTGTGATGTAGAAGACCATTTTCAGTGTCGTTTCAACCATCGCATTGACCCATTGGATATGATCTCAGGTATAATGTCTACTCTGACATATAGGTTAGGTTCACCACCGTTTGCATTTTGCATGACCTTATGACCATGTCACCATGACCTTAGGTACGAACCCACTCTATTATGTCACGGAACCTTCTTGCTGCTTTAGAAGTGGCATGATGTGAGTGGTAGAGCTTCACCTTACATGGGTACCCTAGTTAGTGCCTTACTTGCATTTGGTGTCCATGCCGACGTTTTCTCCATTAGGGTGTGGGAGTCTGTTGTATAGTACTGCCATGACATTTTGCAAGAGCCTCATACTCCTCTTGATCTTATGCTGGCCTGTTTCCCTCCGGACTCCCCTTACCTCAAGTTGTGAATGCATTATCATGAGCTTTTCTTTCCTTATTGAGCTTTATGCCGGCTCCCCTGACATTGCGTTTCAGCCATATAGCCCGAGCTTGTCTCATGTCTAGCCATGAAGAGCCATTTTTATATCCTTCGCAGCTTGATTCCGTTTTTACTGGGAGGGGATTTTCCCCCGAGTGTCGATATCCTACACATATATCCTTGCATTGAGCATAGGTATGTTCCACTGCTTGGAACTAGTTTGTTTTCTCTGATGACACTCATATCCTCCTAGTTTGTAACTATAAAGCTAGTTTATTCTTTTTCAAGCTTTTAAAATAACTGAAAAAGTCCAAAAAAATCAAAAAACGAAAAATCCGGACAAGGAAAGATGTTATCTTTGGCAGTTGTTGAGTCGTGTCGCCTTCGAACAGAGCACTGTATATCACATCCATTGGTTGGGTTATAGTTTGAATTAGGAGTTGTACTCGTTTATCTGAGTTTATCTCCACCGACTGGTTAAGCTTCCAGTCCCTATGGAGCCTCTGTTGATGCCTCCTGTGTCACAGAGATGTCCCAGTTTGTATATCGAGTCTATGCTGCCTTCATTCAGTCACCATATGCCATTATGCTCTTGTTCGAAGGAATTTGAAACCTGTGTCGGCCATTCCTCAGTTATCTTGACTTTGCATGTCGGCCATTCCTGGTACAATTACTGGTTCGTGCACCTTATGATCGAGTCCTTCCACATTAGACAGCTTTGCTGAGTACCTTGTGTTGGATGATGGAGGATGCCTTAATGCCCTCCTTCCAACGGATTTCATCCCATCGACTTCAGATCATTTATTCTAGGATTGGAATCTAGAGTCCTTTTGAGTGCCTTGAGACTTGCAGTCATCAGTGGCAGGTTCTCTCGCCATCGACAGTTTCTTGGGAATACATCAATGTCCCCTAATCAATGGATTCTCTCAAGTGTTCGACCTCAACACATCTATTCACACTTGTTAGTTTGCACTCTAGTACCTTGATTCCCATTTTTATTATCGGTGGGTAATGTCACGTCTGTTAACGGTATACATCAATGACCGGTAATCAGACGATGGACTAATATGTTCGACCTCGACACCTCTATTCACATAGTAGGACATGTACTCGTAGAATTTTGTGTAGAAGTCCTTCCAGACTGGTGGCATCTCTTATATGCTACCTCCTTGATCGTGCCAGTGTTCATGAGATTTCAGCTCTCGTGACTTCATTCCAGTGTATGTCAGACATTTCCAGCCACTATGGAGATCTTGATCTATTGTATATCTTCAGCCATTTTGGAGATCATGGTCCTTTTTATATCTTCATCATGGAGATTCTGATCTATGTATATTGTATGTGGCGATGACCACATATGTGATATCATGTATTATGCCTATTCATGGCCATTGTACTCTTATGTTTTCGGGACTGCTATATGTACGTGCAGTTATATGCAGAGTTGTATCATTGTACTATGCTGATTGGGTGGCTGGTATTCCATTTTTGGATCCTTCATCACTCCACTTATGGGATGGACTTATAATGTATTTCTGCCATCGTATGACCCCTCTGACCTCACACATTAGGGGGCATCTGTTATAGTGGATTTCACCACTCCATGTGAATCACACTTTGTATGCCCTTCCCCTATCCCGCTGCAGACTCTTTAGACCCCATGGACCATCTTTTATCCTTTGATGTTTCCTTGATCATCCCTAAAACTATATGAAAAATGATATACACGGCTTTTTACCCGATAACCGCGTACATACGCGGCTTTGACCCATATAACCGCATACATCGGGATGTGTGCATAATCCAAATCCTTTTGGAGTTTTCCTTGACATGGATCTGACTCATTCGACTCCTGGCCTTCCATATGCCTTGAGATCGCTCGGATTCGACCCTTCATTATCCCTTGTGAAGATATATAAGGAACCCCTTGGTACATTGAAGGCATATAGAGAGATTGAAAGCAAAGAAACTACAGTCCATTGTTGCCGAGATTTATACTTGAGTCTGCATCCCTTTGTCCCTTTGGAGCACTTTGGTGTTCTTCCCAAGCTTGCCTTTTGCTAGTGAGCTTGCTATCGTGAGATGGAGGATTGAGGTGGTGGAGGCCCAAGTGGGGGATTCAGTTTCTCCGGTTCGCAAACATGCCGTCAGAGGTTGTATCTATCTTGTAATCTCTGATTTATATTAATAAGAACTATCTTTTCCTGTCCAATGATGTGTATTTGATTGAATATTGTATCCATTGGAATATGTCAAATGCTTTTACATTATGGATTATATATGCTAGAATAGATCTAACACCATGATATATAGTATGCTTGTATTGTTTACTTATTGTTGAGGAAGTATTATATCAATTCAAGATGAAGATTGGAAAGCTCAACAGGGATCTACTTCAACCGTCCGGAATAAGGTACGAGGTCTGATCCTTTAGTGTTAGACATTTTATTTCTATTGCATATTGGGAAATATTGATTTCTGGAGTCAAAGTTGTCTGTTGTGGTACCCCAAGCCATAGGAATTTCTCTCTGTAACAATATGTTTGGAGAACTTGTTGTCATACAGCAGCACCAGGTCTCCTTGTTGAAAGTGTTTGTTCTTAATATGTCGATCATGCCAGGATTTTTTTTTATCCTTCTCAACACGCTGGTGAAATCTTGCGACAAAGCAGTCTTCCTCTAGCTGCACCCACTAAGGTAGGTGTTCTTCCAATGCTCCTTCATTGTCCATTCTTGTCGCTGTTGCAATGCGCTAACTCGAAACAATGTACTCCATCGGCATGACTGCCTCCTTCCCATACACCAACTTGAATGGTGTTTTCCCTGTCACCCTTTTGTAGGTAGTGCGATACGCCCATAAGACTATTGAAATATTAAAATCCCAGTCATCACGATTTGCATTTCAAATCTTTGCGAGTACATGCTCCAGCACCTTATTGAATGATTCAACTGTCCCATTTTCTTGTGGATGATAGGGGGTACTCTTCTTATGCTGTATCTAAATCTCCTCTATGAGTGCACTATTAGTACAATTGATGAAGTGACTCCCCTGATCACTCATCAATATCTTTGGACAAATGAACCGAATAACAACATTGTCAAACAGGAACCTTGTTTCCATTGCAGTGGTGCAATCTACAACTGGTGTAGCCTCCACCCATCATGTCAAATACTTCGTCGTCGTTATGATATACCGTGCATTAATTCTCTTTCCTGGTGGGTTAATTGGTCCCAAAAAATACACTACCCATTTATCAAATGGCTGCAGCATCACGTGCAGTGCTAGCATCATCTCATCCCTCCATGATGGCTTCTCAATCCTTTGAAAAACGTCGCAAGTCCTTGAATAGTCTGTCGCATCTCTGTTGAGAGTTGGCCAACAAAGCCCTGTGTGGAGTACCTTCCTAGAAGTAGCGTGACCTTCGCAGTGTCCACCTTCAACTCCCACATGTTCTTCTGCCAAGACCCTTTCCTGTTCATGTGGTAGGACACTTCGTCGTAGGATCTCCTTAGGTCCCATATTATAGAGTTCGTCAACAATCAACTGGAAATTCGTGGCTTGAACAACCAAATGCTTCTTCTTATTTGTAGTGAGACCTTCCGATGTTGTTCCTGTCTCCAATATATGAACTATTTTCTCATAGTATTCATCAACCATTCCAACTCTGAATAGTTGCGCATCCACTTAACTCGTCCTCAATGTTTGTCGATTCTTCACCTGTCTCAATTCACAAAAAGTGGTCAGGTCCTGCATTCAAGTGACCTAGCTTCACAATTATCATGAAATAAAACTCTTAGAAGAGGAGTATCCAGCAGCATATCTCCCCCTGCCAACACAGGACTATTCACCAAGTATTTCAACGTGGAGTGATCGATGAACATCTTGAAATGACCTCCCAACAAATAGTGTCAAAATGTTTGCAATGCATAAACCATTGCCAACCCCTCTCTCTGTTGTGGTATAATTCTTCTCTGTAAACAATAACTTGCAACTAACAAAATCAATTGGGTGATCAATATCTCCTTCACCAGGTTTCCCCAACACCACTCCTAGCGCAATTGATGATGCATCAACATGAACATGGAATTCCTTCATCCAATCCAGAAAAACAAAAATTGGTGTTGTAGCCATCTTCACCTTCAACATGTCCAAACTTCCTTGGAAATCATGGTTCCATTCAAATCGGGCATCCTTTTTCAGCAGCTTTTCCATGCATGTTGTTATCGTGGCATATCCTCTAATGAACTTGCGACAGTATCATGTATGGCCCAATGTTTATCTAAGTTTCTTCACATTTGTAAGTGTCAGCAAGTTAAGAATCAACATAATCTTGGCTAGGTCAACCAGCAATCCTTCCTTGCAAAAAATGTGCCCCAGTAACATCCCAAAAGGTGCACAAAATATGCACTTCTTCGAATTCAACGGGAACTAATGTTGTCGACACCTCTCCAGCATCAGTTGCAGGTTTTCCAAATGGTCCTTTACCAATCCATATATCTTCCAATCATCCATCCATACCTCCAAGAACTTCTAAATAAAATATTTGAAGGCAACGACTGCAATCCTGGAAAATATCACATGTGCATTCTTCAATCTAAATGGAATTACAGTGTACTGATAACATCCCCACTCATTAACGAAATTTTTCTTATGCTGATACTCTTTTCTGACCTTAATCTAGTGATAGCCATCAAATCCATCTGTGAATGAATAGATCTCTTGACCGCCCACTCCTTCCAATACTTCATCAGTAAATGGTGTCGAAAATGGATCATGTGGGCATGCATAATTCAAATTTCTAAGGTCAACACAAATCTGAACCTCACATGTCTACTTATCTTGCACCACCATAGGATTGATCCATTCTGATTCCTTAACTGGTTATATTATCCTAGCATCCATCATTTTGTCGAGCTCAACCTTGACCCTCTCCTTGTATCGCAGATTCAGGTGATACGGTCGCTGCTTCACAGGATTTTCATCTGGCTTCAGTCGGATATTCATCTCTCCCAAATCTCCTAGTATCCCATTCATTTAAGAAAAATTTGTTGGAAACAAATATTGGAACTCATGCAACATATCAATGATCTTCTCCATTTTTTCTTCATCCCAGTAGTCCCCAATATTCGTGAACCTCAATTGCTCCTCTGTCCCAATGTTGACCTTCTGAATATTCAATGGTTGATTAACTTTATCTGTCGGTATCTCAAGTGTCGTGATATCTCGACTTCCTTTTGTCTCCAAAATGTTGATGTTCCTTAGATCATCATCACCATCAGTCCCTCCTATCACATTGTAGCACTCCATCATCGATTGCATCACTGGTTCCTCATGCGGATCCACCAGATATGCAACTGGTACTACCTTCAGAACAACACCGTGGATATGTTGCAGTGCACTATGAATGACTGGATCTGCATTCGCAAAACTGAAGGTGTGACTGAAACAGGTCAAAAAATCCTCCCATGTTGTAATCTCTCTGTGCAACTTGACTAATACATACCACTATCATGGCATTTCATCCAATTTGTGCACAATAGCATGAACCCACTCATCCTTTGGTCACAATACCCACATGGTTTGACATGCAATCAAATGACTGCTAGGATCATTCCACCCATCAAACCTCTCGGCTTGGTAATGTTCTGCTTCTCCGAAGTGAACTTC
Organism: Pseudotsuga menziesii; assembly: GCA_001517045.1. Classification (NCBI taxonomy): domain Eukaryota; kingdom Viridiplantae; phylum Streptophyta; class Pinopsida; order Pinales; family Pinaceae; genus Pseudotsuga; species Pseudotsuga menziesii. The sequence goes on from LPNX011151825.1 coordinate 194,142, forward strand.
CATCAACCTAAAACACTGCAACCACCCATTGATCGACTTCTTATGTGTCTTCCATCAACGTGCTAGAGTAGCCTTCAATGCTTCATCCATTTCCAACAATCTTTGTGGTTCTGACACCCTATATTCGAACTTAACTAGAAATTCAGGTAAATTGGGTAGTCCCTCATATACTAGAAACTCAACAATCTCTGTTGTGACTCGTCGTAGTGACTGAGTAATCATGCCACACTTCTAAATCGATACCTCATGCATTCTATTCTGCCAATTTTTCGAAGCATCATCAGAGTCTAAAGATGCAGATCTAGAGCTCCGCCAACCCATCTCTCTATCGACAGTCGGATGGATGTAATCTTATGATATGTTGTGTGCATGATCCCATCCTCCTATAACTTCTTCCTTAATTGGTTCAACATACCTTCTTCCTTCATTTGGATCCATCAAAGCTATGACTCCGATATCACGGTTCTCAAAGGTCATCACATGCTTCTTGAAATAAATCACCACCCAGTTTTCATTGGCCCATCCAAACCCTAGTATTGTGGGATATGAGCCTCCGCCATCAACAACCTCAATAACATCAAAGTCCACATAAGTCTTGATGCATTCAACTTCCACTGCGAGATGTGGAACTTGCCCAATCGATGTTACCGTGGCCTAGTTAGCTAGTCGCAGTTGCACAGGGGACCAAACCAACTGTGGTTTCCCCATCTTTTCCCATGTCTACTTTGTCAGAATATTGACATCTGAGCCTAGATCCATAATGACTAAATCTACCTTGTAATCCCCAATCTTAATATTCATTCTCATATCTTTCCCAATCTTTTTCTTGTGCAAGTAGTTCACGACAAACTCCTTTTGTCCCTTATGTGGTCGATGCAACAGACACCATATACCTCAATCGTAGATCTACTTATCTTCTCTCCAGAAAGTCCTTGATATGGCTCAATACCTGCAAGATGGATTACAAGACAAACAAAAGAATGAGAGCATCATGATAATCAACTATTCATATTGGTGATCAAGGAATCCAATAATATTTAATCACAAACACAATAATCACATATAGGAAAGGGAAATGTCTTTGTATTGATATATGAATGAGAAAGAAATACAACCAAAAGCCTTGATGTTGACAGCTTTTGTCTCAACAAGAATGTCTACAAACGCCTATGAAGACCTCTCCAGCCACAAGCTACCTCTACTTTGCCTCTATTCAGACTTCAAACTAGCAACATAAGGATGCTTTTTCTAGCCTCCCCCACTCTCTTCATGGACGCTTCATTTATAGGCCAAGAACCCATAGGATGACTTGACAAAAGGATAGAATGAGATCCCCATAGGTGAGGGAGGAGAATGCCACCTCTCCCAAGCACATAGGAACTAATTCCATGAAGGATTCCGTACGGAATCTTCTAGAAACTTCTTTTTTTCCCTTTCAATTGACCATCAGTGCTTTTTGCTAAACTAGATAGAGTGTCAATCTGGGATTTTTTCCACTACAAAGGAGCAGCGGCGCCTTTTTCTCAACTGGAGGAGATGTCAATGATGCTCTGTGGGAAATGCAAAAAAGCAACGTCCCTTCTAGGTCAAGGCAAAAAATGGCCAAGATGATCCAAATCAGGATTTTTTGGGAGGTTGATAGGCAACAAAAAAGTCCTCTGAAGGCTAAATATGAAATGTGATATTTTCATGTGCAACAGAATTCCCCCCAAAGTATGAAGCTAGAAGGAAGTGATAGGTGAAATACTTTGCAAGTTTTCCGTCTGATACAAAGGAAAAGAGAGATAGACTTATAGGGGACCAGTAATTGACTTCATACAACTCAATCATAGTTGCATCCCAATACACTGTAGATCTATGATGATGACCATGTCATGGCTACCAATAACACACTGTAGGTCCATGAATGACTACTATAAGAGGTAGAACATAGCTACGAGGTATATAAAGTAGATCTATGTCTCTCAATGTCAGATATAGAACACAACCACCAAACATACAATGTGGATTCGTGTCATGACTCTAAATGATCACCAAATGCAACCTGAGCATAGGCGATGATGACGAGAAAGCCTAACCTCTCAGGGTCTTCATCTCGATCTCAGAACAATACAAATCTAACCATGTGATTACAATGTGTTGACGTCGAACATGGCAGAAACCACTTGATTACCAGTCATTGATGTCAACTATTAACAAGTGCGAGGGAAATCACCATTGATATCAATGGCTCCCAAGGTATCTCAGTACATATCATCGAATGTGAATAAAGGACTTGAGTTTGAACACTCAATGAGATCTTTCAATCAAGATTCAGTGATGTAAACTTATGTTGAAAATGAGGTAACCTGCCATTGAGGCATGCAGGCCCAAGGTACTGTCTAGGTTTCTAGGTCTAATCCCTAGATAATGATCTGAAGTCGACAGGAATAGATTCTGTCACAGGAGGGCCATAATGATTCCCGCATCAGTGACATGAAAATGGGAATAAAAAATGATTTGGAAGGATAGAACTGACTTAGACTTGACTGAATTTTAAGGACAAGTGAAGTTATTGACGAATTATGTTTCTGGGAGATATAACCTTTTAACAATTTGGCGGCACAACTCATGACTTGGCAGTATTGACTTGCGAGAATAGAACCGGGTGTAATGCAAGGATTATAACAAAGAATTCTTTGAATAAACTCAAAGGATTCAGGTGACTCACAAAAATGGATCGACTCGAAGACAAAATGAATACTCGAACTGTTCAGATATGCAAATGCAGACAAGTTCCATGTTCAAAGGTGGACTGTAGAGTACCGCCATATAAACAAATGAAAACCATTCCCCTTTCCTTTAATTTCCCCACCTCGAAAGGTGAGTACCTCTTTTCATTTTTACGAGTCCAAAGAGGGTAACAAACACTCGTTGAATCTCATCAGGTGATGAGTCCATTCTCATATTTTTCATGAACCTAAGAAAGGAGGGGTTTGTTCCCGAAATAGGGTCTCACATCGTGTGTTTTATGATTCCGATGAAATCAAACCCATTTGTCATTTCATGTTTAGAGAGTCTAAAATGACTAAGAAGACTCCAAAAAGGGTCATTTTTCATAAATAAGGCCAGTAGTTTCGAAAAAGAGATAACCTACCCCTGACTAGTCGACCGTTCTTATTCTTTTACAAGAGTGAACACAACAAGTTCGCTTAGCAATATTTTTGTGTTTTGAGGAGACTGAAAAGAGCTTAAATATAACTCCCGAACCAGGTTCCTTTTTCATAATCTATTTTTTATGAGTCTGAAAAAGAGAAAAAGTATACTCGACACCTTTCTACTGGATTTTTAATGAGCATGTAAAAAGTGCAAACGACGCTCAGTACTTTTTCCGTTCATCTCTAAGCTTGAAAAAGACAAAAATAGCTTGAAACGTAACCATGACCCTTCATTTACCTAAAAAAACTCAAAAAATGCTATCAAAATTCATTCCCTCAAAACTATATACAGTAAAAATAAAAAACCACTTTTGACAAAATGATTTGGATTCCAAAATAAAATAAATCATAATATAACTTTGAAAATCCCAAAACATTCTATAAATAGAAGGGTAGGTAATTTTATTTCTACCACTTGTTCTTTTACCATTGGGTGATTTTTGGAAGGTAGCTTTGGTAGTAAGAGTTCCTTCGACAATTTGGCGAGGGCATTCTACTTCTTTGTCGCTTCTCAATCCATAGAAGAGGTAAACACTTGGTCTTCTCCTCTTTTCATATTCGATAGTTTTCAATTTCTTCTTTTGCATTGTTAAAATGACAATTCCCTAAATATTTTTAAATGGTTTAAAATACAAAGAATAGGGTAGGTTTCTCTTTGCAAAGACAAAATAGGGCATTTCCTACCTCCACAAAAGTTTAAAACTAAAATAAGAAGCAAAAAAAAATTTTGGGGGGGTTTTTAGCCGTCGATATGCGTCCATGACGGCGCTCTGTCTTGCTGGGACAGGAGCGTTGATGACGCTCTGGCCACAGCAGATAGGCGCCTGATGCCTCTCGCACCAAAGGCAAGAGCGCCATAGTGCTCTGTACACAAAGGCCAGCAGTGTTGCCCAAGAAGGAAAAGGAAAAAACAAAACCTAAATCACCTTCAAATGCAATTTATCATATTTCTGTCCTTTCTATGCAGTTTATGATGCCATTTTTTTTCTTCCTTATGGTCATGATGCCGTATCTAATTTCAAAATTGGTAATTTTCAGGTGCAGCATGGTGATATGGAAAGAGAGGGAGCACGCAATCCCAGACAACCAAGCTGCAATTGATCCATCTACCATTGATGCTATGTGAAACTATGGGCTTCTCAAGTATTTTCAGATTCCAAGGATGAAAGCACATGTTCGTCTGCTAGAGGACATTATTGACATGTGGGATCCTGATCAGGAGCATTTTGTGGTAGGAGTCCACATTCTGCCTATAGAGATCGAGGACATTTATTTCCTCACTGGTTTGTCTATGCGGGGAAGCTTCGTAGTTCTATCAGGAGCACGGAAGGGAGAAGGCACCTTGGATGATATCATTGATCAACATTGCTCACTGGCTACAGAATCCTAGTTAGGAAAGATAGCGATCAAATCTCTAGTGGGTCTTCCCCTGAGGACAGTAGTATACACCATTGACAGAGTGGTGGGCACTAGGGCTTTCCACTTCACTGGTAGATCTCATATGTTATATGCCTTATAGTGTATGGAGCCTACTGTCTTCAACTAGTGTGAAGGCATGTTGGTTTGTCTGAAAAGTCAAGTAAACAAATGCAAAAGAGGGACATTGAAGCAGTTTGGTTATGAAGCAGTGGTGGTGTCTTTCATCTTACAGCGGGTACCTCACATGAGGCCCCAGGTGACTATTACTAGACTGGATCCTGAGGATCCAAGGATGCTTGCATGGGTGAAAATTATGCCTCGCCTCTGAGGTGGAGGACCCAAAGTCACTTACGGTTCCAGGTTCTTTCGTTGGTTGAGGAACTAGCTACTCATGGTGGAAGACTATTTCTATGAGGGGGCAAATTTCTGCAATGATCTGGAGTTAGCTTTACCTGAGGGGGAAGTGTGGGACGACCGAGGTAAAAAGACATTATCTACTCGTGTTTTTTTAAATTTTATATTTATTTGATTTTTATTTTCATAGTACTAAGATAAAAATGTTTGCATGCAGATATTGGATCTGTCCATCCAGTTGGGATGTCGCCTATTGTTAGGTGAGCAGTTACATGAGATATGATGGCTTACCACTCCGAAGCTGAGGAAGATATTCGAGATCTTAAGGACAACCTGCAGCAGCTGACTATTGGTATCCCCGATATGACCACAGACGAGGTTCCCAGGTGTTATCAGCGCCATACCATAGGTGTCTCCGGGCGGTTTTCCAAACTACTTCGTAGAGTGGCCTAGGCCATTGCGTGCTACCATGAACACCAGGAGGATTAGTCCGCCATGACTATCATTTTTTGTATATGTAAAACTGAAAGGTTTGAAGCTTCAGATTTTTCCCTATGTATTATGCATATCCCGAACTTTTTACAGTACTGGACAGGCACTGAAAGCTAGAGATGCTTCAGCCCACAATTTTGTATCTCGGTGCTACGATTTATATATATATATATATATATATATGACAGACTTTTCTACTGCATTTTTAATGAGCATGTAAAAAGTGCAAACGATGCTCAGTACTTTTTTCGTTCAACTCTAAGCTCAAAAAACACAAAAATAGCTTGAAACGTAACCATGACACTTCATTTACCTGAAAAAACTCAAAAAATGCTATCAAAAGTCATTCTCTCAAAACTATATAAAGTAAAAATAAAAACCCACTTTTGACAAAATGATTTGGATTCCAAAATAAAATAAATCATAATATAACTTTGAAAATCCCAAAACATTCTATAAATAGAAGCGTATGTAATTTTATTTTTACCACGTGTTCTTTTCCCATTGGGTGAGTTTTGGAAGGTAGCTTTGGTAGTAAGAGTTCCTCCGGCGATTTGGCAAGAGAATTCTACTTCTTTGTTGCTTCTCAATCCATAGAAGAGGTGAACACTTGGTCTTCTCCTCTTTTCATATTCAATAGTTTTCAATTTCTTCTTTTGCATTGTTAAAATGACAATTCCCTAAATATTTTTAAATGGTTTAAAATACAAAGCATAGGGCAGATTTCTCTTTGCAAAGGAAAAATAGGGAATTTCCTACCTCCACAAAAGTTTTAAACTAGAATAAGAGGAAAAAAAATTTGATTTGGGGGTTTTTAGCCATTTGTATGCGTCCCTGGTGATGCTCTGTCTTGCTGGGAATGGAGCGTCGACGACACTCTGTCCACAGCAAACAGGCGCCCGATGCCTCTCGCACCAAAGGCAAGAGCACCGCGATGCTCTGTGCACAAAGGCCAGTAGCGCTACCCGAGAACGAAAAGGAAAAAACAAACCCTAAATCACCTTCAAATGCAATTTTTCATATTTCTGTCCTTGCTATGCAGTTTATGATGCCATTTGTTTTTCTTCCTTATGGTCATGATGTCGTATCTAATTTCAAAATTGGTAATTTGCAAGTGCACCATGGTGATATGGAAAGAGAGGGAGCACGAAGTCCCAGACAACCAAGACGCAAATGATCCAGCTACCATTGATGCTCTGCAGAATTGTGGGCTTCTCAAGTATTTCCGGATTCTAGGGATGAAAGCATATGTTCGTCTGCTAGAGTACATTATTGACATGTGAGATCTTGATCAAGAGCATTTTTTGGTAGGAGTCCACATTCTACCTATAGAGATCGAGGACATTTATTTCCTCATTGGTTTGTCTATGCGAGGAATCCCTGTAGTTCTATTGAGAGCACAGAAGGGAGAAGGCTCCTTGGATGATATCATTGATCAACATTGCTCACTGGGTACAGAATCTCAGTCGAGCAAGCTAGCAATCAAATCTCTAGTGGATCTCCCCCTGAGGACAGTAGTATACACCATCGTTAGAGTGGTGAGCACTAGGGACGCCCACCTCACTAGTAGATCTCATATGCTATATGCTTTACAATATATGGATCCTACTATCTTCAACTGGTGTGAAAGCATCTTGGTTTGTCTGAAAAGTCAACTGAACAAATGAAAAAGAGGGAAGTTGAAGCAGTTTAGTTACGGAGCAATGGTGGTGTCTTTCATCTTACAGCGAATACCTCACATGAGGCCCCAGGTTACTATTACTAGACTGGATCCTGGGGATGCTTGCATGGGTGACAGCTATGCCTCACCTTGGAGGTGGAGGACCCAAAGTCACTTACGGTTCTGGGTTCTTTCGCTGGTTGAGGAACCAGCTACTCATGGTGGAAGACTATGCCTATGAGGGGGAATATTTCTGCAATGATCTAGAGTTATCTTTACCTGAGGGGGAAGTGTGGGACAACCAAGGTAAAAATACACTATCTACTTGTGTTTTTTTTAATTTTATATTTATTTGATTTTTATTTTCACAGTACTAAGATAAAAATGTTTTCATGCAGATATAGGATCTGTCTGTCCAGCTGGGATGTCACCTATTGTTAGGCGAGCAGGTACTCGGGATATGATGGCTTACCGCTCCGAAGCTGAGGAAGAGCTTGGAGATATTAAGGAGAACCTGCAGCAACTGACTGTGGGTATCCCCGATATGACCACTAATGAGGTTCCCAGGTGTTATCAGCGCCATAACACAGGAGTCTCTGAATGGTTTTCTAGACTACTTCGTAGAGTGGCCTAGGCCATTGCATGCTACCATGAGCACCAGGAGGATTATTCTGCCATGGCTATCATTTTTTGTATATGTATTACTGAAAGCTTCAAAGATTCATCTTTTTCCCTATGTATTATGTATATCCTGAAATTGTTTACAGTCCTAGACGGGCACTGAAAGCTAGATATGCTTCATCCCACAATTTTGTATCTCAGTGCTACGATTTATACATATATATGACAGACTTTTATATTTACAGTTGTGTGTGGAAAAAGTGATGTGTGGAATGACTTATCTAATTATGAATTTACACATGTTTTTTATGTTTCCAATGGATTTTTTAAGTATGAGCAATATGCCAATCTAAGACATAGTTAGCTAGGTAATCTACCACAACATTTAAATGTCTTGGAATATGATGATATGTGACCTGCTCAAAAGACCTCTCTAACAACCTGACTCTTCGAAAAGTACAAAGAAGCGAGGGATTCCTAATAGAGTAGACTCGATTTTGTACAACTAGTTCAAAATCTAGATAAACCCTAATTTCTCTTACATCGCAAGCTAGAGATTTCATCAATAATCCAACCACGGCTTGGTATTCTGCCAGATTATTGGTGGAGGGACCTAAAAGAACACCCCCTGAACTCACCAACTCACTTGTAGGAGAGTACAATACCCAGGTTGTTGATGCAAGATTAAGTGTATATCGATGAGCACCATCAGCAAAACCAATGTAGGAGGTCATATGTCCATCAGACAAAAGACATGCATAAGTAGGGTTTTATGAAAAACACATTTCAAATCACACAAAAGACACACCTCTCAAAGCTTGAGACACACAACAAACTATAAACAGTATGTACAAATTTCCTATGCTAGATGACCTAGGCATAGTATCTTTTGAGGTAGAACCCATTTTGGGGCTCTCCCAAAGGTATCACGTTGTAATCAACCAATTCATATGCTCCCTTTTCTAAAACACGACTTACTACATAGGGCCCATGCCACATAGACTTGAATTTACTTGCCCCGATCTTGTCATGTTTATAGTCGTAGGTCAAGACCAGATCTCCTTCATTGAAGGAACGGGGTTGAACACTCATGTCATATTGGACTTTCATTATTCGTTTATGCGCCGCGTTAGCTAAGGGAACATCATGTCAGGTTTCATCAAGTTTATTTAGGTACAGGAAACTTTCTTCGTCTATGGTAGTATTGGGTAATAGTTCCATAGCCAGTTTCAAAGAAGGGATTTCACATTCTATCGGGAGGGTAGCTTCCAGCCGTATACTAATTGGAAAGGTGTAAAACCTGTTGGTCCCACTATATGCCAGTTAATTAAAACTTAGCATGTAGAGTGCTAAAAATAAATTGTCAACCCGAGGAAGTATTTTATTTCAAAGCTATGGTGCAAAATCTATGCGATCACAATTTCTACCTGACACTGTTATCTATTGGTATAAAATCAAAACTCGTTATAAACTAAATCACACCATCTTGAAAAGAAAACAAACCCTAATCCTATTTGTAAATCCAAACTGTAAATCTAACACACTTCAAACAAAATCTATTCTTATGAAACAAGATCTAATTGCATGAATCTAAAATAAGTAATGTGTTGGCCAACGATCTACCAAAATGAATTAATATGAGAACACTATAATAAATCCAATGAATAAAAACATGAACTGAATAATAAAACAACTATGATAAATCTAATGAATGAAAGCATGAACTAAATAATAAACACATCAACAAAATAAAACACCTACAATCAACACTACCAGCATCTGCTCACGGAAGAGGGCCCTTCCTCCACTGAGCAGAGCTGGATCTTCACAATGAAAGTCTACAACTCCAAAATTAAGAAACTGTCAGCATGTATTATCAGAGTGGAATGATTACAATAGATGTGGATCAAATCCTATAGAATAGCATTGCTTTCTCTCCTCCTTTCTCAATGATATTGATTACATATTTATATATAAAATTATTTCATGGAAATGAGGAACTGAATCTCCAACTTGTGATCTGTAACAGCTAAAACACAGTCGTAACTGCTAACAACTTTGGAACCGGCCGCAACAGTAAATCTAGAAAATACCCTCTCGAGAACTACCTGTATATCGTAAACCGTGGCTTTGTTTGGAAATTGTCTCATGAGTCAGGTAAATGAGGCTATTACGCACAAAACCCATGTCTTGGATTTTCAAGATCCATTTTCATCTGCCCACAAATCGAGATGCGAATAAAGGTGTTCTTATCTGGCATGCATTTTTGGTTAAGGCCGTAACAGCTAGCTGTGAGCATCTTGTACGTGAGAAATCATTCCACAAACCATCATTACTAAAATTATGTATAATAGTCTTCAATTCATCAAAGATAAAAGAAAATAATCATTATTAACCACTTAAAACATCAATGGAAGTAGTATGGTGTCTTACGCGTAGTTACAACAAATTGATGGAAAATGGAATGATAAATGGGAGATAATGGAAAGAAAAGGGATGAAATATATGCCGATAAGTGATGGAAAAATAGACAAATCCGCAGCCCAACATCACCACCAAACTGAACTTGTTGCATGTCCTCACGCAACCCAATACCTGTGTAGCATCCAACTAGAAGAACTCATTCACTTGTTCCTTCATTTTACCATTCGCAAAGTTGCAGCCAGAAGAAATGGAGAGTTTAACATAAATTGGCAGAGTCACAGCTGCTTAACAGAGGATTTAATATCAAATTCGGTAGAGTCGCAGCTACTTAGAAGAGGATTTAGCAGAAAATTTGGCGAAGTCGCAGCTCCTTAGCAGAGGATTTAGTAGAAATTTAGCAGAGTCACAGTTTTTGGCTTTTTTTTAGCGGAGAAATTGACGAAGGTTTTAGCAAAGATTTTGGCAAAGTCACAGCCCAAATAGCACTAAATTTAGCAGAGAATTTGGCAGATTCGCAGCCCAAATATCGCTAAATTTAGCGATGATTTTAGCGAATATTTTGGCAGAGTCGCAGCCCAAAGAGCGATAAATTAAGCAGAGAATTTGGCGGAGTCGCAGCTGCCTAAAACAGGAAAATAGGCAAAAAAATTTACGGTGTTGCAGCTGCGCGAAACGGGAAAAAGGAAAAAAAATTATGGTGTTGCAGCTGCGCGAAATGGAAAAAGGCAAGAGGTTTTTTTACGATGTTGCAGCTGCGCAAAATGGGAAAAATGAAATATTTTTACGGTGTTGCAACTGCACGAAACAGGAAAAAGGAAAGATTTTTACGGTGTTGCAGCCTTTTGAATAGAAAACTTACGAAGTCATTTTCTCCCAAATGACGAACTGGGTTTGATAGAAATTTTTCAAGCAGGTTTATATTAGTCTAATTCACCTACACACCAAAAATAAGAGATACCCACATCACGGATTTTTAGAAAAATGCAAATTGGTTTTAGGTGATTATGGTCATTTTCTTGAAAACCGTACATTGTATTGGGATGAAACTTACCAGGCTTGTTCATATTGGTATTATGCACTTCCTTTCCAAAACTCATGATAATCAAACTTACCAATCGCAAGATATGCTCATTTCAATTTATGCACTTTTGTAGATAAACATGAATAAAAATGTGTTGCAGCTAAACTTCCTGAACCAATATTTCACAAAATACAAACTATGTTGGGCTGAAATTTTGCAAGAAAGTAACTACCATTCTAATTCATCTCCACACCAAAAATTAGAGAAATCCACATCACGGATTTCAAGAAAAATGCAAATTGGCTATAGGTGATGATGGTCATTTTCTCGAAAACCGTGCACTGGATTGAGCTGAAACTTTCCACGTTTGTTCTTCTTAACATGATGCTTCTTCCCTAAAAATTTCAGGAAAAATAAGCTCAAAGTTTGCAAGATAACCTTAAATAAGATTCTACACTTTTGCAAGCTGTAAATGACTAAAAATCAGTATGCACAAAGAATGTCAAAAACCACTCCCCTGACTAAATATGTCGCATGTCCTCATGCAAAAGAAGATTTGTCCTCTTAGTTGTAAATAGCCATCTCCCCCAAACTGAGGATACATCATGTACTCATTCTTTGATGAGACTCTTCAAGGCAAAAAACAAGTTTTGATCTACACATCAATCCTCCATACTGTTATAAAATTTATTTACTGATAAAAATGGCCATTTTTCATTTGTTGTGTATAGTAGGACTACTTCAAAGTAGTTCAAGAGATCCTCTCAATCATTTCCATACTTATAAAAATATTAATGACAACATATAGCACCAAAAAGCCAATTGCAGCAAGCATAAAGCCCATATCCAGCTAAGAATGAGAATCTCAAAGCACCAAGCCATTTCAAAATAGTTGGTAGCCACCATATTCAATAAATATCTGTATCAATTAACAAAACCTATGAATGTATGTATCTCACTTCATACATTCACGTAGCTTCTAATAATCTAATTTTGAAAACAGAGCATGGATCTTGAAATGACTATGTATTGTTGTTCCAAAAACTCAGATTACTTAAAACATAATCATTGAAAGATGTATTCTGCTATTACCTTGACTTTTTCCTTGGATATACCTTCACCTTCTGAGATGCAACAATGAAATGAGCTAGAAATAGATGGTTCGTCATGAAACCGTGGGCTCAGCATGGCTTAACACTAACAATTGATGCTTTTGTTATGTGGATAGAAACCCTATAATCATGAAATCTCATATTCCAAAAAAAACTTGGTTTGCTGCCATGTAAATATAAGCATGTTTTCCCAAAGGATGGTATGTATTTCATTATTATGGGAATATTTTCATAGTGACAACAACATCTCTCTTCCACTATGAATCACAACATCAAATATGCAAGCACCATGATAACAATTGTAAGCCAATGTAGGCATTAGTGAACCGTGAAACTCATACCTCTGAATGTATTCTATGTTATATGGCAGCATAGACTTCTACCACTATAAGTTCTCATGAAGCAACAACAATGCCTTGTGTTCCTACAGCTGGTTCTTGTGTGACAGCAGTAGATCATTTTTTTCTATGGTTTTCTAGGCTTCTTGAGATAATTAATGAATTCAGAATACTCATTGCTTAAGTATACAACTCAATCACCATCAAAACTCTCCGTTCATTTTTGCTTGTACTTCAAGAGAACATTTTTAATGGGAAAACAATCTGCAAACCTTGAATCTGGTCATGAACTTGCTGCAAATTATTACAGGACTACCTTTTACCGCTGGTTGTAAATACCTCATTAATGCTTGAATACCGATCTTCCAATTTTGGGAATCCATTAGTTGTTATCTCAAAATGTGATTGAGTTGATCCTGCTTTGTTATGGACATTACATGAGCAAGTTACATACTTCTTCTACAGTATGCATGCATCTTGCTATTGCCATAAAAGATTTAAAAACCCATTGTTGGTGCACAAAAATCCTTCTCCCCCAAACTAAATGCAAAGCATGCCCTCATGCATCATTTCCTCAATTTGCAGCCATACAGAATTTGTAGTGCCCACATGCATAAAAAAAAATCTAGAATCTAGAAAGACCAACCTTCAAGCAACTGCTTTATTTCTTCTCATTGTTGGTTTTTATGTGGCAGTAACAAGGATTCTTTTCTTACTGTTGGTTCTTGTGTGGCATCAGCAGGACTTTCTATTGTTGGTTCTTGTGTGACAACAATAAGGTATCATTTGATTATTTTCATGCTTGGACGGTTGGGTTGTGAGATGTTGGGTAAGACTTTGAATTGGATGTGCGTGAATGATGAAGTGTTAGAATTGACTGGGAAATGATGGAAATGGAAAAAAATGCTATATAAAAAATGGAAATGGATAATGCTTAATGGTTCTTCATGACATTTCTATAAATCTTTAATAAATCAAAAACTCGTGCTATTTTACCTCAAGTGTTACCTCCGTGGAATATTTGATTGGCATGGATGGACTGATGTCTGTTGGAGTTGATTTAGGCCAAACTGTTGCTAAGAGAGATGTATATGAGAGTTGAAACTGAATGAGGTTAAATTTGATCTGAAATGATGTTTTGATGGTTGCATGTAAGACTAACTGCTGAAACAATTGATGAGGAGGAATTCTACCATAGAAGCAGAAATTCCATTCTCTTATTCTGAAAATCAACTGTTGGAATGAAAATGGAAAGGAATTGCAAAACTACTGAAAAAATGATGTTGCAAGTCACTGTTGAAACCATTAGATCACATAATCTTCAACTGCTACATACCGAGGTACAATTCTTACCATGCGAATGAATGTGCTGAAGTCAAGCATGGAAAGAAATCATTGGATTACCGACCATTAATGTATGCCGTTAACCAATGTGAAGCAGCTCACCTTTGATGACATTGAGATCTAAAGTACCTTAGTGCATCTTGACATGTATGAATTAATGTGCTGGAGTTGAGTCACCTGTAAGATTTATCAATCAAGAGGCATTGATGAATCCCCATGAATAACAACAAGAAAATCTGTCATTGATTCATGCAAATACCAGGGCACTATAAAACTCTAATCTCGATCCCAGATGATGTGTTGGATTCGATGGAACAATACCATTGGAAGGTGAACCTTAATGAATTCCACATCATCCAATACGAGTACAAAATAAATGATTGTGAATAATCATAGTGAAAAATAGACCCAACATGAAACTAAGAAGTGGAAAGTGAAGTCGTGATGTAGTAGTGATGGCAAATAAAAAGGTCATTAGAGGAAATTTGGGGTATAAAATGGGATTTCTAAGTAAACGTGCCAATCATAAGTTCTTATGAGCTGGAATTCAAGAACCAATAGAATTCCAATAAAATGAGTCAACCATAATAGTTGAATTGACATATTTGTCATTAAAAAAATATACTTTTTTTGTTCGTATTTTCGACATATCTCCTTGTGTTTTTACTCAAATTTCGATCGAGAGAGCTTGTTGGATGCGGAATTTGATTCCGCATCCAACGAGTACCCACATTGCATACTTTTTATGGACCCCGCTACCCCAAAAACAAGAAATACCTGAAAAAATTTGATGATGACATCATCGTCACGTTTTTTTAGGTATTTCTTGTTTTTGGGGTAGCGGGGTCCATCAAAAGTATGCAGTGTGGGTACTCGTTGGATGCGAAATCAAATTTTTCATCCAACGAGCTCTCCCGATAGAAATTTGAGTAATAACACAATGAGATATGTCGAAAATATGAACACAAAAAGTAGTTTTTTTTCTTTTTCCTCCAAAATTAATAAATATTATTTTATTATTTTATTTTTTTAACTATTATTTTATTATTTTCCTTAGGAGGCCCATTTTAGACCTCAAAATTCCTCTAATGTAAGGTTGACTACATAATCAATGGAAAATGGGACTTCGACATGAATGGATTTTTAGGGTTTTGAAATGAGGAGGGTGAATGAATCTACCATAGCACAATTATCTTCTTGAGGGGTTTCTTTCGGCAACAATTGGTATGGCAGGTGTCTAAAAAGGATTCTTATCATGTAGCAATGAGACTTGACTTCAGAAACATTTTCCTCTGTATGGTTTTCACATCAATCTCTCCATTTTTTATGTCATCAATCCATTTGCAAATTGAGAAAAAGTTTTCAAGAGTCACTCATGCATGTATTGACCTTTTTCTTCCAAGGACCTCGAAAAACCTAGCACTTTCCTGCAATAAAACATGAGATGATGGAAGAAGAGAGATGATTGATCTCTCTTCACCCAACACTTATGAAAAAAAAAACAAGCAATTACATACAAAACAAATCCAAAGAAAAATGAACAAAGCAAAATCCATTTTATACCTGCGAGAGAGCAATGTCCATCTAGACTCACCAACAGTATTCTGATCATAGCTTCTTCGTTCCTTGTCCCATTTGAGTGATTCCAAATCCAAATGAAATTAAATTCATAGTCATATTTCCATTATAAACAAGTTTTTAAAATTATATGTAATGATATTCCAAATTGCTCAGTAACAGCCTGCATGACAAGGTGTTTTACGAATTTTTGGACTAGACCAACATTCACAGTTTTAGGCTTAACTTTTTCGTTTGATAACGGATTGATGTGATTCAAATTGGATATGAAATTAGATTCATGTAGGTATCTCAATTGGAAACATGTCTTGAATCCAATAATAATTAATGGGTTAAATAGTCCAATGAACAGTCTAGGAAACAAAGTTTTAGGAATGTTGATTTCTGATAGGCAGTCGGTATTTTGGTCATAAAATTTGCATACGATATTGGAATGGAGTGATTCAAATTGAATTGTAAACTATATTCATAGGTAAATATACCAATGAAATATGTTTTCAAGATATTTCCAACAAGGCATCCAAAAATTGACTGTCCCGACCCTATTCCTAAGCTACCTGCTTGACACCACGTTAGTATTTTGGCCATAAATTTTTCGTTTGATACCCAATATTAAAAATTTAAATTGTTTTGGAAACTAGATTTAAATAGATACTTGGGATGCAAACAGGTTTTAAAAATAAATCCATTTGGTATCCCAAAAAAAATGATTGTCCCGACTGTGTTTCAGTAAAATTTTCAAGCAAAAATGCCACCAAAAATTTAATAAATTAAATTTGGCCCCCAAAAAGTGACCGAAATAGGTGTGAATGTTTTTAGTGATGTAAATTTAAATAAAACACACACCCATACCAAAAATTTCAATCATTGAGCACCTATATTGACTTACACAATCTGTTGCAGCCGCAACTGCAACTCTTAAAAATGATATAATGTTGAAATAAAGCATGTGTATTTTTATGGATGTGTTATATATAAATGAAAAATAAATACATATCATGATGTGCAACACACACATATCTCAAATTCATAAATTATCACCTACAAGACAGTCACAGTTGGTTGTTGCAACTGACTGTTGCAACTGACAGTAATGAGTCACAACTGGGTGTTGCAGCTCACTATTACAGCTGACAGTAATCAGTCACAGCTGGGTGTTGCAACTCACTGTTGCAGTTGACAGTAATCAGTCACAGCTGGGTGTTGCAGCTAACAAATTCATTCCCAAGTTCAATCTTGAAGGGTTCCATAATCATTGGATCATTTTCCTGTGGATCCTTCATTCACCTTCCCTAATTACTGTAATTTTGTTTTCATGATATTTTTTGTTTATTTGTAACAAATAGAGACAAATTGAAATTGGAAAATTGATGGCAAAAATGATTTAAGCATTTTGTTCAAATAGGCAACAATTCAAAAGCATTCATCAAAACAATTCATACCCATTCCTTATCTTTCTACTTTCTGATCTTCCAGATCGCAACAAGGTGCGAGAAGAGAGCATACTTATTCGGAAAAAAAAAAAAGCTTGGTTTTATTTTGTTATTCTATCCTACCCTATTCTACTTGGAAATATAAAAAAAAATGTTCAAGTGTATGCATATTTCCAATGGAGCCACTTTCGAAGAAGTGACTCAAGCAAGCTCATACTCCCAACAGAAAAATATAACTTTATGAATGCAAGGATATGAGAGATCAACTTCCCTTGAAATGATGGTGCCAAGAATTAGTGAAGTATGGAATGATGTTGCAGACCGATGACAGATTGAAACCAAGCTTCAATATAGTCCATGAAGCTCCTTAGTAAACTTATTTTCCTCAATGGATAAGATATTCGGATCTAATGATGTAAAGGATGCTTCAATTTTTGGTTCCAGTGTCCATTCTTCATCAAATATTATGTGTGTCTTGTTGATATTGTTTGCTTACTTATAAGGACTAAAAGAAACTGCATCTGCAAATCTTGGATTTAAAACAAGTTCAAGCCTCATATGGATTTGTTGCAATAACGCACAGTTGTTTTGTAGCGGTGTAGGTGAGGTAGAACAAGAGGGAAATGTAGGAACATTTTGAAGTTCAGCACTGTAAGCATACTATATTGCTTTATTATGGTTAGGGTGGAGGGTGGATTGGACAGGAAATTATGTTGGATACCAAGGAGTTTGATGAGAAAATAGATGTGGCTGATGTAGAGGATTGATTTGTGAGATTGATATTGAAGGACCAAGTTGTGTTGCAGCATGAGGGAGAGTGGCCATGTGATCATAAGATAGGCCATTCCACCCTTGTGGATAAGGTAGGTAAGAGTTAAATTGAGGCTGCAACAACTATCATGGTGGAGGAGTATTCAATGATTGAGTATGAGAGTAAGAAAATGGAGGGATATAATTTTGAACCATGCATGTAGGCCACAGTTGCCATGACTGTTACAATGAGTTGGCTGCAACTTCCAGATCTCTTTGATATGTTTCTTTCATCCTTGGTAAGGAGGTACAATGATCTGTGGAATGATTCAAGTCACATATGCCAAAAATTGTGGGACTATCCAAAGGACAATCCATTGCAAGATGTTTCTTCTGACACTGAGGGAAAACTATTTCTTCAAATTCCTCATGATTTTCCTTAACCTGCAAAACAACCAATTCTGAATTTAGTGAATCATTGATATCAACATTAGAATTTTTGAATACATTATTGATTTCAGCTCGTAAAACTCTTGTTTTTGCAGCAAATTTCAAAAATAAAAATATAAGTTCCTTAGAATTCTTACCGGTCTTGAAGTTTCCTTTTGAATACCTTCTACATAACTGACAAATATCATCATATGCTAACTGAAATACATTACATGTTCCCATCATATTTAGTATTTCTAAATATTCAGCTTGGATTCCCTTGAGTAGAAGTGTTTTTTCCTTTGTTTGGATCTTTGGATGTTATATTGAAAGTGTTCTATGTATTCCTTGAGACTCTCTTCTTCTCCTTGTGTCATTTCGAAGATGTCTTCATTGACCTTGCAATAATCTTGGTACCTTTTAAAGAATACATGTTTCATGTCTTCCCAAGTTTGTATACAATTCCCACCGAGGCTCATGAACCATCGGAGGGTTGCTCATTTGAGAGTAAGGGGAAACTCATTCAACTTTTGATCATTAGCACAATAACCATATCCTCTACAAAGTACTTCGAATTGAATAAAATACATCGAGGTATTCATTTTCCAAACCATGAAAATTTGGTAGAACATGTGGGGGGATGCTTTTCGTTGGCGCTACTCTTCCCGAATCTCTAAGGAAAAATTTGAAGGTAACAACTTATCCATATTTCTTACCTGCCATATCTTCATAGATTCTTCATGTGTTATTCTGAGGCTCCTCCTTCGAATGTTCCTCTCAACTTGTTAGTAGAGTGGGTGGTGCTTACAACACCACTAAGGGGAATGATAAGATTTGTGCTCCAAAGATTGAAAATGAAATAAAATTGAATGTAAAGACAGAAAATTCACACTCAAAATAAATTTAATAAACTGAAATGTAATCATGCAACCTACATGCCCTACTTTAACAATGCATCTACAAAACAATGTCAGATGTACTTTTGCATTATTGATAAATTCCCCAGCAACGACGCCAAAATGTTGGGCCCACTATATGCCAGCTAATTAAAACTTAGCATGCAGAGTGCTAAACATAAATTGTCAACCCAAGGAAGTCATTTATTTCAAAGTTATCGTGCAAGATCTATGTGAGCATAATTTCTACATGACACGGTTATCTATTGGTATGAAATCAAAACTTATTATAAACTAGATCACACCGTCTTCAAAAGAAAACAGACCCTAATCCTATTCATAAATCCAAACTGTAAATCTAACACACTTCAAACAAAATCTATTCTTATGAAACAAGATCTAATTGCATGAATCTAAAATAAGTGTTGTGTTGACCAATGATCTACCAAAATGAATTAATAAGAGAACACTATGATAAATCTAATGAATAAAAACATGAACTAAATAATAAAACAACTATGATAAATCTAATGAATGAAAGCATGAACTAAATAACAAACACATCTACAAAATAAAACACCTACAATAAAAAATACTAGCATCTGCTCAGGGAAGAGGGCCCTTTCTCCACTGAGCAGAGCTGCATCTTCATAATGAAAGTCTACAACTCCGGAATTAAAAAACTGTCAACATGGATTATCATAATGGAATGATTACAATAGATCTAGATCAAATCCTATAGAATAACATTGTTTTCTCTCCTCCTTTATCAATGATATTGATTATGTATTTATACATAAAATGATCTCATGGAAATGAGAAACTAAATCCCCAACTTGTGATCTGTAACAGCTGAAACACGGTCGTAACTGCTAACAACTGTGGAACCGGCCGCAACAGTAAATATGGAAAATACCCTCTCGAATAACCACCTGTATATCACAAACCATGGCTTTTTTTGGAAATTTTCTAGTAAGTCGGGTAAATGAGGATGTTATGCACAAAACCCATGTCTCGTATTTTCAAGAATCAGTTTCATCTTCCTGTAAATGGAGACGCGAATCAAGGTGTTCTTATCTGGCATGCATTTTTTGTTAAGGTTGTAATAGCTAGCTATGAGCGTCTTGTATGTGACAAATCACTCCACAAACCATCATTAGTAAAATTATGCATAATAGTATTCAATTCATCAAAGATAAAGGAAAATAATCATTATTAACCACTTAAAACATCAATGGAAGTAGTATGGTGTTTTACGCGTAGTTACAACAAATTGATGGAAAATGGAATGATAAATGGGCGATAATGGAAAGAAAAGGGATGAAATATATGTCAATAAGTGATGGAAAAATGGAAAAATCCATGGCCCAACAAAACCAGTGGAATTTTTGACAGTATTCCTATAGGCCCAGAGTGCAAAAAAAGTTGTAAATGCCAGTTTGACTTGGCTTGCCCTATCATCCACTGAAGCATTGTTTTTAATACTTTGTTTATAGCCTCAATTTGGCCATTGGCCTGAGGATAGTATGGTGTAGATTTATCGTGCAAAACCCTAATTTTACACTAAGTTCTGCCATCATCTTGTTTTGAAAATGCGACCCATGGTCGATCACAATGGCCCTAGGAATCTTGAATCTAGCAATGATACGATTGAATAGGAATAGTGCAGCAATTTTTCCATCTTCGGCATATGTGAGAATTTCCTCAGCCCATTTTGTAAAATAGTCAACAGCCACAATAATGTAGCCATGCCCCCTAGCTAAGGTAGGTCTACAGTGCGCGAAGTCTATGCCCCATTTTGCAAAGGGGCCAACTGCTACAACGGGATGAAGCGGAGCTGGATGTGTGTGTTTCTTAGGAGTGAACATTTGGCATGGTGAGCATTTCTTGACTGTTTCAATACAATCTTTGAAAATAGAAGGATAGAAATACCCGACACGTAGGATTTTCTGGGAAGTAGCCAAACCAGAGAGATGACTGCCACAAGCTCCAGCATGGCAATCATTCAGAACGATCTCAGCCTCTTCATGTGTAATGCAACGTCGTAGGATAGAGTCAACACCACGTTGACATAGGGTATCATTTAAGATAAGACAACATTTATCCTGGTGGCGAATACAACGACGTTCATCTCGGGAGGTAGCAGGCTGGTATCGTAAGGTCTGAGGTACAAAATGATGTCTCCATACCATGGATCGGTCGTACTAATGAGAAACAATGATTCATCGGGTAAGGAATCAGGGGGCTCTAGATTTTATGTAGTACGGGGAAGGTCACATATAAGCTCTACAAAGACGAGGGACTTCTTGGAAGTACTCTTGGCGAATTCTAGGTCAAACTCTTAGAGGATCACGATCCAACGTGAGTATTTGCCCCCAAGCACCTGACGGGTCAGAACGTAGTACATGGGGTTGGAATCCACGTAAACAGTAGTGGTGCGGACCAAAATATAATGACGAAACTTCTAGACTGCAACGACTGTGGCCAGAGCAAGTTTCTCCACATGTGAGTATCGAGTTTCAGAGTCCAAAAGGCTCTTAGTGGCGTAATAAATCACATGTTCTTGGTCGTGTTCATCTGTTTGAATGAGGATCATGCCTATAGTCGAAAAGGATGTAGCCACATACAAGGAATAGTCCTTGGCATAATTTGGTGGTTGCAACACTGGTGCATGGGTAAGTGCATGTTTAAGATTATCAAACGCATGTTGTCATCCCAAATGAACGGGGTATCTTTCTTGAGCAACCTCATGAAACCATGTGTCCTCTCTTCATAATTGCAGATGAAATGACGTAGAAAGTTTTCCTTCCCTTGCAAACTTTGGAGTTTAGTAACATTCGTGAGAGCAGGCAGGGCCAAGATAGCTTCAATTTTCAGAGGATCAATACGGATGCCATCTTTGGAAACAATAAAACCAAGAATCCGACCAGATTTGACACAAAAAACACATTTATGGGGGTTTAGACGAATGTTGAAATGACAACATCGAAGAAACACAACTTTCAGATGATCGACATGAATATCCCACTGCTTAGAATGGGCAGGTAGGTTGTCTAAATAGGGTTCCACAACATGTTTAATGTCATGAAAAGCATATGACATTGCACGTTGGAATGTTGCCCCAGCGTTTTTTAAATCGAAAGGCATTTTACGATAAGCAAAAGTCCCCCAAGGGCAAATGAATGTCATCTTGTGTTGATCTGACAGGAGAATCTCAATCTGACTATAGCCATAAAAGCCATCCATAAAGGAGAAAATAACGCTTCTAGCACAGTTATTGATTATTTGATCAACATAGGGAGTGGGAAAGTTGTCTTTTGGACAAGCTCAATTCAGGTCCCTAAAATCAATACAAACCCTAATAGCACCCTTTTGTTTGTTCACAGGGACTATGTTGGACACCCATTCAGTTAGTGGTATGGGGTAATTGAAACCAGTCTTCAGAAGTTTTTCAACTTCTTCTTTAATAGCGGCTACTTTTCGTGGATGAACCTGTCATGGTTTTTGGCGGACGAGCTTGGCATCAGGGTAAGTTTTAATTTCATGGACAACAATAGAGGGATCAATCCGAGGCAATTCTTCATATGTCCATGCGAAGACATCTTGAAATTCTTTGAAAAGAGTCGTGTATGTTTGGATTTATTCGGAGGGAAGAGTTCTGTCCTATGGAAATGTTCTCAGAAATGCCCAGTTTCATTGATATGTTAATAGGTATAGTTTTGGTAATGTTGCGTAAATTTCCTTTAGAATTGATACTACGAGTGAGGATTGGAGACTGAGGGTTGAGGACTATATCGGATGAAACCGTGGAGGCAATTTGGTTTTCTACCATATGGCAAGGGGGAAGGAAATAAGATCTGTGATGATAATCTTCCCAAGGCATCTCATCTAACGACATAACTTCCATGATAGACTCGTCTGTAGGAAGTGTGTGTGAAACATAATCTAGATATGGGGAGGGGTATTCAAGCCAATATAGTATGTGATAACGGTGTGAGGCCACCAAGAAATGATCAATGATGGTGGGATCATTGGTAGCTTGGATTTCATTGTAAATCTCTTCAAAAGGGAAAAACGATGATGATTCATCAGCAATTGCTTTTCCTTTGTCTGTGTGAGAGCTAGAAATCATATTAATGGATGCAATCCGTGAAGCAAGAGGAGGGTCAGATGAGGGAAAGACTCCCATAAGTGAAGAGTCTTTGATAAGACCTACTCCAATGTCTTTATACTATGGGGTGTTCAAGAGCGAAACGTTGTTTGCATCATTTGTAATGGCACTAGGTGTGATGAAATCTAACTGGTCAACAATAACAATATTTCCTTGGAATGGGAACTGGACGATCCGAAAAACATTCGATGCTACAGCTTGCATAGCATAAAACCAGTTACGATCTAGGAGTAAGTTGTAATCCAAAGGAGCGTCAACGACTTCGATATGAATGGAGACTGACTTGCCCCCCAGTTCAACATGGATGGAAGGTAGTAATCCATAGGTTTGAAATCCGTGACCATCAAAATCCTTAAGAGTGGTAGGTGAATAGTTGATTTCTGGAGATCTAATGGCTCTCCCGCAAGATAAAGACTAAAATGATGTAGAGGCACCCTCGTCCAAAATGGTATGACGAATAGGGTTTCCAGCAATCTTGGTAGCGATCTAGAAAGCTAACTGATGTGAAATTCTCATCTTGAAATCATCCAGTTTGAAAGTGACGATATTACTATTCTCGGGATCCATAGCTCCAAGGGCATTAAGCAAATTTTTCCGTTGAGTTGGGCAGGTTTGGAGTACCTCTAAAGCTAACATAGCGCAGGGTGCCTAGGCCAAATCTTCAACAACATTATAATGTTGGGCGGCATGAGCATTAGGATTGATTATGGACTTACATAGAGTTCCCTTTGTTGGACAGAAAATTGCTTCAGGTATAGGTTTTTCAATATGAAGACCATTATTAGTAAGAGGTGTGGAAGTTGAGGGTTTTTCAGATGGAATATCATCAGGTTTCTTTTCCAGAGGGGGGTCACAATTGTGTGCTCTTGTATTCAAGTTCACCGTTTCACTAGACATCATACGAACTTCATCAGTGTATGAAGAAGTTTCGTTCAAGGACTTATGATCAATTAACTGTTGTTGGAAAGGGAAAGGATCTTTTAAAACAGTTGGGGTGGGTGAAGCTTTTAAAAATTTACCAACTTCCTCACAGAAAGGAAATTCTTTTGTAAACTCATCACCTCCGTAGATTAAACAAGGATACTTCACCTTTCTCTTTCCTTTTGAATCATTATCCGTATTCTGTGTTTTATTTCCTTCCTGTTGGTTGTCAGGTTTTTTAGATTTATTTTTCGTTTTTTTCTTCCCACCTAAAGATTCAGTGGATTGAACCGCATTTGCTTTAGCGGAAGCAATAGGAGAGGATGCAGTTTTGGCAGGTGGTGCTTGTTGATTGGATGGACTAGCGGTTTGTTTCTTAGAATATTTAGCTGTTGTTTGTGTCTGAACTGAACCAAGTATGCCATCAGCAGGTGGTTCAGTTGCAGGTCTATATGGATCAGTTGTAGGTCGAGGAGCATGTGGAATTAGGTCATACAAAGTACCTGACTAGGAATAAACCAAGTCTAGGTATTGAGCGCGGCTAAGAGCTTGCTCCTCAGTCACAACGCCTCCCATGGTGACATCTCTAGCAATAGGCGGTAGTAAAGACTTTGTAAACTAATCAGCTAACAACTGATTAGGAATAGGGGCCTTAATCAACCTTCGTCTTCTTCTCCATTCATGAATATGATCGGAGATATGAGTAGATGTGGTTTGGAGAAGCGAGGTTAAAAGGTCTGTACCTATTTCATATCGGATTGGCAGTTGAAAATGTGTCGAAAAGGCCATTGTCGGGGCATTAAAATCCCCAGTGTTGATACGACTTGTTCCTTTGCAATGCAAAACACAACTACAGAATAAAAAGACACGGCAACATATCCTTCCCTTGAATAGTTAAATCAAATAACATAACACACCATATACCTCAATCGTAGATCTGCTTATCTTTTCTCCAGAAAGTCCTTGAGATGGCTCAATACTTGCAAGATGAATTACAAGACAAACAAAAGAATGAGAGCATCATGATAATCAACTATCCATATTGGTGATCAAGGAATCCAATAATATTTAATCACAAACACAATAATCAAATATAGGAAAGGGAAATGTCTTTGTATTAATATATGAATGAGAAAGAAGTTCAACCAAAATCCTTGATGTTGCCAGCTTCTGTCTCAACAAGAATGTCTACAAACTCCTATGAATACCTCTCCAGCTATAAGCTATCTCTACTTTGTCTCTATTCAGACTTCAAACTAGCAGCATAAGGATGTTTTTTCTGGTCTCCCCCACTCTCTTCATGGAGGCTTCATTTATAGGCGAAGAACCCATAGGATGACTTGACAAAAGGATAGAATAGATCCCTATAGGTGAGGGAGGCAAATGCCACCTCTCCCAAGCACATAGGAACTAATTCCACGAAGGATTCCATACAAAATATTCTAGAAACTTCTTTTTTTCCCTTTCAACTGACCATCGACACTTTTTGCTAAACTAGACAGAGCGCCAATCTGGGATTTTTTCCACTACAAAGGAGCAACGGTGCCTTTTTCTCAACTGGAGGAGGTGTCGACGACGCTCTGTGGGAAATGCAAAAAAGCACCGTCCCTTCTAGGTCAAGGAAAAAAATGGCCAAGATGATCGAGATCAGGCTTTTTTGGGAGGTTGACAGGCAACAAGAAAGTCATCTGAAGGCTGACTAAGCAATGTGAGATTTTCATGTGCAACATGTTTCCCTGAAACGGAGGTAACTTTGCATCATCCTTGTCATCCTAGGATTTCTTCCTGCGTTCGTTGATTCGCTACTATTAGAGTGTTGATGACACGCCGATCAATTTGGTGTTGAGCTAGTCTGTCTTCCTGAGTGTGGTGCAAAGCACGGAGGTGTAGGTATGTTGTTGATATGGGTTGGTCTTTCCTCAGGCTCGGGCGTAGCCTGGTCGTCTCCCTCGTCGCTATAGGGTCACGTCATCCCTTGTGAGCTTCTCTCGTAGCCTCTTGTCTCGGTCGCAACAGGACTCTCTCCTGTCCTCTGCCTCTTCTCTTGTTGAAACATTGTTCCACTTTGTATAAGACCACTTCCTTCCTCAGCTTCCCTCACAATCTCGTCGTAACTTCCATCCATCTACCCCGTATCATTCCATCCAACCCTCATCTCCGTGATACCCGCAGCCTCCGCGCACCAGGGCTCTACTCGTCAGAGTTCATATTCAATATTCATTTTTCATAGATGAGCATCTTAATTGACAATTGCAAAGATAACATAAACCTACCACTTGATCCTTTCAAGAATTCTCCCGAAACATCACTGTAAGATTTGACTGTGTCAACCGCAAACTTGGTGGTGTATCCCTCCAAGATGCTATCAAGCCAAACTTCAACATCCCTTGATGCTCTGTTGTCTAGCTCCTGTAGCTGTTAGATCAATTCTAAGGTCCAGCAAGTTGGTTCACCTCCTTGAAAATTTTTCTTTCGATAGGTCAATCGCACCAACCACTCATACAAGATGATCGAGAACTTAGAAAAGAAGTACTCGTGTAAATCAGAATACAGGTACCTTCCCAGCCACTGTTCTTTTATCAATCTGGGGTTCTAATTATCTTCCGCTGCAAATGCTTGTGCCTTCTGGTCAAACCAATCTTAGATCTCTAGCCTCGTCGGATGCCACAACATGTCCTCTTTCTCCTTTGCACTAAGGTCTTGTCAATGGAACCATTTGTTGACACAGATCCGTCGATAGAGCTTCGCTCTCTGTCGACACCCTCAACCCAGCGATCTCCCTAAGCAGCGGCCCAAACAAGTTTTACCCTGTCTAGCAACACCTGCGGAGCAAATGAGGTCTCACCCGAGATGTTCGAGGGAGAACTGTCAGAACCACATTTTCGCAGTAAGAATGAGGGTTTTGTGCGTCTACTGTTCTACTATCGCAGCATTACTTCACAGATCCAAGCATTGATTCATTAATTCATAAATCCATATCATCATTCATCAAATCACATCAATGTATCCAAATTGCAGTAGAATGATTAATGCGTAAACAGATCCATCAATATAAAGCATCGCATCATTTAGAAAGAAACATCATAACGCAGCATTCGTCCATGCATAACACATTGCAGAAAACAGGAAAATAGGAAGAAGTAAAAGACGCAGTGTTTCTATCAAATCTTCGTCATATCATATTAACTTCACATCAAAACTGCAAGTTCTCAAAACAGTTCCACAAAGGTGATCCCAAAATGATAAAAAAAAAGATCCATCAACATTACAATCCTAGATCTATTTATAGACTTGCGCCTTTTACAATTAGGTCCACTTAACCCAACTTCCTAACTACTTGGACCAAAATCTACAAAAAACAACCAAAATATACAAAATATGACCACAATATACAAAATGTGACCAAACTGCCTTGCGCGCCATATTCTGCCTTGTGCAACAACTTTGACTTTGAGCATCAACTTTGGTACTGCGCGACTAACTATCTCCAAAACTGCCTGCCAACAAGAAGACGGTGATGATGGTTGCGCTTGTTGAGGAGAAAAAGGCAGTTGTGAACATAAAACCAATCAATTTGGATGATACGGATGACTACGCTTCTCTTCTTTAAGGTTGCGCCCAAACCAAACACCTACCAATGGGTCAACAATTATGAGGCCATCTCACAAACCTAGAGTGTGTCTATGCAAAATATGGAAACGAATGGACAACTGCATAAACCAGTGGACAATACAGGAAACCTATGGACAATGCACAGCCCAGAAAAAGACACACAAAAAAATACCATTGATCATAGGGATGACGACATCTACAATGTTTCAAAACTGAACTTCAAGAAATAACACCTAACAACGTAATTAATACCATATGATGTATATAATAAACACTATATTATATAATATGATGTATATAATATGATAACGTTCAGATAGATGCTGCGGTCACATTTAGGGGTCCTTGTCTATATAAATTAGTACCATATAAACACTATATTATATAATATGATAACGTTTACATTTAGGGGTCTAGTCGAAGCTTATTGTTCTTTGGTCTTAGTGATCTATTCGGACTTAGTGATCGATTCCAGTTTAGCTCTGGTATGTATATATACAAATACAAGTTTTCCCACTTAGAAAAGAAAAAGAAAAAAATACTGTCACAAAGAGTTTTTCGCAGCATACCGCATTGGATTCCAATCATATTACAGCACCACATTTAGCTAGAAGGATAATCCGAGTTTCAGCCACAAAACCCCGTTTCCGCCACTCGATTTGTGGCGCGACTTGGGCCGGAATAGTGGTTTTGCTTATAGTTTTGTCGACTGCACAACGCCCCACGTAATCATCATTGTCGACTCGGATATCTCTCAGAAAACCAAGAGGGCTACTGGATCGTCAAGAACTCATGGGGTACAGAGTCGAGGAATGAACGGATACATATACGTAAGGAGAAAAGCACAAAACCTAAATGCGGCCTATTCGTGTAGAAAATTCGGCCGTTTCTCTTCCACATAACGGAAATTTTGTTGAAAATCTTCACAATCAAATTCTGATAAAGTTGATAACATATAAGGATTTGTAGATATTACATCGAAAGAGCTTCATTTCGCAATATCAAGAATTGAAACTTTTGGAATTTGTAAACTAAAAAGATAAAAATTATTTGCTACACGAATAACCTATTCCATGGCAGTCTATTCACCCAGAATGTCCGCTCAGATCCTGACAGTGCCCCATGAGTTCTTGATGATCCAGAAGTCCTCTTTATCAGTGCAATTGCCGTCGTGCTACTTTCGATCCCGAATGTTGTCATGGTTTATATCGAAGTCGACTATCTCATTCTTCCTTGAAAACAAAGGTCGAGCTGGATATCATAATTCCTATGAATACTGTAGCCCACTGCAGATTTCAAAATCGATGGCGGCGCCGCTGACGGATTGTCGGGCAACAACAGACAGCAATGCCGACTTGGCTTCAACGTCGTCGCAACAATGTAAGGAAGCAGCTTTCATTCCTCGCTGTGGACGTAACAGATACAGACTTCGTTCTTCAAGCCATAACTTATAGGTGCCGTGACTCCATCGATTTGCATCTTTTTCCTTACGATATTTGGAAAATTGTCAATTATCGCACGGAATGCTGTGAAAGATTATACCTAATAACATGATCTACACTATATATATATATTTGTTTTTAGTGGTAATAATATTATAATTTATTTGTTAGTAGTAATAATAATTATTATTATTTATTTATTTTTAACAGATTAATTATATTAAATTTGATATATAGACCATTTATGAACCAAAGTGTCATAGCCACATTTTTTGGCACACCTAAGTGGCGGCACACTTGGGCAAAGTGTCATGGTTATGATGGTTCGGCATGGAGTTGCGCTCTCGCTTGGCTAAGATAGCAAGCGCCCACATTCACCACCGGCACGGAGGTCGGGAATGTGGTGCGCCCCAAGGTCAGCGCCCACGTGACTTGGCATGGGCGCCCCTTGGCAAAGATGATATTGAGATGGGCGCGCGACCCTTGAGCGTGCGGATGGGCATGCAAGTTAATGAAGGCGTTCAGTAAAACAGGCGCGCGATCCTAGGTGTGGGCGCGCGGCCAAAGTGTGCGGACGACCCCTATGTGCGGACGGACAGATGTGCGGACAGTTGGGCGCTCCGGTAAAAGAGCGTTTTGGTAAGCAAATCGACGGGTGTGCGGACGACAGCAGTTGGGTGACGGGCGCGCACGCACGACGGCACGGTTAGCGACGAACGGCGGTCAACTAGATGGGCGCTTCGGTCAAAGTAAAGGGGCACGCGGCTCGCCAGCAAAGTGTGCGTGCGACACTCTAGAGGCTTCGGCAAGTGGACCCGTGAATGCCTAAGTCAAAGTGAACCTTGGTGTGGTGACATCAACGAAACGGTTAAGTGGGCCAAGTGTGTTTTGATGTTGACTTGGTGAACCGGCAAGGGGTGACTTGTGCGGTAAGCAAGATGTCAAGTTGACATGGGCAAGACACCTAGAAGGCTATAAGTAAACGAAGTGCAAGTCATTTCAAATCATCCAAGGAAGGATCAAAAGGAGGAGGTTGATCAAGGAGGATCAAGCTGCTGGAAATCTAAGGGAACATAACAGAACTACACAGAGGTCTGCGGCATCGCTGAGGAGAGGCAGAGGAGGCTGGGCGTCTTTGGCAAAGAGACAGTCTTTTACATTTTTGTATCTCTTGTATTTTCTGGGTGTAGCAGCCGAGTTGGGCGTGCACCAGGAGCTCTGCCTTGGGCAACTCCGTTTATGTAATACTGTTCCATTTTTATACAAAGTTAAAGGGCTCTACCAGGTTGGGCAACCCACCATATTTCTCTGTGTACTCTGTTTTACTTAGTGCTGCATTTTTCTGTTTTTGGCTAAGTGTTGAATGTGTCGGCAAGGCTAATGGATAAGTAAACAGTAAGAAGAGTTAAAGTTAAAAAGACATAAAAATCGTTTCCGCAAGGTTAAGGCGTAGTCTGCAGGATAGGCACTTGGGCGGGCAATCCCTCAAGTATCCTTCCTGGCAGTGCCGCACACCACCTTTGGCGAGTCAAGAGCGCTTGCGAAGTGTGGCTGTGACAGGTGGTATCAGAGCTGAGTATAGCAGGGTTCGCTCTTCACCACTGCTTGGAAAGCAGGTGGTATCAGAGCTAAGACTCGGAGAAGTTTTGAGCAGAGCCGCAGTTTGGAGAAGTTCGTGTGACAGGTGGTTGCAGCGAGGAAATTTTTGGTAACGCTCCGCAGGCTCGGACAGGCGTCCGCAGCTAAGACGCTCCGCAGACGGACGCTCCGCAAGGAGGCGAGCACTCCACAGTTCAGACGCTCCGTAGACAGTGCGCACCGCAGAGGGCGCGCACCGCAGACAGTACGCACCGCAGATAGTGCGCACCGCAGGAGCAGGCGCTCCGCAGACAGAAGACATGCGCCCAGAAACCACGCGCACCGCAGCAGGAAGTTGTGCGCTCCGCAGGAGGAGCCAGGCGCTCAGGGGATAAGCGCTCCACAGCCGCAGAGTTGCGCGCTCAGGACGAGCGCTTCAGAAAAACAGAAACATGCGTTTCAAGGAAGCGTGCATGTTCAGACAGCCGCAGCGGCACGAGAAGGTGCGGTTCGGCAGAAAAACGAAAAGAGCCAGTTTTTTACGTGTGCTCAGGAAAACGGAAAAGTGCCAAGGTGGGTGCGTTCCGCAGGTGATCCTGAAGTGGTGCGTTTGGCAAACGCTCGTTTCAACAGATTGACCCTGGAAAGTTGTGCGCTTCGGGAGTGCGATAGCTACAGCACTTAGAAAAGTGTTGGGCGGACAAGCAAGTGGCTTGACGTCAAGGTTAGATTCGGCAGTAGTTTGAGTCTGCGGATCCGCAGCAACAGGAAACGAGTCAGATGGCTGACTTCGGCAAGAAGGAGACACTTGTGCAGAAATTCTTGCAAGCATTGAAACCACCTGCAGAGATGACAGGAGTTTCGGTCGAAGGGCAGACCACCGATTCGGTTGCAAAGCTGAGTGAAACGTTCGCAGCAGGATGTGAACAAGTTTCAGCCGCGTTGAAAGAGACGGCAGGCAGCATTCGAGAAGTGGGACGAGTTCTTGAGGAAATGCTTCAACATGAAAGGGAGCAAAAAGAACGGCGATTGCAGGCTACTCGAAGTAAAGCTAAGTCAGAAGGCACTCATGGAGGGCCAAGACAAGAGAAAATGGAAAAATCAAAAAAGAAGACAGTTGCGTGTTATTGTTGCGCACAGAACCACTACGTAAGAGATTGTCCGTTTAGGACAGGAGCTGTTGCGGGAGAGGGTTATATAGCAAGGTTGACAGCAATGAGAGTGCTGGAAGAGGCACCTTCTAATGAGATTTCCGAGACGGTAAAGGCAATTGAAGCTTGCCTTAGCAAAGCGGCCAGGGGTCGTAGCGCAGATTGGCAAAGTGTGCAGCAAAGTTTGGACTTCGTGGAAACGACGGTAAGTGGCCTAAGGGTTTCTGCGTTGGTTGACACAGGTTCATCTCACAGTTTGGTGAGAAAAAAGACTATGGTATCCCTTCACAGCGGCATGGAAAGCAGCCAAGCAAAGTTCAAGGCAGTGAACTCTGCGGTAAGAGATGTGACAGGGAAGATATGTGCAGCACCTATCAGAGTTGGAAGGTGGCACAGCAAGATGGACTTGAAATTTGTTCCCTTGGAAGATCACTCTTTGATCTTGGGACAGGACTTTCTTCGTTTGGCCAAGGTAGTGCCAGTTCCGCATGCTGGACGGTTGGTGTTCTTAGGAGAGAACGAAACGTGGAGCTTACCTATGATGCAAAAAAGCAGGCTGGGATACAAGCCGCGGGTGACTTCGATACATATTTTCGAAGACCCGGGTAAGTGTAAACACTTACCGCAGCAAAGCATAGGGAAGAAGACGGTTTCGGCAAAGAACAGCAAGCCAAGTATTGTGGTAAAGGTTGATCTATCCACAGCAGGAAGGTTAGCAGCATTGGAAAAATGCATGGCTTTGATCTATGAGGAGATTGATGCCTTGTGCATTTCAGAGAATCCTTTGCGGCAGCATGAGAAGGAACAGTTGAGTTTTCCGGTAGCATGTGCGAAGGTTGCTGATGAAGGCACATTGGAGATGTCGTGCAGCAGATTGGGAAATGACACTTCGGTTGAAAAGAACCTTGAGGCAGAGTCACACGAGGAGGTGTTGGCCAAAGCACAAGTTCTAGAGGAAACGCAGGTTGCGGCAGGAAACCTTGAGGCAAAGTCACAAGAGGAGGTGTTGGCCAAAGCACAGGTTCTAGCAGAAATGCAGGTTGCGGAGGAGACGCAGGTTGCGGCAGAAATACAAGTTTCAGAGGAAACGCAGGTTTTGGAAGAAGTCTTGGATGGAGAAAACACCAGAGAAGTTGATCCACCACGTGATGCGGAGGACATAGTGGCGTTTTGCATCCATTCCATAGACATTCCAGAAAAAGAGTTGACAAGAGAGTGGTTGCAGCAGGTTGGCTGTCAACCAATCGAAGTTGATCCGGTACTTGCTCATTTGGAAAGCAAGCGGTTGTTGGAACCGGTAAAAGAAGAAGTGGCTAAGGAAGCTGTGGCAGAGTTGTGCATTCTTCAAAAATATGAGATGTTGGCATGCTTGGAGACGTGCGACGATAAAGCAAGCAAGCCATTTGAAGGGACAAGTAAAGCAGCCAAGAAGCGGGCCAAGAAGAGGTCACAGCAGACAAAGATGGTGTCTTCGGTTGGCTTAGATGACCGCACGGAGCTTGCGGCAGATATGAGTACTTGGACGGCTAATGGTGTCGGGTTTGCACAGTATTGGGCTCGATTGAAAGAGCTTAGTGGCAGCTGCGACACAGTCGACTTTAGGCAATTTGGTGTGGAAGATACGAGCGGTGGAGGCCTATGGCACCGCCCATGTCTTTTCACTTGATCTAGCAGCAGTTGGGCTCACTGTCTTTGGCGACGGCGGTGAGGCCCTAGGAACCTTTGGCAAGGTGGCCTAAAACACTATTTTTCGCCAAGGTAAACAAGGTAAAGTGCAGGAGGCTTGCGGACACTGAAAGAAGAACGCTGGCAACATGATTCCAGAATGGGGAAGTTTGTCTTAAGTGATGAACACACGGTTGGATTAGCGACCTAGCCGGTTTGTCCTTGAGGTGCACAACAAACGGAAACAGGAAGGAAGGCATGGAGCACAGGTTGGAAGTAAGTGGTCAAGAAAGCAGTATTGCGGTTGAGTTATGAATAGCTCAGATGTTGCGGCAGTGTGGCTTTAGTTCACGTAGAGGTTGCAGCAGTTGACGTTGCCGAGACGGCAACAATTTTAAGTGGGGGAGGCTGTCATAGCCACATTTTTTGGCACACCTAAGTGGCGGCACACTTGGGCAAGGTGTCATGGTTATGATGGTTCGGCATGGAGTTGCGCTCTTGCTTGGCTAAGATAGAAAGCGCCCACATTCACCACCAGCACGGAGGTCGGGAATGTGGTGCGCCCCAAGGTCAGCGCCCACGTGACTTGGCATGGGCGCCCCTTGGCAAATATGACATTGAGATGGGCACACGACCCTTGAGCGTGTGGATGGGTAAAACAGGCGCGCGATCCTAGGTTTGCGCGTGCGGCCAAAGTGTGCGGATGACCCCTATGTGCGGACGGACAGATGTGCGGATAGTAGGGCGCTCCGGTAAAAGAGCGTTTTGGTAAGCAAATCGACAGGTGTGCGGACGACAGCAGTTGGGTGACGGGCGCGCACGCACGACGGCACGGTTAGCGACGAACGGCGGTCAACTAGATGGGCACTTCGGTCAAAGTAAAGGGGCGCGCGGCTCGCCAGCAAAGTGTGCGCGCGACACTCTAGAGGCTTCAGCAAGTGGACCCGTGAATACCTAAGTCAAAGTGAACCTTGGTGTGGTGACATCAACGAAATGGTTAAGTGGGCCAAGTGTTTTTTGATGTTGACTTGGTGAACCGGTAAGGGGTGACTTGTGCGGTAAGCAAGATGTCAAGTTGACATGGGCAAGACACCTAGAAGGCTATAAGTAAACGAAGTGCAAGTCATTTCAAATCATCCAAGGAAGGATCAAAAGGAGGAGGTTGATCAAGGAGGATCAAGCTGC
Source organism: Pseudotsuga menziesii (assembly GCA_001517045.1). Taxonomy (NCBI): domain Eukaryota; kingdom Viridiplantae; phylum Streptophyta; class Pinopsida; order Pinales; family Pinaceae; genus Pseudotsuga; species Pseudotsuga menziesii. The sequence goes on from LPNX011151825.1 coordinate 228,935, forward strand.
TGGAAATCTAAGGGAACAGAACAGAACTACACAGAGGTCTGTGGCATCGCTGAGGAGAGGTAGAGGAGGCTAGGCATCTTTGGCAAAGAGACAGTCTTTTACATTTTTGTATCTCTTGTATTTTCTGGGTGTAGTAGCCGAGTTGGGCGTGTACCAGGAGCTCTGCCTTGGGCAACTCCGTTTATGTAACACTGTTTCATTTTTATACAAAGTTAAAGGGCTCTGCCAGGTTGGGCAACCCACCATATTTCTTTGTGTACTTTGTTTTACTTAGTGCTGCATTTTTCTTCTTTTGGCTAAGTGTTGAATGTGTCGGCAAGGCTAATGGCTAAGTAAACAGTAAGAAGAGTTAAAGTTAAAAAGACATAAAAATCGTTTCCGCAGGGTTAAGGCGTAGTCTGCAGGATAGGCACTTGGGCAGGAAATCCCTCAAGCAGCCTTCCTGGCAGTGCCGCACACCACCTTTGGCAAGTCAAGAGCGCTTGCGAAGTGTGGTTGTGACACAAAGCTTCATAGATTATTATACATAAAATTTAATACAGAGAATTTATGAACCAAAGCTTGGATTATTATAGAAAAAATTAAATAAAAAGAAAATTCAACTTTATCAAGCTATCAAAATGAAGAACATTAAAGCCTTAATGAAGGAATGTTGTAAAGGAGGTCTCAAGTTCAAATCTCACCCAGACCTGGAATGGACCCCGTGTCACGCAAGTACCATCAAAACCGCGAAAAACAAAATGAAGAACATTAAAATGTTTTTTTAAAAAGAAAATCTCATTAAAAAAAAACAATGAACAATTAAATGTTTTTTTAAAAACATAAACTCATTAAAAAAGAATCAGTTAGAGAAAGAAACATTAAAGCCAATTGTATGCCTAAATTTAGGACACCTCAAGCATCTACATGTAAGTGAATATGTTGGTAGATGAGTCTTTTCCTACTCAAGTTGTGAGAATGTCTGAAGCTAGAAATAATCAACCTAATGCAAGCCACTTTTAATGATTTGATTATAGAAAGTGTCTTATGTAAGGTGAACACCTCAAGCTATGACACCTCAAGCATCTACATGTAAGTGAAGATATTGGTGGATGAGTCTTTTCCTACTCAAGTTGTGAGAATGTTGGAAGATGGAAATAATCGACCTTTAATGCAAGCCACTTTTAATGATTTGATTATAGAAAATGTCTTATGTAGGGTGAACACCTCATGAAACAAAAACACTAAGCACTTATGCTTCTTATATGTCATGAATCCCTTACTTGTGAATGAAACTTTGACCTCAAACTGACTCACCTAACTAAGTGGGCACGTGGGGGAAAAAAACAAGTAACACACTTAGAATCACCAGCTGCTCTTCCTGGGAATGATTAGCAATCTAGTGAGAATGTCCCCATCGGTTTTTGTTGAAACCTCTCCTCCTTCTATATCTCGTCGATCTCCAAAGGAATGAATTTCCATCTGCACACTAATTAATGGATCTATGTGAGCTCCTAAGAAAGAGTAAAACCTCCCTTTGATATCATAATAGGAGGACATCTAAAAATAATATGTTGTTGAAGCTTAGGCTTTAAAGAGCAATTCTAACAAGTATGATTTTCTCAAGGAATATGGTGTTTTATCTCTATGTGAAGTAGATGGAAATGGACATTGAATTGTGCTAGAACTCAAGTACAGTGCAAAGAAACTAGAGTTTGGAGTAACTAGAAGGTTTGATGAATTAATTCCTGAAGTGAAAATAAAGTGATGTAGTGATGAACCTTTCAGGAAAGTGTCATCTATGATTAAACCAAGTTGAAAGAAAGTAGACTTTGTAGATCCTAACCTAAATGATCTTAAAATGAATCTCTCTCTCTTGGACAAATTTAGATCATCCACTGGGAGTGTTTGAGTAAGTGGCTTGCCAATATCTAGTTGTCTTTGGAGACCCCTCATTGAGTGAGGCATCAATATAATGGCATCCCTGAAAAGAAGAATAGAAATAAAGCAATCATCGACAACACCCAATGTACTTGATATCATCTCTAGCTCATCAATGTGAAGTCCAAACAAGGTAGGAGAGAGTGGGGAACCTATGGAAACCTTATTTAAATCCTATAGTACTCTAAATCCCCTTAAACAAGTGAATGATCATACTTAACTTTCATACACTTGACTCATGAAGCAACATCACAAGTGATACCACCAAGATCGAAAGACCCATAGCCTTAACACTGTCAATTTGTGTCAAACGCCTTGTAGAAGTCAACAAAGCAACAAAATATTTTGCATTCATTTGCATTGGCCTCTTTAATGATAAAGTCAAAGTGAAGATATGATCACTAATTTGGTGTTTTCTCCTGAAACATGCATTTCCTTTGTCTTCAACCCTTTGGTTTTTATCATTCAGGAATGTATATGTCTAAAGTATTAGCAAAAATAGTAAATCTAAGGTGTGGCCCATCATAATAGTAGGATGATTGATAGGCTCAATGTGCTCTCTAATTTTATAAATGGGATGACTGAAATAAGAACTCTAACATGGTTCAAAGCATGTTGGAAGCCATGGGACACAATGTAGTGAAACATGTCTACCACATGGCCTACTAAGACTTCAGGATTGTGTTTTAAGAATTAAGATTTGAGGTTCTATACATAACGAAACTTGTTGGATTGGAGCTTAAGGATGGCACATAGGATCATATCATCAAGGAAATAATGGAATTGGGAAGGTACGGAATTAAGTGAAATGCATGGTTGGTGAGGTGCATTATATAACCCAAAAACATAATCAAACAAAGTAGAGGGGTCAAAGCTTCTCCAAAATACTAGTTTGGGATTGAAACAACAAGGGTAAATGATAGTTTAAAACGTGTTGAGGACATAAGGACTCTCTTTATTCATTAGAACCCTCTGACGTTTCTTTAATTTATTTTTAGTTTGTATGCTTCATAAGTACTTGGTTAGTCTATGAATTTGTTTATAATTTGTTTCATAACAAGCATTGCATGCAAGGGCAATGTATAACCTTGGGGATTAGAAGTATGAATAGAGTGAAAAAAGGTATGTAATGTGGAAGAAAAATGGTCCTGTTAAAGTGAAGAATACACTCAATGGGGTCTTGCAACTAAAGGTAGTCTCATTTTGAGGATGTTTCAAATATTGTCCAATGAATCAACAATAAAAAGGAATACAAATGAACTAATAAGTTTAACTTATATTAGGGTGAAAGGAGGATAATCAAGTGAGAGTCGAAAGGACAAAACAAAATGGTCAATGAGGGGGGGTGAGATGAAGGATACCCTGAAATCCTATTTTACTATAAGCAAGAGCATGTTAGTAAGGACATGCCCAACAATAAGTGAACCATAGAGAAATGAAAGCATGAAGAACCATAAGAGTGAGGGCACATAATAGTACCATTGAGTATCATCAAGTCATGTGAATCCCCCAAATGATGAAGTGCTTACTATATAGAATGAACTCCCTATATGATGAGGTTTGGTACTATCCATTTCCTTTACCCGTCCATAATGTAAATCATCTAAGTAATCAAAGTAAAAATCATGCTTTTAATGATACATAATTATGCAATAGGTTAATTAATATTATTAAAATAATAAATAAGAACATAAGAACATAAAACAATGGAGTAGATAAACAATGGATGATTTTGTGTTTTTCATCTAACTACACTTCATGAGGGTAAAATTAGTATTTTTCACATAAATTTGAGAAAATACTGTTTTCTTTTAATAAAACTATAAATATGAAATTTCCAACATCTTTACTATTGAAAACCTTGAATCAATGAAAATATAGCAAATAATGTGTGTGTTGGGGGGTGTGGGTGAGAACTAATAATCCTTTTAACCAACCAAAATATTCTTAGGATTTAAAGGAGCATAATAATCTTTTAACCAACCAACATATTATTAGGATTTAAAGGAGCATTAAGATAATTACCTGCAATAGAAATAAAATAGACAAGCAAAAATTAAAGATGGACACACAATGTTTACGTGGAAAACCCAAAACCGGTAAAAACCACCATAATAGATTTATTATATCCCTTACCTAAATTGCCCAAGCCTATCCAAGTGAGTTAGACACCACCCACCTCCATGCCACTTTACAATGGAACCTCCTCAAACCTTATAAAGGCTTACTTACATGTAATACCATGGGCCACCAAATACCATGGAAAAATACCATTGGCCACCAAATACCATGGGCCCAAAACATGTGCTATACCCAAACCACCTTTGACTCATTTTTGAGTCAAGGTTAACCCTAGAACAATACCCCCTTTAAACTTGACTTGGAGTATTCACCAACCCCCCTCAATGTTTTTACCGAGGAATCTCACAAACACCCCCCTATCACCTAGGTCTATATTCTGACTTTATCGGTGAGTTACCAGGGGTATGCATGCCTTACGAGGACTTACAACCATATGCCCATTTACATGCAAACTGCTTCATTAAACTTTTTTCATGTGTCTTAATGGTGACTACACCATCACCATTCTTTTCTACATCCTCTCGCTTTTCCATGCTCACTTTTTTTCTTGTCTACTTGCTCATTTTCTGCCATGCTCTTTATGTACCTGCATCCAACTGTGTCATTGATGCCCATATAAAGAATAATCCATCTACCGAATTACGTGGGTCCTCAGCCGTTGTAACCGCAAGTTCTCTAGGAGATCTCTTCACATACATGGTTCATCAATCTTGGTTCCATAACTGAGATGAAACCATCTCACTTTCCTCTTGCAATAGAAGACTCAACCTCTTCAATCTAGATCAAGCTAGGATACAAGTACACCTGACACCCCCGTACCTACCCATTGGTTCATTCCACACTTGATGAAACACCCCTTCTCTACACATAAGAGGGATACCTTGTGCTTCTAGCACCTGAGGAAATTACATTCTAACTAGGAACCTAAAAATTACTGCTACACTGTCAAGTACCACCAAACATGCACCCCTCAATTAATTCAAAATACCAAGTGCTAGGATTATAATCCTCCCTTTTCCAATTTGGTCAATTATGTTTAAATTAGGAGCCTTTTCAGTCTATATTAATTCATTAGCATCATTGGGTCCACATAGCCTAATTGGGCCACATGTATCAGTTACTAGAGTGTGTGGAACACTAGTTGAGGCTGATTGCCACTGACTGTACTTGCATGCATCAATTTATGCACCTACTAAACCAATCCCTACAATTTAGGATCCACTAGGAGTGCCGGAACCAACCTCCTTCAGTTGAGTTCAGTTAGTGACTAGTTAATCCTAGTTAGGAGTCAGTTACATTCAGTTAGTGCCAGTCATTGATTAATTGCATGTGGGAAGGCACTTTTCCTCACCTGCCACATTCAGTTAGACTAGTTAACTGATTCTAACTGACTGAGGCACTGATTTAGACAACTAGAGCTAACTAGTTAGGCTCCGATAGTGATTTAGACATGTCTAGTTATCCATTAAGTTAGGTAGAGTCAATAAATTAGAATTCATCTCTCATGCATTCGAATTGACTGGTTATTAATACCATTGTATTACATTGTAATTAATTATCCAATTACTTTTGATTAATGAAAGCATTACACAGCTGCAAGCCATTTTTGCACTGTTTCATTCTTCAATTTCGAGTAAAATTGTCTTATATATTGTGTGAGTTGTGTGTTGTTCCACATATATATGTGCTCAATTTTATATGGTATCAGAGCGTCGGCATGACAAGGCACTTCTCCTTCTACAAATTCATAATTAGATAATAATAAAAAATTGAGCAAAATTGCTCCTTCCAGCACTGCACCAGAAGCGGAGAATTTACCACATAAATCCTAAGTAAAGGAATTATTGATAAAGATTGCTTGATTAACTAAGCTCGGTGTGAAGAAAATTCCAAAAGTGCAGGCTGTCAAACTTACTTTGTTTGTTTGTATGTGTGATTTACATGTTTTCCAATCTCCTTCACTGCATTCACTACAAAACACAATGGCTCCTTCTGTGGATCCTCTCACTCCTTTCAACTACCATCAGTGGAAGGAGGACATTGAGATACAACTTTGCTTCAAAGGACTCTACAAAGTCACAATGGAGATGGAGGTAGAGCTGGTTCATTATGTTGACAAAGCTAAATACTGGAGTAAGATGGATGAAGCTTATGGTTTCTTGTGCCTGTCTATTTCCAAAGACGTTCTCCTCCACATCACTGGATTGAAGACTTCGAAGGAAATTTGGGATCAACATACTTCCTTGTTTGATAAGAAAGATGACCTAAGGATCTATCAGCTAGAGAATGAGCTGATTTCTCTTCACCCATGCCACTTCAAAACTCTGAATGATTTCTTCACTAAATTCAATCGCCTGGTGCTCCAGTTGAAGCTGTGCAAAGTTGAGAAGGAGGATGATCAACTCATCCTTCCCATCCTCTCAAAACTTGGCGCAGATTACTCAGTCTTTGTATCAACCTTTCATACTGGGAATCTCGCTACACCAAATTGGAAGACACCAACTATTAATGCCTTCATTGAGTCTCTTACCAATGAGCATGACAAGCTGGTCCAAATGGGGATCATCCGATATTCCAAATATCAAGCATTGGTTGCTGGAGGACCCAAGGCTACAAATGGTATGGGGAAGAAAAATAATGAGCCTCCTATGGAGAAAGAGAAGACAGATGATCCCTCAGGTTCAAGGTGAAGAAAGAATAATGGAAAAGGAAAGACCCTTTATTCTTACTGTGGAAGCGGCTTTCATCCAGAAATATCCTATATGAGAAGAAAAATTGATGAAATGGTTGTTCTTCTAAATAAACATAACATCATTGTACCTACTGGCGCAAGGAAGGCTAACCATAGAGAAGAAACTAAAGAACATGATGAGAAATTCCATGAACTAAAGGCTAGTTATTCAAGAACACATGCCTTCCTCATTAATTCAAGAGCTTCCAATAATATGGATGCATCCAGAGAATCATTCTCTTCTTTACAGTATACTAATGGCCCTAGTATTCACATGGGTAATGAAAGTCAAATTCAAGCCAAAGGGAAGGGTTCTATCAAGCTTGAACATGGAAAGTTCAAATATGTGCTTTATGTGCCCTCCTTAGATGAAAATATGTTATCTATATACCAATTGAATCACACTGGCCCTCCAAAGCGAGTGACATTCAGTCCTGACTCAGTGGATATCACAGATATCTCTACTGGGAACATCATAGAAAAGAGTGTTGCAAATCATGCCTCCAAGGCATATGAATTCTCACACTTCCTGCCATTTTTAGAACCAATGCACTCTCAGATGCCACTTGAAAGGGGAGGTAAAAACATTCTATCTACTCCTTTTGCAGTTTCCACTAGTATTTCAAAATCGGAATCAAAACCAGTTGTATTAGTTTATGAGATTGAGATTCAGGGTGATTCAGATCCAAATCTGGCCCCTACTCCCAAGCGAGCATCTAGGAAGATGAATGGAAATCCATCTGACACAGAGGAGAAAAGATCAGTTTCAGAAAGAGAACCTTGCACTATGTCATGCAAACTCACCTCCTTCAAAGATATGCAACAAACTCCCTATGAGATGCTACATGGAAAGGTCTAGTCAGCTACACTACTCTCAGAAGAACAGAGTGGATCATACACCTCTTCATCCAAAAAAGAGGAAAATGTTACATTCCTCCTTCCTTCCATCATCATTTTGGGAGAAGCTGGAGAAGTCTACATGCCAGGCCCCAGGATACCTATGCACATAACATCATGCATGCTGCTTCGCTACACCATAGAGATGAAGGTTACATAAACATATTTTCAATTATTTTTAACTTGAATCCTGATTCTACCTGCTTAGTTAGAGCGGGGGATTTTTTCCCACGTGGTTTTTTCCCCGTTTTCTTGTATTAAGCAATTACTTTGATTTGGCTGTAATGGGTGACCTATGGCCTTAGTTACCAGGGCCCGCAAATTATCCAAGTTAGCATTCAGGGGGGCTGTTAGGATTATAATCCTCCCTTTTCCAATTTGATCAATTATGTCTAAATTAGGAGTCTTTTCAGTCTATATTTAGTCACTAGCATCATTGGGTCCACGTGTACCAGTTACTAGAGTGTGGGGAACACTAGTTGAGGCTAACTGCCACTGACTGCACTTGCATGCATCATTTTATGCACCTCCTAGACCAATCCCTACAATTTAGGAGCCACTGGGAGTGTTGGAACCAACCTCCTTCAGTTGACTTCAGTTAGTGACTAGTTAAGCCTAGGTAGGAGTCAATTACATTCAATTACACACAGTCAATTGCATGTGAGAAGGTGTTTTTCCTCACCTACCACATTCAATTAGACTAGTTAACTGATTCTTAGTGACTGAGGCGCTAATTTAGACAACTAGAGCTAACTAGTTAGGCTCCGATAGTGACTTAGACATGTCTAGTTATCCATTCAGATAGGTAGAGTCAATCAATTCGAATTCCTCTCTCATGCATTTGAATTGACTGGTTATAAATACCAATTTATTACATTGTAATTAATTTTCTATATACTTTTGATTAATGAAATCATTACACAGCTGCAAGTCATTTTTGCACTGTTTCATTCTTCAATTCTGAGTAAAATTGTCTGATCTATTTTGTGAGTTGTGTGTTGATCCACATATCTATGTGCTAAATTTTATACCAAGTACATCACAATGAGCACAACTATTTTCCAAACCATGGCTTGGAGACTAGTTATTAGGATTTTAAATGAGCATTAATAATAACATGCAAGAAAATAATAAGCACAAGCAACAATTAAAGATATACACACAATGTTTACATGGAAAACCCAAAAACCGGGAAAAACCACCATAGTATATATATTATATCCCTTGACCTAAACTGTCAAAGCCGAGCCAAGTGAGCTAGCCACCACTCACCTCCATGACACTTTACAATGGAGCCTCCTCAAGCCTTATAAAGACTTCCTTACATGTAATACTATGGGACAATACCATGGGCCACCAAATACCATGGACCACCAAATACCATTGGCCACCAAATATCATGGGCCCAAAAGCATGTGCCATACCCAAACCACCTATGATTCATTCTTGAGTCAAGGTTAACCCTAACAAATAATATAACCAATAAGGGAATCAATGCACATGATTATTTTCAATGTTACGTAGCATAAGTTTGTTGTCGTTAGTTTCAATAATTGAAGTTTTTAAAATAAAATTGACTTTTAAGTTCGTATATACAAAGGCCTAAAGAATAAATTTGACATCCTGCAAATAATATATATCTGAGGTTGTGTTTTTTCCCCTCCTTAAAAAAAAACCCACGGAAAACAATTCATAACATTTTGGAAGTCTCATCATTTACAACAATTACATTTTTCAAAAAATCTCATCCTGTAGCTTGCCAAAAAGTACCTAGATTACCTTTCATTTTAGTTTTTTCAAAAAAAACTCATCCTATCGCTTACCTGTCATGTCCCCACCCCTCTACTTGGTGGAGAGGACGCGACTAACATAGCTGCTAGCTAATCCAGGAAACTAAGCCCCATGAACACAATATAAAAATGCATTGAACTAATAACAGACATGAATGCATAAATGATTATCAAACATTGGAATCAAATTCATTCATTCACAGCATTCATCATGTTCATACTAGTTTATAAAGCAAATATACAGTTGCAAAAATAAAGTAGGCAAGAGATACTTATCTTAGAAGAAACTTGTCCCACAACCAGCTACGTCGCTGCAACGTTCAACCCAACCATAGGATAGTGTGCTCATCAATCTTTCAGCAGCACTACCACCCCTGATTTGGGCATGATTCCCACAAATAATAGGGGAACACTAGCAGGCTCACACGTAGCCAAGGATACACAAAACTCAGCCAAGCCAACATAGTTGGGTTTATCAAACTATCAGGGGGCTGGAAAGGCCAACTACTAAGCTAGTGGGCTCAATCCAAGAGCTATGGACACCTGCACTAGAACTAGCCTGACTTCTAAAACATCCACACACACCCAACACAAGGAAGCATCCCCTTCTCTGCTATACAGTCCCTCGGGCTATGCCTTCCCTTCCAGTGCTATTCAGGGGGTGTAAAGAAGAAATCCATCCCTCTAGCTCTATCTATGAGGCTCCTACACACACTAGGTTTATCAAGCAGGCTCAAACCCCATTTCCACTCCCAAACACAGTCCAAAGACCAAATAGTTAGGTACACACAGCAATATCGGTTCTGGAATTGAAGGAAGACACACCCCAGAGGCCAAATCAGGTATGGAAAATGGGTAAAAATAGCTCAGACTGTGACAGTCAATTTTTGGAGTCGTTTATGGCCCTATCATGGCCAAAACGACTCACAACATCCCAAATTTCATGGAGAAGATAAAGTAATCCCCCAGGCTGCGTAAGATGAAGAACACAACCCCTTCCGATGTGAAGGAAATTCAGACACACAGACAAAAATCAGGAAAGGAGATTGCAGAATGTGAATTCCCCGTGTCCAACTCTCTTCCTACATGTAATGAAGGAAGCAACCCCAACGTGAAGGAAAGTCATACACTAGACCCCGTTCGTGAAAGGAAAATGCAGATCGCACAATATCTGCCTGAGGCCAAGCTTCCTCCTGCGTGAGTGTGGAATGTCATTCTCTGCCCACGTGAGGAGATGAATGTGACCTGCCTCTTTGGGGCATGCGTGCGATCAAAGGACTGACAGTCCTGCCAGATATGGCGGGTTCCCATGCATTTGTCTCCCAAGGGCAATAACTACCCAACCAACTCATGGGGAATCAATTTGGGTTGGTTAATAAGACAAGGAAAGGTAGTTGGTGGTTAATAGGTTCTCCTCTTGACACATGGATTTTCCCCAATGGCCCCAAAGGTTAAACACCCCCCCCTTATCCTTAGGAATCATGGCCCCATCTCTTTTAATGTTGCATCGACATAGCTGGTTATGGGTATTTAAATTAATCTGCATCGACATAGCTGGTTGTGTTCCACCTACCACTTGGTGTTCTAGTTTGCATGAGTTTAGGATCTTTAGAGGCGGATCCCTATAATTTAGGATCCCACACTAAGTCATGGGAGTCCCATCATCAATTCACCCTAGTAGATGTTGAGTTACCCTTCGATGGACATCAGTTAGTTCATATTCAATTATTCTAGCACCACTTTTGCCTAATTTTAGGAGGTAGGAAGCTTTTCCTACCTACCTTTTTCAATTAACTGACTGAGAACTAATTTAGTTGTCCTGAGTTACAAATTTAGTGATCTCCTAATGGTGATTTTCCCACATTAAGTTAGCACTGGAGTCAGTTCAAGTTGGTGAATTTGAATCATACGTAGTGGATTCAAATTCTCCCTATTGTATCATCATTGTATTACACAGAGGTTAATGATAATGAATGCAATGTTATGCTGACCAATTTTGTCTCTTGGTTGTTCAATTTCACCATGAATGTTTGATCAGTGTAAACTGAATTACTTATTTCTCCTTCAACCTTCTTTCACAGTGAATTCATTCCATCCAGAGGATCCAAGGCTTTTATAAATTAAACATGGTATCATAGTAGGTAATCTGGCCAAATTCAATCCTTGGAAACTTCCATTGATGCACCAAAATCAATTGGGTTCCATATAATTCCTGGCATCTTTTCCTTGCTCCCTTTGAATTTTGTCCAGATAATTCTAGCCAAGTGTGATGCACCCAGATAATGTGTGCATGTTGAAGTAGAGAGTGATTGAATTGGTTTGACTTCGAATTGAAGTGTTTTTGCAAGAAAATTGAAGGATTCTAAAGAATTTTGTTGCTCCTTGAAGTTGCAAGATGGATAATTGAGCATCCTTGACACCCAGGATCCTCACACCCTTCAACTATCTTGATTGGAGGGTTGATATGCAAATAGTGTTGCACAGCAAAGGTCTATATAGGGTTACCATGGGTAAGGAGGTCGAACCACATCATCCTCTTGCAAAATCAAAGTATTTGAATAAGTTGGATGAAGAATTTGGCTTCATGTGCACTCATATATATAGAGTCACTCTTTCATCTTGATGGATTAAAAATTCCAAGGTAAGTATGGCAGAATCTTGAATCACTATTTCAAAAGCGGGATGAGTTGAGAGGCCATATTCTGGAGAATGAGTTGATTTCTCTTCATCCCAACAAATTCGAAACTATTCAACAATTATTCTCAACATTCAAATCTTGTGTCATGTAGTGTAAGCAATGCGGAATTAATAAGAAGGATGAGCAACTAGTGCTCTCAATTCTGAGAAAACTTGGCATGTTATAGCTGATTTGACCACACTTGGTAAATCACACTTTTATAGCCTTCCATGTCCCTATGTGGGATATTTGGATCCCCCTTCCTCAAATTATACTTTGATGATCCAAGAAATTCCTTAAAAAACACTTGTTTATTGCCATACGCGGGTTTATCTTAAAAGACACGTGTACATGCAGCATGCTCTACTATAGCTTGTGTACATCGGGAAATATGCATAAAAATAAAATCATTTATAGTTTTCCTCAATGAGTTCCGAATAACTTGACTCTTGGCCTTTCATATGCCTAGAAATGCTATGAATCAACCCTTCAATTCCTATTGAAGGGATATATATTGATCCTCTTGGATGCATTGGAGGAGGAGAACATTTGAGAGAAAGGAAACTATAGTTCATTGTTGCCTCATTCATACATGCTTGAGTCTGTAGCTCTTTATCCTTTTGAGCACACATTGATGCTCTTACCAAGCTTTCCATTTCCCTGTAATCTTGCCACTAAGATGGAGGATTGAAGTGGCGGAGGCTCAGATGGAGGACTCGGTTTCTCCATTTCGACGAGGTGCCAACAGAGTTTGTCATTGTTATCTATGTTCATTATTAATAGAAATATCTATTTATCATCCATTACATGTGTATGAATATGAATATTGTATCCATGGATGTAGTTGTATTTGATTATACATGTTGGATTTTTATATGCTAGAGTAGGCCTAACACTTAAAATATATCATGCTTGTTTGGTTCATTGTTGTTGAGGATGAATTGTATGTACAAGCGTGGTTGAAAAGCTCAACGGTGATCTACTACAACCATCCAGAATAAGGTATGTTTCGTATCCCTTAATGTTAGCATCATTTATATCTCTTGAATATTCAAATAGATTGATTTCTGGTGTCATTCAATCTGTTGTGGTCTACCCCAAGCCATAGGAATTTTATCTTTGTAACATGGCCCAAAAAATTTAGTGTTCACATACACCTTTCTGATTCAAGAGACTAAAAAATCCTAATTGGTGAATTACATCCCTTGATTCCTTCACATAATCTCTTATTCAAGAACAAGATAATTTAATGCAGATGAAAGCCCTAAAAGCCTCCAAAAATCAGGCTCTCTTAGTCTAAGAATGTGCAAGCAAAGGGGAAGTAGAAAGGTAAGGAAAAGAAGAACACTTATTTCAATCCTAAGGATAAGCATAATCCTTCAGAAAGAGCCTTGGGTTCCAAGATGGACAATCAGAAGACATTTGACAAGGCCAAGTGCTCCTACTGTAAGAGACGAAATCATCCAAAAAACCTATGTAGGAAGAAAATAATAGACCAAATGTCTAGACTCCTTGAACAAAACAATATTGCCCTGAAGTTGCCAGGAGGCCTGATCCTAGAAACAAGGCTGAATATAATGAGAGATGTCATGCTCTAAGGAAGGATTTTCTCGGTCACAAGATTCCCTCATTGATTTTGGATCCTCCAACCACATGCTGGCCTCCAAAGAATCATTATCTTATTTGGTTCTCTCTATTGGACCAAGAATTCACATGCGATATGAATCTCAAATCCCAGTTGTTGGGAAAGGTTCAATCAAATTTGAGCATGGGATGTTCAAGAATTTTCTCTAACAACTTTAGTTCGAATACAACGATCTAGATGACATTCACTACTGAGTGGGAATGATACACCAACTATCCGTTCGGTTCCAGTCTTTCCACTTAACCTTCTTAAAGGATATTCCCACCCGCAAATCAGCCTTAACAACGTCCAACAATACTAGAGGATTTTGGATCCGTAATTGGACAACCACCCATGTCTCAAGTGAATAGTAACTAGAGGGGATTATTCAGATTCATATCCCCAAAGTCCTAACTTAACTAGAATTCTCTTTTGATCCTCAAGTGAGGTTAATGTACATTTAAGTTAGGGTTTATTTTAAGGCTCCACCTGGAATCATGAACCAAGTGATAGTTTTTAATTGAGTGATGTTGTGTGCACGAGAGGTGTGTACAACGAAGAGATTAAGACGATTTCAAGATAAAAGACTATTTCAAACCAAGTTAAAGAACATTTATTGAGATGAATCTATCCAAACATAATAAAGGATTATGATCAAGAAAATTTAACTACTCAAATAAAATATGAAAATTAAATAATTATATTTATAAAGATTGAAGGAAGAGACCCTAATCTAATGAAGCTTTTAAATAAATAGATTGATTAATTATCAACAAGATCGGTTTATTGAATTTCTTATTGAAATTGAAAACAAATGCATTCCAACCACACTATCAAGAAGGTAAATACCCAAAAAAAAGGATTTTTCTTCACCCAACAGTCCAATCAAAAAAGCAAGAAAAATGCTACATTTAGTAAAATAGACTGCACGCGTACATGAAGGTACTGCAAACAAACTTGAGGTGAAAAAACGACACTATATGACTCAGGTAGAGAGAAAATAGAGATGAAAAAAATACTAAACAAATGCTTTCAAAAATAGGTCGCTTCTTTGGAAGAAATAAGAGCAAACCAGGTTGCTCAAAAAACTAGGAAACAAGCGAAGATGGCCATAGAAATTAGTTTTTGGAGGAGGTCTCTCAGTTCAAAGAGAATGGTGCGACTCAGGTCACCTAAAACAGCCAAATGGGCACAACCCAGAAGGAAAAGCTCTGAAAGAGATGAAAATGCCTCCAAATTAACAAATCCAAAGGGGTTTTGGGTCAGGGATCTCACAAGAAGTTTTACCAACAAGAAGCATACATAAAATATAACATGATAGAGGAATTAAAACTCACACAAAAGGCCGAAAAAAAAGACATGCAACTAAAGATAGATATGGATGATCCCCAATATGGTCGCCAAAAATTGTAGTGTGTCTTTTCACACACACCCATGCCGAAAGAAACCTGATGAAGGTTTGTGTAACTTCGGCAGAGTTTCAAGAAAGAAATAAACAAAATAACTAAAGTAAGAACTAAAATCTAAACAAAAGGACATGCATATGACATGAAAGTAAATAAATAATTTCTTCGCATCATTTTCATTAAACAACATATATGTGAAGATAGAATATGAAAGAATAAAGAATGATTTTTGTATTAATATGAAAAGGTACAGGAAATAGAGACACCTGAACAATAGAAGTGGAAGGGTCCCCGACAGTTTTCCGAGGAAGCATCCATTGGTTCTCCTGATGATCTAATTCTTCAACCACATGTCACAAAGGGTATCTCCAAAAGGTGACAAAAAAGTTGAGAGATGCTAACTTCATAATCATGGAGGTCTACTCCTTCACTGATGGCTTTTCAGGCTATCACCAGATCAGAATCCATTCAGAGGATCGACATAAGACCACCTTTGCGACAGAATGGAGCTCATTCCAGTATACGGTAATGCCCTTTGGTCTTAAAAATGCACCAGCTATCTTTTCTAGAGCAGTAGTTGCTGTATTCAAGGAATACATCCATAAATTCTTAGAAGTCTATTTTGATTATTGGATTGTATTTGGATTAATCGACAAGCATATAGGAGATTTAAGGCTCATGTTAGAGAAATGTAGGCAATATCAGATTTCTCTTAACTTGAAGAAATGTATATTATGTGCGCCATTTGGTATTTTGTTGGGTCATATTGTTTGCAGACAAGGCTTGATGGTAGATCCTGTAAAGATTGCCATCATTATACATCTCCCAGCACCCAACTCAGTCAAGCAATTGAGAACAGTGCTCGGTCATACCGGGTACTATAGAAAATTCATCAAAGGTTATGCAAAAATCACAGCACCTATGGAAAACATGTTGAAAAAAGTCATCCAGGAGACACTGCGGATCACTACGGAGATTGTGGATATGTATGATAATTGGCTTGATTTCATGGCAGATAGCCATAGAATCTACCTAAGGCCAAAAAGGTCTAAAATGGATAACTGGGAAAATGGTTCGTTCAGGATGACAGCACAAGACGTAGAAGATGTCATCAAAGACTTTGATGACGAATGGAAGAAAGCATTAGAAGAAACCACAACACTACCAGTAGGTACCGCACAAACAGACCCATCGGACAAAGGAAAAGACAAAGTGGGGTCTTAGACAAAAGATAAAGCAGAAGTGCCACCACTGGCACAAAAGAGGAAAGATGCAGAAGAGGTGCCACTAGAGGCACCAAAGAAGAAAAAAGCAAAAGCCTCAAAGCCATCTTTAGAGACCGCACTGACATACGATGACTATGATCAAATCGCAACAAGATTGAAGGAGGAAATGAAGGACTCATTTCAGGCGATGCAGACATCGCAAGACAAACTGTAGAGCACGGTAGCCAAGTAGCTTCTGGAGATGAAAGCATTCATTGAGAAGAATGCCATAGTGCAGACTCAGCCAGTCAAGGTGACAGCAAGAGAAAGCTCAAAACAATCGATTTCCCGCGAGGAAATCCTTGTAACGGATCGCATCAATACAGTGTTGATACCGCTAGGGAGCATCTGATTCCCTGATTCAATGATTGATGTACAGATACAGATTAGAAAACCTGTCGAGGTTAATCTCGCATATTTTCCCGTTGATCAGTTACAGATGATCCAGCAGCAGCTAGCCGCAGAGCTCAGGGATAGAGAGCTTGCGACTTATAAACAGAACACCCAGTTGAAACAGAAGAATGCAGAACTCACCGCAGGCCTTCAGACAAAGGCGGAAGAGTTAAGAACATATGAAGAAAGAGAGCAGGATCTCAGCCAGCTCCTGCAGAGCATCGCATTAGAGTTACCTCAGTGTAACATTGAGTTTGCCTTACCCCTAACGCAGAAGGTAAGAAGAGTTGCAGAAAGAGCAAAGGCTCTGGAAGAGATAGTGACTAATATGGAGGAAGACCACAAAGCATAGATTACTGAGCTTAAGGCTCGACCACCGGGAACACCTGAGGCAGACAAGGAAGCAAGGGCACAGGCCTTTAGACTTGCTTCAACACAGATGAAGAGTCGCATAGATGATGCAGAGTCATTACTAGCCAATGCGACAAAGACATGGTCGGAGCTAGATGAGCTCCCAGATAGACTGGAATTACAGCAGAGCATCCAGCACATAGAGAAGGCCACAGCAGAAATAAAAGAAGAATTCAAGAGCTTAGGATCTCTTGCAAAGATGAAGAAGACGACAGAGATGAACCGTTTGCAACAGGAAGCGCAGCGGTTAAGAGCAAAAGAGATACAATTTAATAACCTGCTTCAACCATATCAGGAACAAATCGCAGAGCTGGTCGATGCAGTTGAGCAGAAGGTTAAGAAGTTCACTACAAGTAAGAGTGAAATGGATGATACAGAAGACTCCAGCATTAGTCAAGCTATGCTTGAAACGGCACAAGAGTGTGTCGAAGCTATGAACAACGAAGTCGTAGGACTTCAAGAGAGATTTGCAAGGACTTCGCAAGAAGCCAAGGAGAAGCTATAGAAAGAGAAGCCAGTTGTTAGTGGGTCAAGGACGAGCCACAATTAATTGTTAGGGTACTGTTGGAGCAGGGTCCCGCAGCTACAGGAAAAGTTGCTACATCAGACAGGGAAGTCAAAGAAGACAGTACCTGAGCGGCCGAGAAGAAAGAGCTCAACCACTGCACTTAAGGCAGCGGCGAAGACAGGAGGGCTCAGCTACCCTCATAAACGAAAGGGAGCAACAAGCCGAGGTATTGAAGACAAAGGACAGTAGGAAGCGATGCCCATACCCATGATCAGCATCGGGAAGTGTGGAAGACTGCAGAAAGTTGTGGTGTGATGGTAAGCAGCCGCCCACAGTACAGATGCGTCGACTGTCATAGTTAGGGTTTTTGGGTTACTGTTGGGAAAGGCCCACAGTTTTGTAATGGCGAGACCTTCGGGCCGCCTATATAAGCATTTATTTTGTAATGTAAAAGGTTAGACAATTGGGTAGATGCTTAGACAGTTAGACATGGAGTAGCCACTAAGTCATTTAGCTAGCCAAGTGTCTCTTGAGTCTCAGTATTGTAAAAGTCGAGCTCTGGTCCTGTTAATCCATCGGTATTATCTTACTGTAACCAGTAGCTGGCTCCTTGAGCATGTATGTAACAATCCACAGGGATTGAGATAAAGAGAGAGAGAGAGAGGAAGATTATATTGTAAGAGAAGGAAATATAAGAGAAGAGATCTAAGAGAGAAGGGCTCCCGGTTGTGTGCGAGGAGTTTCCCAGAAGATCTCAAGGCTGCATATTAGGTTGCAACGGAACTTTGTTTACTCTCTCAATATATAATATAAAAACCAGTTCCCATGGACGTAGCTTCCCCCCTGGAGGTGAACCATGTAAAATCCGTGTGTTGTGCGACTATTTCATGTGTTTGTGCTTAACTTATGTGTTATCTGTTATTTGTTACTTGAATGTTGCTTATCAGTTGAAGGACGTATGTATGTTATGCTTCAGTTATAGCACATAGAGGGTTTGACGCAAGTTGAGGGTATCAAGTATCCTGTATATGAGTTATCAATGCTTAGTTCATAACAGTTTGACAGTTACAGTGTTAAGTGACTCTGTTATATGAGTTCCGTGAGTTCAGCGGAGTTGATGTTAGCGTGTTAAACTGCAGAGGTCTAAGTGAAGTGGTTTAACTCTCTTGTGAAGGTCAACAGAGTTAGTAGACCCAGGAAGGAGGTCGCAGGACCTTGAGAGCTGTTACGCATATTGAGCCTCATTATAGGACACATTATAGAATAGAAAGGCGATATCGCATCATCTAGGGAGCTGCGGTGTGAGATATCGCAGGGAAGGAGCTCAGCAGAAGAGTAAGTCTGCGCATCGCCAAAGAAGATGTGATGCAATAAGAGTCTGCTCCCTATCAGCGCCAGCTAGAAGGAGAGATCGCTTCCGTAGAGAGATCCCGCTGGATAAGAAGAGTCGCGAGACCATAGGATGCTACAAAACCCGGTTGAAGACACCTGAGTCTTCAGCCACCCCATTTAAGATCACTTCGAGTGAGACTTCAGGCCGCTCTGCGGTCTGTCACCGAAAGGGCCAGTGAGCTAAGGGTTTTGTTGGTACAGTAAAGTAAACCCGGGTCTGCCCAATCAGAACCAACAAATGGTTATGTTGCTGGCTTTGAAAACATTAACAAGATAATGTTCTGTTGGCATCCTACTAAAGAAGAACTCAACCAGTGGGTTGGGTCTAAGGAAAAAGAATTCGCTGCGACAGAAAACAAGAGTCCTAGACTGAGTACAAAGGACTGGTTACAAAAACATATCTTCACAGATCTACATGAGATATTTTTTGTGACCTATGCAAACGAGTTGTATGACTGGTTATCAAAGTTGACTGATAAGAACATATTCAAGAAGAAAAGAAACATAGTCTGGATGCTGGAGCTGATCCAGACCGTGAAGAGCGTTGATAATCCCATTTCACGGACAGTGGACTTCTGGCTTGCGAGTTTGCTGGAAGGCTTCATTACAGAGTTCGCAGTCGATCAAAGAGAGAGTTTCAGCGAAGCAGAGAGGTACTTCTTCAAAGGATATCGTGGTAAGTACCTAAGCTCTTTAAACTTGTTCATTAAGATGTTATTGCATGAAAAAGGAGTAATGGATTTATCCTCAGATGAATAAGCTAAGTCAGTGTAATGTCACAAGTGTTTGAGAGTGATTTTGATGAAATTCGATGTACACGTAGTGGTAAGAAATATAAAGTAGATTTAAGATATTCTCTCTTTGAAAACAGTTCAAACAGCACTAGAGAAAAGAGTCACAGTAATACAGAGAGACCAGTAGGAGGTTTACCACCCTTATACCCCATAGAAAACAACTGGGACTCAGAGTAATCCTGTAGGAACTACATCTAGTAGTTCACATACAGTACATACTACCGCTACATCACCTACACCTACACCGTCGAGTGGTAGTAATACAGCAAATCAGCATCCACCACATAGAAACAGAATGGGGGATGACATGAAGTTACCTACCTTCAAGGGTACAGGGGCAGAAGACCCGGAATAGCATTGGTTCCTATGTGAAGACGTATGGACCATTAAAGGAATCCAGGATGATAATATTAAACTTGTCCAGTTGGTCACTACACTTAGAGACAGAGCTTTAACATGGTATATGAAGTATACAACAGCACCAGCCAGAACGCTTGCACAGGTCAAGACCGCAATGATTAAAGAATTTAAGAAACCTAAGTCTGAGTCACAGTGTATCACAGAGCTTAAAGATATTAAACAATTACCTACAGAGTCAGTATGGGACTTTGATCAGAAATTCAAAGCTCTTATAGACCAGGTTAGCTTTGAGTTTGCACCGGAGCAGCATAAAGAATGGTTTATCGCAGCACTGCTTCCTCACATCAAACTTCCATTAATGCAACAGAGACTCTGTACGCAGGATGAAGCGTTAGAGATGGCAATGAAACTAGAGGCTTCGCCTCTAGCTGAGACCAGTATAGGAATGACAAACCTGCAGAACCAATTAGCCAATCTCATGTTACAGATGCATGAGATTAAGAAAGGAAAAGAGATTGCACAAGAACTATGGTGTATAA
The DNA here is from genome assembly GCA_001517045.1 of Pseudotsuga menziesii. Lineage (NCBI taxonomy): Eukaryota > Viridiplantae > Streptophyta > Pinopsida > Pinales > Pinaceae > Pseudotsuga > Pseudotsuga menziesii. The sequence goes on from LPNX011151825.1 coordinate 249,724, forward strand.
AGTGTAAAGGACAGGGCCATACTAAGGATAATTGTCCAGTATTTGTAGAGTATTTAGTAAGTGGGGCTCCTAACCCCTTATTATAGACTTAAGGGCCGTGGTGTGAACTCTACAGAACAAGAGGACATCGACCACCGAAATGCCCTTTACTTCAGAAGTATGTACAAACCCCTAAGAACTTATATTGTAACTTCTGTAAGTCAGTAGGTCATGATGAACATAATTGTCGAGCTTATGATCTTATGATAGAAAGAAAACATGACGTATACAGATTCCATTCAGAAACACCAGGTCCAGCAGCAGGACCACAGCATGAAGAAGCTCATGTTGGTTGTGGAGGAGGATTCAGAGGACGAGGATGTGGAGGAGGCTTTGGCCATGGAGAAGGCTTTGGCCGTGGTCGTGGACCTATTACTTGTTACAATTGTGGAATTGTAGGACATTATGCTAGGGACTGTCAGAACCCTAGTACGACATGTAAGTATTGCAAGTCCTATGAGCATATTATAGAAGAGTGTCCGATCTTGATAGCCAAGATTAGGGACCCTAAGCCAGCAGTAAACCAGAACATTCAGCTTATTGCTGCTGAGCAGAAAGAGCCAGAACCAAGAGTCCATATTGTGACTTGCAGCGGTGCTTCTACTAGTAGCACATCGCAGGATTAAATATGAACTCCCAAATCTCCTACTATTCCCTTCATCTCTGTGAACTTAGTGGAAAATAGGTCTTGATAGTCATGTAAGAGATCTGCAATGTGTCCTACTGTTTCATCATCCCAATAGTCTACAATAGAGGCAAAATTTGGTTCTATTTCTGTGCCAATATTGATCTTTTTAATCTTGATAGGGTCTATGATAGCTGGAATCTCGAGTTTTGGTCCATCAACATCGCGAGTCCCTTCTGACTTGAGAATTTTGACACTACGAGGATTCTCGTCCTCATCATCTGGCTCTGCTACGAAGTTGTAACACTCAAGCGCATCTTCTAACTGGATAGCCCAATTAGACTGAACAGACACTGATTGGGTACAGTCATCAAATATCTTGGTTTTTATAACACCTAGGGCCTGATCAATGCTTGGATACTCTGATTCAAAAGTGAAAGTGAGTAGAAAGATGTCTATCATAAGTGGCCATGTGATGGTTCCTCTGCGCAATTCTATCTCCGTGTACCAATTCCTTGGCACTGTCTCTAAAGTGTGAATGAATAGGTGAACCCATTCATCCCCTGGAATTGATGACCAACTCTGTTTGCAAATCTGAATATGTGACTTGGGGTCACTCTCTCTTGTGTATTTCTGCTGTAAAGGCTCCTTGTCATTAAAAAATCTGATCTTCATCAGTCTCTTAAGATCATCCCATGATGCGATATGTTCTTTATGTGTGTGCCACCATCTTGCAGGTGTGGCTTTTACTGCAAGGTCCATAGTTGTCATCCTCTACTCTTGAGGAATTTCTTGTTCAAACTGCTGTAAAAAGTCATTGACATCCGCTAGGCCATGAAACGATGGAATATCAATACTCTCGACGCCAATCTGACGCAATGACTTAGTCATAAACGCACATCTGCGAGCTGAGACTTCGTAAATTCTATTCTACCAATTTTCTAAACCAACCTCCGAATCTGATGCGCATGAGCTATCGCATTGCCAACTGATATTTCCTTCTGCGGTAGGGTTGATGTAATCACTCTGATTAGCAATCATCTGATAAAGGATTTCCATGTTACGTGCCTCCTCCTCTGCTCGGATAGGTTCAATATAGCGAGGACCCTGAAAAGGATCCAACGGTGCGATGACCCGGATCTGTGTATCCTCAAAGGTCATTTGTCTTTTTCTTTAAGTCGATAACAGCCATGTTATCGATTGCCCAATAAATACCTAGTAAAGCTGGATATGGTCTACTGTCGCCAATGATTTCTATAACTTCAAAGTCGGCAAAGCTACGAACTCCATCAATATCAACTGGCACCTACGGTAATCGACCCAGTGGTGATACCTGCTGCTGATTGGCTAAACGCAGATGGATAGGCGATCTGGCTAACTTAGGGCTACCCATCTGTTCCCATGTCTGCTTAGTTAGAACATTTACCTCTGATCCTAAATCTAGGATTACCTCGTCCATTTCAAATTCTCCAATTTGTGCTGTGAGTCTCATCTCTCTTCCTGTTCTTGTATGTCCCATAATATTATGAACAGTATGTTGCACACTGTTCACGGAAGAATATGGCTGACATCGATCTATGATGCGCTGAAGCTCTCCGATAGATTTCTCATTTCTAACGAGTTTCAAGCAACTCCGTAGGAAGGATTGTACACTTCCTGTCGACTCATCCTCTTCGCACCTTCCCTATGTGGTAGCCTGCGATATCTGCACAGGACTAACGCCACAAGGTGTTTGCTACGGCATGTCCCTACAAGGCAGTACCTGCGATCCCGATGTTGTAGGTTTAGTAAAGAAATTTTTTGCTTGCTGAAACGTTTCTTTGTTCTTCTGCAGGTCAAGTGGTGTTGATTTATTAGTTGCTTTGCACACCCACTCCGGACCTGTGTTCTTTGCGTCATCCTGAGATGTGCTACTCATAGAAGCACCGCTGCGAGTCACAATATGGACTCTTGGTTATGGCTCTTCTACTCAGCAACAATAAGCTGAATGTTTTGGTTTACTGTTGGCTTAGGGTCCCTAATCTTGGCTATCAAGATCGGACACTCTTCTATAATATGCTCATAGGACTTGCAATACTTACATGTCGTACTAGGGTTCTGACAGTCCCTAGCATAATGTCCTAAAATTCCACAATTGTAACAAGTAATAGGTCCACGGCCACGGCCAAAGCCTTCTCCACGGCCAAAGCCTCCTCCACGGCCTTGTCCTCTGAATCCTCCTACATGACCAACATGAGCTTCTTCATGCTGTGGTCCTGCTGCTGGACCTGGTGTTTCCGACTGGACTCTATATACGTCATGTTTTTTATCTATCATAAGATCATAAGCTCGGCAATTATGTTCATCATGACCTACTGACTTACAAAAGTTACAATATAAGTTCTTAGGGGTTTGTACATACTTCTGAAGTAAAGGGCATTTCGGTGGTCGATGTCCTCTTGTTCTGCAGAGTTCACACCATGGCCCTTGAGTCTGTAATAAGGGGTTAGGAGCCCCACTTGCTAAATACTCTACAAATACTGGACAATTATCCTTAGTATGGCCATGTCCTTTACACTTTATACACCATAGTTCTTGTGTAATATCTTTTCCTTTCTTAATCTCATGCATCTGTAACGTGAGATTGGCTAACTGGTTCTGCAGGTTTGTCATTCCTATACTAGTCTCAGCTAGAGGAGAAGCCTCTAGTTTCATTTCCATCTCCAACACTTCATCCTGCGTACGGAGTCTCTGTTGCATTAATGGAAGTCTGATGTGAGGAAGCAGTGCTGCGATGAACCATTCTTTATGCTGCTCCGGCGCAAACTCAAATCTAACCTGGTCTATAAGAGCTTTGAATTTCTGATCAAAGTCCCATACTGACTCTGTAGGTAAATGTTTAATGTCTTTAAGCTCTGTGATACACTGTGACTCAGACTTAGGTTTCTTAAATTCTTTAATCATTGCGGTCTTGACCTGTGCAAGCGTTCTGGCTAGCGTTGTTGTATACTTCATATACCATGTTAAAGCTCTGTCTCTAAGTGTAGTGACCAACTGGACAAGTTTAATATTATCATCCTGGATTCCTTTAATGGTCCATACAGCTTCACATAGGAACCAATGTTGTTCCGGGTCTTCTGCCCCTGTACCCTTGAAGGTAGGTAACTTCATGTCATCCCCCATTCTGTTTCTACGTGGTGGATGCTGATTTGTTGTATTACTACCACTCGGCGGTGTAGGTGTAGGTGATGTAGCGGTAGTATGTACTGTATGTGAACTACTATATGTAGTTCCTATGGGATTACTCTGAGTCCCAGTTGTTTTCTATGGGGTATAAGGGTGGTAAGGGATACCTCCTACTGGTCTCTTTGTATTATTGTGACTCTTTTCTCTAGTGCTGTCTGAACTGTTTTTAAAGAGAGAAGATCTAAAATCTACTTTATATTTCTTACCACTACGTGTACATCGAATTTCATCAAAATCACTCTCAAACTCTTGTGACATTACACTAACTTAGCTTATTCATCTGAGGATAAATCCATTACTCCTTTTTCATGCAATAACATCTTAATGAACAAGTTTAAAAAGCGTAGGTACTTACCATGATATCCTTTGAAGAAGTACCTCTCTGCTTCGCTGAAACTCTCTCTTTGATCGACTATGAACTCTGTAATGAATCCTTCCAGCAAACTCGCAAGCCAGAAGTCTATTGTTCGTGAAATGGGATTATCAACGCTCTTCACGGTCTGGATCAGCTCCGGCGTCCAGACTATGTTTCTTTTCTTCTTGAATATGTTCTTATCAGTCAACTTTGATAACCATTCGTACAACTCATTTGCATAGGTCGCAAAAAATATCTCATGTAGATCTGTGAAGATATGTTTTTGTAACCAGTCCTCTGTACTCAGTCTCGGACTCTTGTTTTCTGTCGCAACGAATTCTTTTTCCTTAGACCCAACCCACTGGTTGAGTTCTTCTTTAGTAGGATGCCAACATAACATTAGCTCGTCAATGTTTTCAAAGCCGGCAACGGAACCATTTGTTGGTTCTGACTGGGCAGACCCGGGTTTACTTTACTGTACCAACAAAACCCCTAGCTCACTGGCCCTTTCGGCGATAGACCGCAGAGCGGCCTGAAGTCTCACCCGAAGTGATATTAAATGGGGTGGTTGAAGACTCAGGTGTCTTCAACCGGGTTCTGTAGCATCCTATGGTCTCGCGACTCTTCTTAGCCAGCGGTATCTCTCTGCGGAAGCGATCTCTCCTTCTAGCTGGCGCTGATAGGGAGCGGACTCTTATCACATCGCATCTTCTCTGGCGATGCGCAGACTTACTCTTCTGCTGAGCTCCTTCCCTACGATATCTAACACCGCAGCTCCCCAGATGATGTGATATCGCATTTCTATTCTATAATGTGTTCTATGATGAGGCTCAATATGCGTAACAGCTCTCAAGGTCCTGCGACCTCCTTCCTGGGTCTACTGACTCTATTGACCTTCACAAGAGAGTTAAACCACTTCACTTAGACCTCTGCAGTTTAACACGCTAACATCAACTCTGCTGAACTCACGGAACTCATATACCAGAGTCACTTAACACTGTAACTGTCAAACTATTATGAACTAAGCACTGATAACTCATATACATGCTACTTGATACCCTCAACTTGCGTCTAACCCTCTATGTGCTATAACTGAAGCATAACATACATACATCCATCAACTGATAAGCAACATTCAAGTAACAGATAACACATAACACATAAGTAAAGCACAAACACATGAAATAGTCGCACAACACACGGATTTTACATGGTTCACCTCCAGGGGGGAAGCTACGTCCATGGGAACTGGTTTTTATATTATATCTTGAGAGAGTAAACACAGCTTCACTACAACCTGATATGCAGCCTTGAGATCTTCTGGGAAACTCCTCGCACACAACCGAGAGCCCTTCTCTCTTAGATCTCTTCTCTTATATTGCCTTCTCTTACAATATACTCTTCCTCTCTCTCTCTCTCTTTCTCTCAATCCCTGCGGATTGTTACATACATGCTCAAGGAGCCAGCTACTGGTTACAGTAAGATAATATCGGTGGATTAACAGGACCAGAGCTCGACTCTTACATTACTGAGACTCTAGAGACACTTGGCTAGCTAAATGACTCAGTGGCTACTACACGTCTCACTGTCTAAGCAGCTACCCAATTGTCTAACCTTTTACATTACAAAATACATGCTTATATAGGTGGCCCGAAGGTCTCGCCATTACAAAACTGTGGGCCTTTCCTAACAGTAACCCAAAAACCCTAACTGTGACAGTCGGCGCATCTGTACTATGGCCTGCCTCTTACCGTCACACCACAGCTTTCTGCAGTCTTCCACGCTTGCCGGCGCTGATCGTGGGTATGGGCGCCGCTTCCTATGTCCTTTGTCTCCAATACCTCGGCCCGTTGCTCCCTTTCCTTTATGAGGGTAGTTGAGCCCTCCTGTCTTCGCCGCTGCCTTAAGTGCAGTGGTTGAGCTCTCTCTTCTCGGCCGCTCAGGTACTGTCTTCTTTGACTTCCCTGTCCGATGTAGCAGCTTTTCCTGTAGCTGCGGGACCCTGCTCCAACACTAGTTACAATCATATTTAATAGTGATTACTCTAGAAACCATAGACAATATTAGTTTACTCGATAACCCAACTAATTCTTGTAGTTCAATCAAAATTTAAAAGAAACTCACTCAAATGAAAATTACAAATTTGAGATTAAAAACTAAAAGATCCTAACACTGTAGTTTCAAGTCCTATAGCTTTGCAAAACACACATGCTACCAAAATTCATTCACACACTTCACTCTTTAAACTAGAAGTTGAAATAATTAATAAATAAAATTAAAGACAAGAATTGAATAATGATTTTAGAAAAAACAATTAAATTAAATAATAATGAATCTATCAACTCATTATTAAGAGTATAATCCAAAAGTTCCATGATAGCATGTTTTCTTTACAACGTTTCGGATCTGGATATGGATCCATATTTAAGACAAAATGTCAAGTATAAGAGCTTCAGTTGTTTAGAAATAAATACCAAAGATGTGTTGTTCCTATCTCCATTTGATTAAGTTAGCTCCATCAAAAACTCCAGACTATATTTTGGTCATCTCCGACAAATTTATGTTCATGTCATACTCTCCTCTGAAAAGATACCTTCACAAGTCCTATAATGGTGGATTAAAGGGACCAAGATTTCACTTATTTTTAGACCTCCATCCCTATTTAGGTTGTTGGAGTGTTTGACAATTTCTAGGGCCTCCCTAATTTGACGTTTGTAATAGTGGTCTTCTCTTGTAAGGAATTTGGTGTCTGAAAGGTACACATGGTACTTGGTATTAAGGGAGTGCTTTTCCATAGCGGAGGTTCACAAATTTTCTTTCCTAATTTCTAACCCATGCTCCTTGATCCTAACCTTAAAAGAGCGCCTTGTTTCTCCAATATAACACTTCTTGCACAAGCAAGTAATCTTATAGACACCTTTGTGCGGATGATCACCAATTGAGTCCTTTATGGTTCTCATATTCTATCTAACGGATTTTATAGGTTTGAAGGAGGTTTCTACCTAGCTTTTGTTTTTAAAATATTTGCAATATTGTATGTGGCCTCTTATATGTAAGGAAGCTATCCTCCTTTAGCATCAAGAAGTTGGTTAATATGAGATCAAGATCCATTTTATTTCTTCTTTATGGCTCTTTTAATGTAGTTATCCTTATAGCCTATGTTCTTGAAAACCTTTGTTAGGTAGTCCTCGTTCTCAAGGTGCTCTAAGTCATAGGTTTTGATATCTCTCATGGAAAGGGTGTTAAGGACCTCAATCTTCTCAGAAGGGTGGTGATGAGATTCTACATAAAGATAGCTTTTGATGTCAGTTTTCTTCCTATATAGCTCATGTCTAACACTCTCATCGTGCTTCTTGGTCACTAACACATCAAGGAAGGGAATATTCCTATTCTCTTCTAATTCCATGATGAACTTGATGTTTTCTAAAAGACAGTTAAGGTCTTTGAAGAATTTATCTAGATCATTATTTCCATGGGTCCATTTTATATTGGTATCATCAACAAATATTTCTCGTCTTACTAGATTTAAACAGTATGTGTCAAGGATTCTTTCCTTGAAATGCTCCATGAAGAGGTTTGCAACTATGGGAAAAGAGGTGACCCCATTACCACACTACTTGTGTGTTCGTAAAACTCTCCTTGAAAACTAAAAAAAATTGACCAAAGACAAACTTATGCTAGCTTGGTTGTTTCAGAATCAATGACTCTCCTTATTACTTGAACGACTTCATACAAGGGGATCTTAGTTGATAATGAGACTACGTCAAAACTGATAAGGATATCTTTTGATTCTACCCTTTCATTCTTGATGAGATTCACAAAATCATATGAATCTTTGATGAATGAGTTTGTGTTACCTTCCAAGGGGCTTAGGAGACCTTCTACATACTTTGCTAGTTCATAAGTTGGGTACTCAATGGTGTTGACAATTTCCCTAAGTGGCACCCCTTGCTTTTGAATTTTAGAAAGTCCATAAATCCTCAAGGTTATCTCATGGGTCAAGTTTAGTCCTTTTATATCCTATCATCTAGGATGGATTCCTTGATAACCTTCTTGACTTCTCTAATCAACTTCAATATTGGGTCACTCCTCATCTTTTTGTAGCTTCCACTAGACGTGAGATGATCTAACATATTTTTAAGTACTCATCTCGGTCCATAATTACTATTGCTATTCCAATATCCACCATCAAAACTATGATCTTGTCATTATCCCTTAGATTCTTGAGGGTCTGATGCCCTTTTTTCTCAAATTTCTCTTCAATGGTATTGTTCTTCTCAAGATCAATGTGTAATTCTAATTGTTTCTTTATCCTCCTCTATCATCATTCTATACCATCTTCAATGTTACAAATTATGTTCTTTGTCGGTATGGATTTGGGTGCTATCGTAAATCCCAACCCTTTCTCCAATATGCCACCTTCAGTTGTATCCAATTCATGGCTGGACAAGTTTGCAACCTTCTTCAATCCATTGATGATTTATTCCTTACAAAAATTCCTTAGAAGCCTCTCAAATTTATTCTCCTGCTTACTCCAAGATGAACGTTCTTCTTTTTCAGTATTCAAGGCCACACTAGAATCCACTATCATCCAGAGGTCACTACAAATATTTTGCGCTAATATTAGATGTAAATTGAGTGATTTTCAAGATATTAAATCAAGATCTGATCATGTTCTTATTTCTCAACGAATGAGATCCAGACCTAGCTTATCAAATGCCTTGTTATTCCACCTGCTACGAATTTAATGCTTGATGATTGCAAAGACTAGGAGTACATTTTTATCCCTATATCTTTTTAGAAAACCAGATTTGTCGCTCTTCTCTCTAATTTAGTTCCTACCCTTTCCAATAAATGAACTTCCTTACGAATTTCCCTTCCATACAGGGCAGTTATTTCATATTTTAGAGTTTTACGGCGAATGTTGTTATCAAGAGTATCTTCTGGAAGTACCACAACAAGCATGCTTTCTTGCCAACGTTTCAGATCCATATTTGGATCCATCTTTAGGATAAAAAGTCAAGTAGAAGAGCTACAGTTGTTTAGTAATAAATACCAAAAGTGTGTTGTTCCTATCTCCATATGATTAGGTCAGGTCCGTAAAAAACCCAAGGCTATATTCTGGTCAACTCCGCCAAATTTTTGTTCATGTCACACTCTCTTATGAACTAATACCTTCATGAGTGCTCTGATGGTGGATTAAAGGGGTCCATCTTTCACTTATTTCCATACCTCCATCCCTATTTAGGTTGTTGGGTGTATGATCATTTCTAGGGCCTCCCTAATTCAACGTTTGTAATAGTGGTCTTCTCTTGACCTTGGTGTCTTTAAGGAGCACATGGTGCTTGGTATTGAGTGAGTGCTCTACCAGTGTTGAGGTGTGTGAACATTCCTTCCTAATGTATGAATCGTGATCGTAACCTTAAAAGAGAACCTTGTTTCTCTAATATAACACTTCCCACACAAGGAAGTAGTCTTATATACACCTTTTGTTTTGATGTTGATCAATGGAGTCCTTTAAGGTTCTCATCTTATAGTCTCTATAGGTTTGAAGGAGGTTTCTACCTCAATTAAATCTAAGAAATTCAATGATAAAAATACCTACACGAAATAAAAATAAATATGCAGCGTATAATAGAGAGAGGGGGGCTACCTCTTACAACACACACTGCAGAAAAGCTACAGTGCCCTACTGGGAATCTACAACAAATGCATTCATTATTTCAACATCCAAATGAATATAAATAGCATATCACAGTCCATGCACATCTATGGTTCTAATTGATACGTAGAATAATAATTGATGATTGGCTTCCTACATATCTAATGTTCCTCTATATGTATACTTTCATATTACAAATCAAAGAAGGCAATAAGTTACAACATATAATCGTGTCCCCTAAAGAGATGGATCGCACAACCAACATGCCATTGGAGTTTACTTAGTTTAGACACAAGTGGTTGTGATTTGTATGCTCGATGGCATAGGAGGGGATTCAATTTGGTTTCTAGATCATTAAAATTGGAGTTGATCACCCATCTAGAGGAAATATCCAAGGAAATCAAATTGTTGCATTCCCATAGTAAATAATTTGACCGAGGACCTGTTCTTGAGATAGAAGTTGTTGAGCCCATTTAAGAAACATAGAAGCATAATGACATCATTCTCCACAAAACCCATGTCCCTAAATTTGCTCATCAAATCTGCAAATATTTAGAGCATGGAGGCGCTACCGAAATTCTCGAAAGCTACCGAATTTTTGAGAATGATGGCCTGATATAGGAAATTTGTGCTACTGAATTTCTAGAAAACACCAACATCTTCTACAACCTTTAAAAGAAATTTAGGAAACGACACTATTTGTTCCATGTAATCATCAAAACATGGTAAATCAATGGAATAAGTGTTCACATATCTAATGAAACTTCCATGGACTAAAAATGAATAATGTATGATAATATATATGGGAATGGGATTTCTAAATGAGAGGAGATACTAAGTAAATGAAGAAATAATAGGGTAGGTAGTTATTGAAAACTTGACCAAACCAAGATTAAATTTCCCCTCACATTCAGGTCTTTGCATGTCCTCATGCAACAAATATATAATCTCCAATCCCTTTTGTATTATGATTGTTTCTCACCTTCTTTATCAAAGTTCCTCCTTTTTTTTAGAACTTATTTTTATCTTCTTAATATATTTTTCTTTTTTATATATTTATTTCTCTGTATTTTTGTTTTATTCTTTTTGGCAAGGCAAGAGTGAACAAAATATATAGATTTGCATTCTAATCAATTGCACCTTCTTTATCAAAGTTCCTCCTTTTTTTCAGAACTTATTTTTATCTTTTTAATATATTTTTATTTTTTATATATATTTATTTCTATGTATTTTTGTTTTATTCTTTTTGGCAAGGCAGGAGTGAACAAAATATATAGATTTGCATTCTAATCAATTGCAGGCAAGAGGGATGGCCCTATTCTTAATGATATACTTAATGTACAATATAGGGAATATTGAAATGATATTTTACTACAGAATCCAACATACATTTGTGTGATGCAAGTTGTAAATGGACAAGGGCTATGTTTTACACTTCTACAAAATTTATCAATGCCACATGGAAATGGATAATTATAGATGGTCAATGGAACATGGAAGGATGAGGAAATAAAATATAAATAAATGAAGAAATGAGAGAATACATAAGAGCTTCAATAATTTTTATGTGCATGAATTCCCAAGTTAGATGACTACTTAGAGATAGAAATTTCTTACCTAACTTTACTTCTTTTGGTGTATGATGATCTAAGGGACAAGTACTGAACTCTAGATGCATGATATGGAAAGAAATATGCTAAATATCAATTGAAAATAAATCATGCTATATAATTGAAAAATCTGGTAGCAAACAGTCATTTTAGTCAAGCTAGCATGCTACCAAAAATCTGAAAACAATGAAACCAAACTATAAAAATATAGCCTGCTACAAGAAACTAAATACCCTCTATTAATGGTTAAAACAAGTATGTTGATGTTGAACTATGAAGAGGAAGGACTGAACTTTTGAGAAATGTAAATGCAGCAAGAAAGATGGAATGTTGCATGGATGAACAAGAAGGGATGGTTGTTTCAAGCTTTGTAACAAGACAATCATTTGAAAAGTTGAAACAAGCTTTGCTACAACTTTACATGGACCTTTTCTTTTTCAAAATGTTGTCCTACTCATTCCAACAATAAATATGCCCTTTCTATTTGTAAAAATCAATGAAATATCCAACCAAAGTCTTCAAGCATTCCAAACCTATGGTACAATATTTTACATGTGATGAATGTGTTGAGGTCGAACATGGGAAAGATTCATTGGATTATCGACAATTAATGAATGATAGGATATTTAGACACTCAAGGGTTAGCTAAGATCAACTTGTCATAATATATCCATTAGGTAAAGTGTGTTTCTTAATATGCATTATTGTGCATTTGTACATATGAAATACAATGGTCATGATATTCTCTTGACATAGATTGATCCGACAGGTCAACTTCTCATCAATCTTAATGACCAATTATCCATGTCTTAACACTCAATTGGTACATGATCTCTATTTAAAAAGCATGGAGAGTGATTTGCTAGTTGATTGATTATGAGAAGCTCATTTGTAACATTCTTTTCTTTTGCATAATAATATTGCCTCAAGTAGCAATTTGGCTGGGGTCATAGAGTGTGTCTCTCTTCAAGGGTTCAAAACAAGTAAAAACATCGATGTGTTGATTTGTGATCTATTTGCATGAGCGGATTCTCAAGGAGTTCGATCTATTAGAAATAACTTGTGTAGTCGAACATGTTATCAAAGTTTTTATGAAGTTTTGTTTCCGTTTGTGATCAAATTCTTGAACCGGTGTGGCAAAGGCCATCAAATGATTTTTGGTTTTGATATTTGTGTGTATGATTGGGTTGTGAGAGGTGTTCCATTATGTTTGAATCATTGATTCTAGTTAGAAACACTTTTTCGTTTCACTGAAAAAAGGTTTTTGTTTGCCCAAGATACAACCATTTTACTAGATACAAAGGTATAATATTTACAGTTATGCATTTTTTATTTTTTCCTCATATTCCTTCATATTTATGCTTGGTTTTTGTTTTATTTTTGGGTTATTACATTTTCAATTTGCATGTGCTCTTTGCCATGTGCTCTATGTGAACACAACAAATCAGAAATAGAGTGAAAAGGGTTTTATTTACTGTGTATGCTCTTTCTCATGTTTTTATAAACCATGAAAACACTTACAACTCTTGAGAAGATAACTAAGGACTAACCCCAAATGTAAACATTTTAGTTTTAGAATTTTATTTTTTGTTCTTGAGTGGTTATGGAAAGTGTCTTGCAAACCAAAAAAAATACAAGTTCTTTTGGGTAGGTGTGTTCTTCCAACAAAAACAACACCAACAACACCCCCATTCACCTCCATAATATTATTAAATCTTTTGCTTAGCTCACTTGGTTAAAAGTTATTCTAAAAAGTAAGAGGTCTTGGGTTCAAGTTTTTCCTTTTGTTACTTTTTGTAGAAGTTCATATAACTTTAAGTTATAAAGTAATCATATTGTAAAAAGTGCTTCCCACTTGTTTTATAAAAGTGGCCACTTCTTTTGAAACAGCTTTTTTGCAAAAGTGAGCTTATAAGAAAAGTTAATAATGGGGGATTCTTTTTTTGCTCTCTACCACGTGGATCAACATGCTCTTGCCACGTGACCCCTTGGTTCCCTTTTATCCCTTTTATTTTGTGTTTTCATTGGCAATGCAACACTCTAGAGGTGAGTAGTAGCGTAATGAACAAGTGTGGAGCCCTTCACAGTGTTAACTACATCCCCCAACCTCTTAAGCCTCGAGCTTTTCTCCTTGGAAAAAAAATTAATTTCACTATATTTTCTCCATTGCATTGAGCCATGAATACCATTCAATGTTTGTTCCATATCTATTTCAAATCGCACCTCCCCATTGGTAGGATTTGAGGACATCAGAACATGGCCTCCACTTGTCTCTCTAATTCCACTACTGCATCAAATATGAAGGATACAAGAGTCTTGTTTGCCTCATGTAGGCTACTTCTCTACACTTGTTTTTGTTGCCACCACAAATATTCTTCCTCTCCCTTTATACGAGTAGGATAAGAGACAACTAAAACGCCCCGCTTTTTCGGCCAATTTTTTATAATAAAAAAATGACCAAAATTGTTCCTCGAAATTGTCATTTCTGCAATTTTGTTATTTCAACAATTGCCAATGGCCTGTCCTAGACTAATTGCCTTATTTTAAAACTGCCCAGATTGTCAAAATTGTGATTTCAACACTCGAAATTACAATTTGAGCAAAAATTGGTCTACCAGATTCATGCGGGTTGGGGACATTTTGGTTAGCGCTTATCCTGCTCCTCCTTTATATGTTTTCTTTAACAACAACTAATATAATTATATTGATATATAAAAGTTGTGGTTGTACCATTCAACAAGAAAATATAGAGTATTCATGATCCAAAATTCTCATGTCTACCAAAAATCTACTTATATTATGTCTATCATATTTATATCTACTTCCTATTTGCTTTTGAAATGTATATATCTATGTAGCCTTATAAATTATCCTCTTAGGAAATGCATTAACAATACATAAAACCCAATAACATTAGTGAAACCATGCCCTCTTTTGGTTTCATCCATGGTTGTCTTCAATCTTTAGGCTCCCAAGTCCAAGCCCAACTAGCGCATTTATCTATAGGGTATTCATGGGCACACTCTATTTTCAAATATTCCAACATTTTCTCAATATCCAAACCTATGGAATCAGTAGGCAAGCCTACAAGGCACTGAGAGTTCTTAGCAAAGCCCAAATTAATGTTGTAATGCATATCCAAATCCACCACAATTTTGTTCAACCTCTAGCTTTGATCTTCCAAATTTGCTTCAAGTTTTGTTTGTTTAACTAATTGTGCTTCTAATTACATGTGTAGTCCGTCCATCTCACTAGCCATATTTCTTAAGACCTTGTGTGTTTCCATTATGACACAATTTGCATAGTTACCAAGGTGGTTATGCTCTAGCATGGTTATCTCTAAGACATGGATAAGGGACCCAAAATCCAACAAGTCAAACCATTTCCCACCAAGTAGCTCCTAACTAATGTTGGCATTGTTGCAAATGAAAAACCTAGAGAAAGGAAGACAACAAACCTCAAAGAAAATGAAGCCCAGATTGTTGTCATAGGTATTAGGTGTAAATATACAACAAGCTTGTGTTTCCAACAATTGATTCAACCCTATAAGCAGGCAAACCAACCCTACATATGGCAATCCCAATTCTGACCATAACAAACAACCATAAACCTCAAAGATGTCAAGGATAAATTACACATGCGCCATGAATGACCATCTCATCAACGTTAATATTCCATCATGGATGAAAGAGGTGAAGTGTGGGAGTAGTACAAGGGTATATGCGAGATTTATGGCACCTGCCTCGATGCTTTCCAATTGACAAATGTCAATGCAATTTGAATTCATGCCATACATTTGAAATCTATATTCCATGATTAAGATATTTAAAATAAAAGGAAGGCAACCTCCATTTTTTTAATGGGGCTTGTTGTGCCACACTTTGTGGGGCACCCCTACGGGCCTATTTTTGTAAAATCCCCAGAGATTAGTAGTCCATCTCTAACACTCTTGAGCTCCCATATGATATGAATGTGGTTTTTTCTTTATGGATAATGATGATGATTATGATGTATATCTTATAAAATTTGAACATGGATCCTTTGTGATTGTCTTATGAGTATAGTTAGCAGTATCAAGCCTTAGGTTGACGAGGGTTAAAGATGTTTGGCTTGTTTATGAAATAAGTCACCAAGGTATCCCTTAATATTGATAAGAGCTCTTACACCCTCCCTTGACTCCACCTATGGCTTATTCATACATCATCCATATCTCATTTCATTTTTTCCCTGCAACATTTGGATAAAAGTTGGATAGATGGATTATAGACCTTTCCCCTCTGTATTTTCTTTACCAAGAATACCTCCCAGTTTCTCCATGGTGTCTCGAGATTGATCATTTGTAACAATGAATTCTTGATGATTGTGGTTCATTTTTATTTTCATAGTACAAGGCCCTCTCTTATAATAGGCTTTGTCAAGTGAGCAATGCTCTTCCCAAGGTATTATCTAAGTTATCCTATGTTAAGTCAAATAAGGTGACGATTGGAAGGGTAAGTACTCCTTGAATTAAGGGGTTATTCTCACTTACTATACGAGAAATTACTGTGGCAATCCGTCGAGGCTATGGACGCTCGTTGGCAACAAAGCTAAGGTTGTGCAATTAATTGGGGCTCAGAAGGCTGTCCAAGGCTAGTAACTTTTCAATTGTCGTCTTAAAGAAATGAAATGATACATCAAATGAATAAAGTGAAATGTACTAGAAATGCAAAATTAAAAAAAATGACAAAGTATGTAAATAAAGTTTTAAAAAGATGACTTGTTAATGCCAACCATAAGAGTATCTCGCTACTTCTGACTCCCTTTGTGAGACACATCCTATATGTATCTTTCTTATGTTCCCAATGACCAATGATGAGTCTCCAAAGAGCAAAACATTCTTGATATTTAAATCTCAAAGGGTGACCAATCCAAGGTATAGGGCATGTACCTCTACTTTGGTTATTTGTCACCATTCATAATCCCCATTCAAATGGTATTTCATGTTTTCCTTCGGGGTCTAAGATCAAGCCCCCCACACCTTGAACTTGCCACCCCTCTCTCCCTCTATATGTTTTTCTATGAAGTAGGCCTTACCACCTTTAACCAAATGATATGTGGTCTCTCTCATATAGAAAGTCACATCCTTATCCCATAGATATGGACTACCAAACATCACTTCACAAGAATCTAGTGGCACAACTTCACATTCTAATTTATCAACATTAACAACAAAGCAAATCTTTATCTCCTAGTGATTATCATGATAGATTTCTCTTGGATCCAACCCAATGAAAATTGTACTAAATCATAATTTTCTAAACCAAGCTCATCTACTCAAGATTCATTAATTAGATTACAATGATAATCAATGTCAAACAAGGCACTTACCTTTCAAGGGCCTTCAGTGGAACCTTGATTTGGAATAGTAAGTTTGTTTTTCCATTGCCCTCGATTGTTGCAATGTGGTGCAGGTTATGGCTCCATCTACATTATAGATTTTTTTTTACCAAGGTTTCTTTTGTCTTGGTAGCCACGTTTGCTCCTTTCTTGGACTTGTGCCACTTTGGAAACAATTTCAAATGAAGTTTTCACCACTCCTCATCCATGTGCCCATCCACATCACAACGTTTTCAATGGTTATTAAGATCTCTCCTTTTTTAAATTGAGGCTGCAATGTTCTTGCCTTCTGTCTTACCAATCTCCTCTTGGCCTTTTTGTGACTACACCGTTATGAATTCCATCTAAATGTAGAGAGATTTCATACTTACCTCATCTATGCTTTTTTACATTGAGTTGTAGTTGCTTTCAAAGATCATTGAATAATCCTCCAAGGTACTTCACGACCATCGTTGACTCTTCCAAAGAGATACCCATCATAATGATATGCTTCTAAAATTTCAACATATTTCATGACCTACTCTTCATACCTTATGGGATAGAATTGTGATTTCAACAATTCATCCCGCCCCCCTATTTTGTAACATGGACTTTTTCCTATCCTCAATGCATCAATATAGCTCTTACCACCTTAACAAGCCTTGTTCAATCATCTTCAAATAGGGAAAACAAAATTGTTTTGTTTCTTTGATTGGTTAAGGCCAAAATAAACCTCCAAATTTTCAACAATGATTGAATGTTTCAACATTAATTTGACCATTATCCATTAGCATTTAAAGCTTTGCTTCAACCTTTAAATATTGAAAGGTGAAGAAAGAGAATTGTTTTTACGTAAGTCTCTAGGCCTTTCACCTTTAAAATCTTCTAGGTCAGTCGTGTTCTCTTCATGCTCAATGTATGTTGAGTGTCCTTCTTTACCCTTCATTACCAACAATTGTATTTACTATCTTTGCGATGCAACAATGCTCTCCTCCAACTGAGTAAACCTTGCTTCTAGGTCCTCCTTGTCATGTTCTTCATAAAAAATCCCCATCATTTTTGGTTTTCCACTTCCCTCTAGACCTCACATCATTAGCTTCTCCACTACAAGTGTTACCATATACACTCTTCACCAAGTTTTTCAAACTCAAGTTTTGATACCTTATGATTCTCAAATGAATGGCCTATGACACATAAACACAAATCGTCATCAAAGAATTAGAGTGTAATGTTTCTGCAATTACTCTCAAGTGAACTCAAGTTTTTTCAATCATTGTTCATTAATCAGCATGCATGTTTTTTTCATATTTGGTTCCAAACACTTGGTTTGTTTGCTTGTTGTGCCAAGATTAATGCCTAACAATGAAAACAAATCCAAGTTTCACCCTATAGTTTTATCTCTCCAATTTGTACTAGTTTTATCTCTCCAATTTGTACATGCCATCATACACAACACACTATGATCTCTGAATGTGTATTTACAACATTTAATATACAATACTACACTCAATGTACCATACCTCTGCCCATTCAAGATAAATTTTTCATATGTTTGAGCAATATGCAAGCACTACTCCATATTACCACTATGACAACCATGAGACAATTAACATATATTTCAAACATTACTAAGTTGAGTTTATCATTGTAATAAACAAAGTGCACACGCCAATTACATTTAGATGATGGAATGGAGGTTTGAATAGGCCAAACAATAGTTGTAAGTACTTATTAGTCAAACAAGCAAATCAAAGACTAATTGTCTACACACACCTTGAATAGGCCAAATGATGGTTGTAAGTACTTAGTCAAACAAACAACTCAGAGACAAATTGTTTTCACACACCTTGATGTATAATGCCAAAAGGGAACCCCACAATTCTTTGATTTTATCATGGTGTCAACAAAGACAAAAGAAATTATCGCATGCCAACAAGACAACATATAGATAAGAGTGCTACAAGAAAAAATAATGATCCCATCAAATAGAAATCAATATGTAATTGATTTACCAACATGCATAAGGTAAGTAATGGCTATAAGTATTCTTTGGGCTTTGCATTAAGGGTGTGAGGTAGTACTAGGTTGTCACACCAAGATTACATTGGGCCAAACAATTTGTTAGTACTTGGGATATGATTTAGACAACAAACTAGCAATCAAGGACACTAGAGAAAATTGGTATTCAAGTGAACTATAGGTGAAGGAGAGTGCACAACAAACAATACCAACACTCCAACCATTGGCAATTAGGGTTGTGGATACTCACCAATGTCTCAAACAAAAACAAAAATGAAGTCATAGAATGTGGTTTATATACCAAGAATTCACACCATTGAATAAGGCAATTAATTGGGTAAATGCAATGGTGTGCACTCAAATTAATTAACACCAAAACTAAAACAAGCGTATATAGATTGGCATTCACACAATAAGTTCACACCATATGCAAAAGAAATTGCCTGGAAGAAATCCTAAAAGAAAAACTCTAGCATCAAATGACTAGCTCAATCTTTATTTCTCTATATTTTTTCAACAATTCCTCTCTTTGTTTGCTAAGGAACCCCTTCTCCAATGCTATGCAAAATTTTATACGTGAAACTTCCTTGCTAAGATCAACTCAAGGGCTATGCATCCCCAAACGCTTCACCTTCCACTCCGACGCTCTTCCTCTCTTTTGTTCTTTTGTTAGCAAAATTTTTATCTTATTTTTTTTTAATTTTTTATTTATTTTGTGTCGTCATTTGCAATGCAACACTTTGGAGGTAATAGAAGATTGAATGCACATGGGGCTCTTCTCAATGTCAACCACTTCCTTCGACCTTATCATGAAATTTGTAGCATCAAGATTCACTTCCATTACCAACCTTATGATTCTGTCAGGTTTTCTTCATTGTGCTAAGCCATTGCTCTATCCAATGTTTCTTGTGGATCTTATATATATATATATTCAAAAATTATCTTGTATATTTTTTTGGATAAATTGCATGCATGGTAATAAATGTATTTGAGGAAGAAATAATTCTACATTCAACACCTAGAATAAATTAATAAGTCCAAAAACATATTATCATATATGACCTTACAAAAATGAAGTGCATGAGAATGATAGAGCGAGAATTAGTAAACAAATGCAATACAGAGAGGTGAACTCACAACATGGCATTTCCCTAATAGATGTGGACAAGAAAATCCTTCTAGAAGATTCTCTACAACCTTAACTCCAATCATATAATGAATGAGAAGAATCCCCTTAGGATGTCGCATGTTGAAATGTGCTCTCCACACAGCAAAATGTGTTTCTCACATGGCACAATGTGGTCTTCACACCTCTAAGGGCAATGAAGTATTATGGCACAAGATTGGCCTATATATTCCTTGATGTTGAGTCGACAAGTCATTAGAGCAATGAGGACTTATTGCGATGGTTTACATATTCTTATCATTGTGGCACTAAGGATTTGGTGTTGCATTTACAAATCATGGTGCCATAATTTAGACTAATGTTATCCACTCATGCTAGAAGTTAGACTTAAGTTCGTGCTCATATCAGTTATCACCCCATGGTGAGCAGTGGTCCCCCCATTTATATTAGTACCAATTGCCTCAATATATAAGCAATGAAACTTCTTGAGAATCTAGAACAATGTTACACTTCACTTAGACATGGAAGAGTCCAAGTTTAACAACTTTGAAAAATGCAAGTACCTTATTGGAAGTTTGCTCTGATGGGTCAATAAACTCTAGAGTTATATTGATTTGTGTTCTTCCACATTAAAGACTACTCTATAGAGGCACATAAGGTTGTCATAAGTTCGCATTAAAATGAGACGACTACGCAAATAATGCAAAATGTCCAACTCTAAGGCATTATCTTTTATTTGCTCAGTGATAGGGTCCATAACAAAGAGGTCTAACGTCTAGGTTTCTTATGGGGGGGTCATGGAACCTCTTTTTGTGGGCAACCAAAGTTTGTCTCCCACTTTGAAACTCCAAGGAACATAATGTTTGTCGAGTCACACCTCACACTTATGTTGTCTACACAAGAATATGTGGAGTTTTGCATTGAATGTTTGAATTACATTCATGTAGAGTATATGTAGTTTTTGGCATTGGGTGTGCTACATCACTATGTATGGTTTACTGTAAGGAAGTATTTCATCCCATGTGCATTGATGGTAATGATTATACATGTGTAAGAGCTATACTATGGTGTTAGTTTGCAACTTTTGTTCATCAATCTGAAGATGAAAACTTGTCTGCATGGCTAGCTTTGTATCAATCATACACCATGCAATTTTAGAATGTTCTAAAAACATAGACCGTCTACCTAAGATCATCGATGCAAGTAAACCAAAACAAACCCACACATTGGTCCAAACCCACACATTGGTGTAGACCAATGTGGGTGTACCTTTTGTGGAATTCATTTTGTAGCATGGAATAAGGGTGGCCATCTTAAATAAGTGATCCACCACAACAAACATGCAGACAAAAAAAATGTGCTTGGTAGAGGGTGACCTATAAAAAATTCCATGAAGCTAGACTCCCAAGGCTACTTTAGGATTAGTAAGACCTATACAATTTCTGCTTTTAATTGTTTATTTAGTAATGGAACAAAATTCACATGCACAAATGTATTTCTCTACATCATTATTAAATTTGTCAAAGAAATGTACCTTTGTACAAAAAAATCTTGAAAATTTTTTGGATGCCAAAATACCTAGCCAAGTTGGTATATTGGCAAGGTGTTGTCATAGAAGCCCATAACAAACTTTCAAATAAAATTTGCCAAGCCAAGAAAGCTATGGAACTTTGGAATCCGTGTTGTGTAGAACAATCACAAATGACTTGTATCTTCTTTAGGTTGCCATGTAATCCTATTAATCAATTACATGGAAACAATAGTTGATCCTCTTCATGGCAAAGGAACACTTTGAAATCCATGTTGTGTAGAACAATCGTAGATGACTTGTATCTTTCTTTAGGTTGACATGCAATCCTATTTTATCAACTACATGGAAACAATTGTTGATCCTCTTCATGGGAAAGGAACATATGATGAGATGTATAGTACTTGTTGAAAATATTGAAAATGTTTATGAAGTTGTTACATAATAATGTCGATGAAATCACTTAACATCCACAAGGATGAAAAAAGATATTGGTCATTGGATGCTTTTGCTTACTTGAAAGGAATTTGCAATCTCACAAAAAGGAGAAACATGATAAGAGGCAACTAGTTATGAAGGATTTGCGTCATCTCTTGAGCGTCTTAAGGATGAAGGTGAGTCTACTCGAAAGATAAGAACGAAAACAGGGATATACTTTCAAACAAAATCAAGACAAACCAAGAGATATTGGCTCCATGGACAAAACGAGATCTTATTTCTACAAGTAGCTACCGTAATTACTACAAAATCACAAATCTTAGGGGTTAGCAAAATTATCCAAAAAATTCAGTGGTTAGCAAAATCATCCAAAAAAATTGTTTAAAGTTTCAAGGGGTTTTGTATTTCATTAACAGTAAGATTCATGAGAAAAAATCAAAGAACTCTAGAGGCATTAGAAATTGGTACTTCTTTTGATGAAACACCTTGAGTCATGTAGAAATCCTTTAGTTGGGATGTAAAACCGGATAGTAATTCCTTGGAAATTGATTAAATTTCTTAATGTAGTAAGCATTCAAACAGGTCCCGTGAGTGACAACAATCACAGAAAAAGACATGGAAAGGGCCTTTCAATGTTCTTGAGCCAAAAGAAATATAATGGAGGTCGATCAATTTCAAGCAAGTTTGCTGCAACATATCTGAGCCCCAATGTTCAGAAGTTTTTGCATACGTATGGAGGAAGATGCAAAACATCCAACTTATGGTAAATTTGTCGCTGACGTATCTCTCAGTAAAATTGTGGTATTTAGGGCCTAGGGATATTTAGAAAGGAAGTGAAATAATGATGAATAATAACTGATCGAGTCACTCTTGATGAGCACATCTTTGCATTTGATGCCGAGTTCCATTAACTACCATAATTGTTATTTCCAGTACATATGGTGTTTTTGTTCCATGGTGTCAAATGATCTCCCAGCAGAAACCTCTTCTCTGACCTCACCCGTGAAGCCAACGAGATTGAACATAGGGGCACAATCAAAGTTAATGCAGCATGGTGGAAGTAAGGATGATAATGGATAGGGACTCGTAAAAGAGCAGATTTATGACCATACTCCAGAACCTGCAAAAATAGTAAACAAATGACTACACATGATGGAGGGAGGAACCTACAGAATTGCAAAACAGAGGGCTAGTTGTGACAGCAATCAACTGGTTCTCCCGGAAAATTTGCTCTTGCTGCATCAGATTATGCCTATCATCGATTCACTTTTAAAAAAATTCTATCAGGAATGTAGGGCCTTGGTGGTTCACAGTGATTTTTAATCTATTTTAGAAGTATTAAAGAAGGCTCTGTGATCTGCCTCATATTTCGAGAGGAAAGAATTCGGAGAGGATTCCTTAAAAAATCTCAATTTTAAATCGCTGTAGCTACATTGATGTGTATTACTATTATTGAGTCTGCATTGAGTGATAATTATGCACAAAAGGTGAAAAAAATGTTAAATTCCAAGTTTCAGTTCTTTTGAAGTCAAAACAGCTGTCGTGATTCTCTGGTTAGACACATAGGATGCAGTGTCACTTTCCCACCCACTTAGCAGCAATATTAACAAAGGAAATTAACATGAGCACTTATACTGTGAGCAGCTAACCTAAAAACAGTCGGAAATGAGAAGCAGCAATGAGGGAAAATGATGCAAAACGGTATGCAATGCAGAAGACGATGTGAGGAAATGAGTATAACCAAAGCTCATACCCTAAACGGTGTTGTTGTAATTTTTAACTTTTTACGTCACGTGATCAGACAGTCAATTTGATTTTATTCCAAATATGCTCATACTCTGGAAGGTTGCAAAAATAAATTTGCATTTTATGATAATCTGCCATATACATTGTAACCATTCTTCTTCTTGTGTTTACAGTTATCTTATAGGCTGGGTCATGTCAGTTGCTTTTCAGGTTTTCTTGGATGAGTTCAAATAAAATCTCTCATAAGCAAAAATATTTGGCTGCTATTCAATCCTAGTAGTCAGACAGAATTGTGTCAGAAATTCACCCTCCTGCTGGTAGGACTTTACATTACTTCAAAGTTATCTTCAATCCATAGAGTACAAGTACAGTCCATTACGGATACTGTCGATTACAGCAGTCCAATACATTAAAAAAAATTGTAATGACTATAAAATTCAGATCATAAATGATAAAACTATCACAATTAAATTTAATGTGCAATTTTCTGAAATTGACTGTTGTTTATTAAGAACAGACCAAATTAAAAATGATTTTTTTGCCTCGGTACCAACCCCCAAAACAAGAACCTGCCGTGCAGAGAAGAATGCACGCTCAGTTTCATAACAGGGACTAAAAACTAAAAATATGAGAAACTTAACTGAAAAAACCTTTCTACATCCCCAAAATGAAACCCTCTCTAAAAATTACTAAGAGTGGTGCAAGAGGTCTTTTAAAGCAAAATCTACCCGTAAAACCATCTATACTGCTACCGCGGCAAAGAACATGCACGGAGAGCATGGAATGCACCAAGGGCATAAATTTGCAGTAGAAATGAATATCCTTTTCCCCAATTAAGAAGAAAAAGAAAATTACAATGAGATCTTGTCAAGGCCATACCAGCAATGCTTTCATTGAAGTTTGAACAATGCCTGCTAGTTCAAACAAAGAAATCAGCAGGACAAAACTCCGCTGAGTGAAACTGAATCAGGGCCTTTAACACCTTAACATGTACTGGCAAGGCAGATCAGGTTCATTCTTCCATGAATAAGTAGAAAGCCACCACAGTCAAAGCGTTTCCTTTTCAAGGGAGATAAATTAAGGAATGCAAAAATAACCATATCACTAAAGAAACAAGAAGGCCTGATCTGGAATTATTTCCCAATTACCTGTTCTTCCATAACATAAACATTAAGCATGCATAAAACTATTTACTGGCCAAAAAGAAATTGCAGAATGCCTTCTCAGGTTTTCCAAGGCATTGCCCAATATAATTCTTCAAAAAAAGTGATCTTAGTCCACTATTTGAGCTCGTCCTTTTTTTTTAACAAAAACTCGTTCTTTCTGGAAAGAATGGACCTTAACATGTACTGGCAAGGCAGATCAGGTTCGTTCTTCCATGAATAAAGAGAAAGCCACCACAGTCAAAGCGTTTCCTTTTCAAGGGAGCTAAATTAAGGAACGCAAAAATAACCATATCGCTAAAGAAACAAGAAAGCCTGATCTGGAATTATTTCCCAATTACCTGTTCTTCGATAACAGAAACATTAAGCATGCATAAACCTATTTACTGGCCAAAAATGAAATTGCAAAATGCCTTCTCAGGTTTTCCAAGGCATTGCCCAATATAATTCTTAAAAAAAAAGGTGATCTTAGTCCACTATTTGAGCTCGTCCTCTTTTTTAACAAAAACTCGTTCTTTCTGGAGGAATGGTTGATCTCATGTCGTGGCTCTGGGTATCATCAGGTTGATGAGGGAGGGTATAAGCACCAACACATTTAGTCTCGAACCTGGGCAAGACATATTTACATTTTAACGATTTATCTGAGCTCATCTTTATGCAAGATATGCACAAATCCACACCAAAAGATAAAAATAAAAAAGGAGATAATGAATCTTTTGGAGGAAAACCTGGATTTATCAAGCAGAAAGAGGGATCCAACTTCTTGAGTTATACAATTTTTTACTATTTGGATCTCTTTCTGTACTTGATAGATCTGGGTTTAAAATGGATCTATGCTAGTTTAATTTTTTTATATTTTATTTAAGTCGATATGTAATTTATATTTTTCATTTTTATTTATGTGGGCTAACATAACCTGAGTAACATGACAGGATCTCCCCCATATTGAGTTGGAGAGCACATAAAAATTTCCTAAAAAAAATTTAATATCATTTCATCGTTAACATTTTTTTTTGCTTCAATTATTCTGGTATCAGTTAACAGCATAAACTGATCCGAAAAAGGGTCATATGTAAACATTGTTTTACAGCTCTCATGTTTTATTGAAATCCGTATAAACTAATTCAACCCTGAAGGTTTTTTTCTCCTTTTCTTCTCAGAATTGATATAATCAAAAAAATAAAAGGAAAAGCAAAAAGTAAAAACATGGGAGCAAAGGAAAAATAAAACACATGGGAGCAATGAACCCCACTGTGCGATTATTTATTTTCCCAAATTTCCCTAAATAGCTGCAATTTCAATTAATTGTCTCCATTTGATTTTCTGCCGTTTCTTCTCTGAAGCAGCTAACAGCATAAACTAATAAAAGAACAAGTACATAAAGGCATTGTTTTTCCCCTCTTGTTTTAATGGAATCCGTAGAAACCCAATTCAACCCTGCTATTCCCCCAATTCACATTAATACCCAATTGAGAAAGAAAGAAGACAAACCTTAATTTGGTTTTGTTGATCCAGAGAAACCCAATTCAACCCTGATGTTTTTTTCTCCAAAATCACATAAACCGAATTGAGAAAGAAGGAAGAGAAACCCTAAGATAGTTTTTTTAAAGCATGCTTTTCTTCTAAAAATTCATACAAACTAGAAATTAAGAAAGTAAGCAAATTCGCATACACGGAAAATTCCTCAGACACTGGAAACAACCGGGGTCTGCAGGGCAGGGCCGCCGAGGAAGGAGAGAAATCCAGGGGCGGGCTCTTCTTCGTCCAGAAAGAGATCTTCAGGTACCCTAAACGCCCCATGTGCGCACACCATCGCTAGCCCGATCATCAACGCCGAAATGACCACCGACCCGACGTTCGTCATAAAGACGATAACAATAGTAAGGACCGCCAAGATCCCCAGCACCTCCCGGTCGCCGTAGGTCCTATTGAAGAGAACCAGGGGATCCCTCCTCAGCAGATAAAGGAAGATCCACCCCCCTAGGAGCCCAACGAGGAGGAAAAACGAGAGCGGGTTTGAGAGAAGGCTGAAAGCAAGGACCCCGGAGAGCACAAGGAGGTAATTCACGCGGAAGTATGCCCAGTTTTTGCGGATCCTAGCGACCGCCTCTGCCGTGGACGAGGGCTTTGCCAGGGAGTTGTGATCTACGAGCTCCGGCCATGGCCTCCTCTGGGAAAGGGCGTTGCTGGTACCCTCTAAGAGCCGAGAGAGGAAAGCACCAGCGGCGGTCGGCGCTGTCGTTGCGGGCGGCGCTGGCGTTAGTGTAGGCACCGTGTCTGGAGATGATGATGTTGGAAGAGGGCTATACGCTGTTGCCATTGTCTAGTTCTGGTTTGTGTTACACTCCGTAAGCAGGAAATTTACATAGAGGAGAAAACCAAGCAGCGCATGAGCAGATATCTTGTGAATCAGAATAGTTTACTGGTATAGGCAATAAATATGAACCACCGATAACCAATGTTGACTTCAGGCTTATTTAAAACGTCACCAGATCAGACGGCAAATGAGGTGTTGACCGGCAAAATGCCCGTCATATACAGTCAAATTTTCTCCCAAGCCATCGAAGACTCGAATCGAACTACGAATTTGTAAAAACGATCAAATTAAAACTACGAATTTGTAAAAACGTTCAATTATCCTGATGTAACCGTCAATTCTGATTAGTGTATTGATTTCCGAATTCCGACAGTATATATCGGTCTGACCGTAAGCAACTTCTTTTTATATAATGAACTTTTAGAGCTCAGCGTATGTAACATATATATATATATATTTATAAAAGTGAAACTTATTTTCTTGGTGAGAAAAAATATATACATATATATAAAACTCGGTCATACATAAATATTTATTTAATTTAATCATATTTTTTATATATAATCAAAATAACCTCACTGTACAGTGGAGCTAGAGTTGGAGTAGAACATTAGGAATTAGTGCTGAGCACTAAACCTTGGTGGGCAGCGCCACCTTAATGTTGAATGTGAGAACAATCTATTCAACGACAAGTAGAAATATCACCACGGTTGGAGGAGGGCTTAAAGGCGGTAGTGTCGAAACCTAGGCCAAGGCTATAGCCTTAATGTTGGATATGAGAACGATCTGTCCAACAACAAGTAGAACTATCACCGCAGTCGAGGACTTAAAGGCGGCAGCACCAACTCAAAAGTGGGATACTAAAAATCCCCAGAAAGAAATAGAACATGAGCTTCCATCAGGTAAGCCATAAGACCCCATTGTTGACTCCCCCCTCAACCCCNATTAGCACAATTACATTATTAAAGTGATTGATATAGGTTTGTATCCATTTGTTGTAGTTTGGGTGGTTAGGAAGAATGAATGTTACCCTCTCCACCCAAGTTCAATTCTTATAAGTGACATTGTTGGTCTTGTTAAGCCCTTATGTAATGAATGAGTGGACCTATGTTCTTTTATGCACAAGGTTCTCTTCACATTGTGGAGAAGGGTATTTATTTAAAAATAAGATGGAAATAGTTATTAAAAAATAAGATGGAAGTAGTTATCCCCTAAAAATTACAATTCATCATATACCAATCCTCATAAGCATCTTCGAAATCATGCCATGCTTATCTTTCTTGGTTATACTCTTCAATAACAAAAGAATATGTAGTATATACAACAGTTCTCCTCAAATTTATGAATTTATGAATTGTCTATTTCTTATCTTTCAAATTTGCACACATATCCTATAAATACCTGTCACCCACATTAATTCCTCCTGTAGCATGTTCCACCACCTTTCCATTCTTCAAGTCCTATGAAGGAAGAAATTTACAAGGGTTGGATATTAGTTGGGAATATATACTATAATATGGCATATCAAAACCCCAAAAATTATGTATCCAATGGCATTGATTTTGTTGGAATATAAGTACTTTGTCAAAAATTATATCCTCTGTAAGACCTATGACCATCACAAAAGCCCTAAAAAAGAGCAAATTTCAAACTATGATATCTCCTTCCTATGTAATCTAATTTAATTTTTCTTTTTTGAAATCAAGTGTTTTTGTGAGAGGGACTCATATATATAACTATATTATTCAAATTATATGTATAAAGTTTTAGAGGTTGATCTAAATACTATCATTTTTTTCCAAAAAAAAAACTACAAAAAGAATAAATTATTTCTCTTTTTTAACCAAGAAAGGGATGTGATACCAAATGTTATATATCTTAGATATGAATATGAAATCACAAAAGAGATATAGAAAATTTCTCACGTTATATTAATATCAAAACCCTTAAGGTAGGGAAACACCTTATAATTTATCATTGTATGGAAAGAACCCACTTTTTGTTCACTTGCCTCTTAAGGTTGGGTGAACTCTCTAGATCTCAACTCCAATTACAATATTCTTCTACACATGATTCATAACAAGGAATCCATCCTTATTCATATATCACAAGACAACTCTATCCATAACAACCTATTAACTACCTAGTGGGTCTTCTTGAATGAGACCCCGTTATATTTATTCATTAATAACTACCATAGTGAATCTTATTTCATAATTAAAAATATAAATAACATATTCCACCTCACATTAAATTTCCTCCATTATTATTGTTCTAATAAACTCTTTGCCCACCACCATTACACCCTTAAAAAGGATCATAACATGCATAAAACACTATGATATTAATCTCAAGGACTTCTTTTTTAACTGTTGTTTACAGACCCAGAAAACACTATGATATTAATCTCAAGGACTTCTTTTTTAACTATCGTTTCCAGACTCAGATGTTGGTCATCAGATGTTGGTCATCAGATGTTATGAAACATTACTATATATAACCTATACGGGGGTAAATAATCCAGGTTTCACTAGCAAGTTTGTGTAATGTTTAAGGTTCAGTGCCGAAAGGTCTTGCAATTACAGGTTTGAAAAAATGGCAGGGAGGGTTTGCAACTGCATGCTTCTCTCATGGCGTTGCCTATCCATGAGTCACCGCACTTGGTTTCTCCTTTCCTCGCCCCTTTTATCATGATACCAGGTATTTTTGTGTTGTTGCGCTTCTCTGTTAGGGTTTGGCTCTGTTATCTGCTTCCTTTTTTCTAGATTTATTTACAGTGCTTCCTAAGAGTAGCTGTATTTTATTGCGCCTTTCTGGTAGGGTTTGGCTCTGTTTTCTGCTTCCTTTTTTCTGGGTTTTTTGCAATGCTTCATATGAGTGGTTGAATCCACCCTTTGCTCTATTTTTGCTTAGTGGGATGGTTGTCTTATCTCTCTGGCTGTTGGTTCCATTGTTAGTGGTTACTTTGCTTCTTCTGGTTCGAGCTGCGGCGAGCTGATGCCCCATGGTGGCTTCTAGCACGCTTTTGTTCTTTGTTTTACATTATCTTCAATTTGGTTACCGTGTTGGTCTCCCACGGGCGGTCTACCACATGGAGTTCCTCCCCCACTCTGGGGGACTAGTACCAACCATGTTCAAAAAAGTGGGAAGGTTGATATTAACTGTTGTTTCTACTCCCCTACCCTGAAGGCGCTCCTTCTGTTTGATGTTGTTTGATGGTTTTTTAAGGGTTACGTGGGTTTTCTCCTCTTGCATGAGTTTTACATTGTAGTTGGGGTTTTCTTGTCACTTGGCACTCATTAGCGCTCACGTCACCCTGTTTCACAGGGTTGACTTCTTGGATCTCCTCTGTCTCATTAGGCACTCGGGTTTTTTGCTCTCCCGGAGATTTCAAGGGTTTTGTCTTTGCTTCTCCTGTCGTCAGGTTCTTTTGGCCCTTTTGTGAATGGTCCTCGCCTTTTGTCGGCACTGTCTGCTGCCGCTATTGACGCTTTGGAACCTGGGGCTCCTCTATCTCTCGGGTGAATGACGGTCCTCCTCTCGGGTTTTTTTTTCTCCTTCTGGGCCTTTCCTTTGGGGTTCAGTGGGTCTGGGTCATGTCCGTTTTTTTCTTCTTGGTTGTTTGATTACCCACTTCCTATTAGGGTATTTCGTTTCTTGGGCTTCCTGTGGACCGGTGTTTCCTTCTGGCAGGTTTGTTGGGATGCTTGTCGGGATTTTTTACCTGTCTTTGTTTTCAGCTGATAACATGGAAAAGGACGCAGGCGTTCCTCAGGAACCTTCTCACTCTCACAGGAGAAGGAAGTCAAAGGGTATCAAAGCACTTGAAGGCAAGTATCACTTTGTGCTCGGGCATGATATCTTTATGGACCGGGTTGAGTCCCTTTGCTCTCGAGCTTTGGTGGGCAGGTTGGAATATTGTCACTTGGGTAAAAAGGAATGGGTCGAGTGGGAAAATGAACACTGGAAGGCGCTACTTACTTACATACCCACTATCAGTCTATTCTCAAAAGGTTGGATCGTCTTCGTGTTTCTGGAAGGAGATCATGCTTCTATCATCTTGGACTCTCTTTGGAGAATTGGAAAGGGTTCCTTGGTTTTTGGCAGATGACATGCTCATTTTGACCCTTTAAGGGAAAGGGTGACAAAGCGCCACCTCTGGGTTCTTTTACCCTCATTGCCTTTCCCACTTTGGAGCAAAGGTATCCTTGAAGGCATTGCTAATACCATTGGCATATTTGCCACTATTGAAGACAATTACCATCTCATTTTCGACAAAAGGATGGCGAGGGTGCTTGTAGAACTGGATATATCTTCTGGACTTTCGACAGAGGTTGAAATCCTTTGTAAGGAGCGCCTCTTTGTTCAGCGTCTAGATTACCTCCATGTACCCTTTCGTTGCAGCCGATGTCATGATACTGGGCATTTGCTCAAGTCCTGTCCTATCCTCCTTCGGGGATCTGACAGCTCGAGCAGGGACGGGTCTCTTTCTCCTATGCCCCAGATTTCTCCCTTAACAGAACCTGATCTGGCTCATCCGAAGACAGGTATTTACTCTCAGGCTCTCTCTCTTTTTGGTGAAGTCTCATACTCAATGCTTGAAACTTTGGATGATTTTGATGCTGGTATCCCCCTTAGAAAATCTCCTTGCCATGATTTTCTCTCTAACCCTCCCTAGGTAACTTCTTCTAAGTCCCCTCCCTCTCGGTCATCTCCCTGCACCACCGCTCCTCCTTCTATGGAACCCTCACCCTTGGACTTTGTCCTTTCCCCCCACCTTGGATGTCCCTCCTTTATTCTCCTCCGAGGATTTTCCTCCTCTCCCTCGGCCTGTATCTCCGGATACCCAAGTCCCCTTGCCTCTCAGCCCCTGTTCATCCCCTTCCTTCTCAGATCCCTCCCTTCAGAAATCCTTGTCCATTTTCTCTGCAAAAACCCCTATTTCTCCCTCTACCTTACCTCTGAACTCCATTCGCTTTGCAAATGTTACTGTCAGGAAAAAGAAAAAGGAAAATCAGGTCCCGCTTGGGCTAGAGCTTCCTATCAACCCTCCTTAAACCCCTCTTTCTTTGCGTATTAAAAATGTTGCGAGGGGCATATCTAGAAATATTTCACGGGGACTTAGAGCATCGTCTCCCCACGTTGATGTTCCTTTATGAAGATTTTATCCCTCAATGTTCGCGGTCTGGGTGGCATGACCAAACAAAGTTGCCTTCACTCACTTCTTCTCTCGCTTTCTCCTGATTTGATTATGTTTCAAGAAGCGATGTGTAGTACATACCCGACCCTCCTGGATTTCTCTAAACTCATGCCAAACTGGGAATTTTGTGCCACGAGTGCCTCAGGCCTCTCGGGGGGTTTTCTCACTGCTTGGAACCCTCTTTCTGTCAGATGCCTTGCCTTTGAAACTGTCACAGGGATTCTTGTCAAGGCTAGATTCTGTGGTTCCTCATCACCCTTGGCAATACTCAATTGCTATGGCCCCTACCGCAACCGGGAGTTCTTTTGGAATAATGCATTGACTGGAGGTCTGCTTAATACACCCAATCTGATTCTTGCAGGTGACTTAAACCTGAATTTGAATGCTACTAAGATCTGGGGGAAAAAAGCTTCAATTGATCCTCTTGGGCCACACTTCAAGCATCTTTTTTCCTCTGTAGAACTAGTCGATATTGCCCCGCCATATGCAGGTCCCACATGGAGAAATGGGAGGACTGGGGATGATGGGATAAGTAAGAGGCTCGATCATTTCCTGTTATCCTCCTCTTTGATCCTTGAACTTCATAGACATCGGGTGTGGGCTCACCCTTCGGATATCTCAGACCATTTCCCCATTTGTCTTGAATGGAAAACTTGGGAAGGGGACCATAACTATCTCTTCAAGTTTAACAAATATTGACTCTTGGACACAGATTTCACTCTCATGGTTAAGAGGGTGCGGCCTGTTCTGTTGCCCGCTGACGTTGATGATGATATGGGGTTATTATCTCATAAGCTCAGTCTGCTCAAAGGAGAGGTAAAGACTTGGATCAAACAAAAAATAGCTAAAATGGATAAGGAATCTCTCAACCTGGATGATGACATCAATACTCTTTTGACTTCCTCCTCCTCGGGCATTCTTTCTCAAGATAATCAAAAGACATTGAATGAACTCAGAACAAAGAAGAAAAGCATCTTGGATCATAAACTTCTTACCCAGCAGCTTAAGAGTAGATCTCTCTGGGCAGTTCAAGGTGATTCTAATACTAAATATTTTCACGCCTTAGCATCGGGCTGTAGAAATCAAAACGTTGTCTGGGCTTTAAAAGATGAGGAAGGGAACTGGGTGGAAGATGAGGTTGGCCTGAAGAATCTAGGTATCAGACACTTCTCCCAGATCTTCAAAGATGACGATTGGTCCTGTATTTTGGCTCAGCTCAAAGTTATCATGCTTTTTCCTTCTATGCTCTCCATTGAGGAGGCTAGATGCTTTTTTGAGGAAGTTTCTTTGGTGAAGATAGAGGGGGCTCTAAAATCTTTCAAAAAGGACAAAAGTCCTAGGATGGATGGTTGGCCAGTAGAATTCTTTCTCAATTTCTTTTATCTGCTTGGTGGGGATTTACTGAAAGCGGTGGAATGCTCTAGGATCACTCCTTCCTTAAATTCCACCTTCCTTGCCCTGATTCCCAAGAAGGACAAGCCTGTTTCTTTTGCTAATTTCAGACCCATTTCTCTATGCAATTTGGTCTACAAGCTCATTTCAAAAATTATTGCTCTCAAGTTAAAGCCCCACTTGGATTCCCATATTTCTCAGGAACAGTTTGGATTTCTCAAAAACAGGCAAATTATCGAGCCCATAGGTATCACTCAGGAGATTCTACATACTGTCAAGACAAAAAATAAATGTACCCTTATCCTTAAGCTTGACTTGGTAAAAGCCTTTGATAGAGTCAACTAGTCTTTTCTCAAACTCATCCTGCTTCAGATTGGGGTTCCTCTCTGGGGGGTTAATTGGATAATGGGTTGCTTGTCATCAGCAAACTTTGTTGTGCTGGTAAATGGAACTCCTTCAAATTTTTTCAATGTCTCTAGGGGCATAAGACAAGGATGTCCCTTATCTCCCCTTCTGTTCATTCTCGTCATTGAAGGTCTCGGTCTATTGATCAAGGATGAAAAGTTAAATGGACTTATCAGAGGTATAAAAATTTCTTCAGCCCTTTCTCTTACTCACCTCTTTTTCGTGGATGATGTGATACTTTTGGGTACTGGAACATTTGTTGAATGGATGGCTTTTGAGGTCATTTTGGACACCTTTTGCAAGGCTTCAGGGATGAGCATTAGTGTAGAAAAATTGGGGTTTCTCTTTAACAACATTGAAGAGGGCCCTCTTCTCAGTATAGCCTGGGTTTTACCATACAAGATGGAACATATTACTAAAGGCTTTAAGTATCTCGCTATTTCATTAAACCTTTGGGGTATAAGGTGAAAGATTGGCTTTGGTTGATTCAAAAATTTGAAAGAAGGATAAACCACTGGTCTCATAAATGTCTCTCATTGGGAGGTAGACTGGTACTTATACAAGTTGTTTTATCTAGCCTACCCGTTTACTGGTTGGCACTTGCACCTTTACCTTTTTCTGTTCTGGGCAGACTCAAAAGGATAATCTTTGCATTTCTTTGGGGCTCCTCGGGGGATAATAATAAGTACCACTTGGTAAACTGGCAGCACCTTTCGTGGCCAAAAGAGGCAAGTGGCTGGGGTATTAAAAATCTTGCTTGGTTCAGTATTGCTCTGAGATTAAAAAACCTCTGGTTGGTCCTACATGGCAATGGTCTTTGGCACCAGGTTATTATCAGTAAGTATTTAAAGCATAGAACAGTGGTGTCTTGGCCCAGGGACAAAAACTTTGTTGTTTGTGGTTCTTCCATTTTCTGGAACGGGTTCTTGAATACCCTTTCTTGGCTTGGGAAATGCCTGGCTTGGCATGTTGGAAATGGATAGGATGTCCTTGTTGGAGTAGACCCGATTATTGGCACTCCTTCTACCTCTGATCTCCTAGTTGGTCTTCAGGAATATCTTGAGGATTTTGGTATCACATCTCTGCACCAAGCACATAATTCTCTGCCAGGACCCCATGGATATTGGTATACGACAGAGGATCTGGATATTGGTGGAGATTGGAAAGAAGCTTGGGACGACTTAATGAGGGGTCTAGATCAAGGCAGAATCTGTCTCAATTCTTCTGCAAACTCTTTAGTATGGGCACACAACAAATAAAATGGGAATGTATCGGCTTCCTTGGTTTACTATCTGATTGTTCATTAATCCTCTCCCCCGACCTGTGGTACGGTTATTGTCAATCTCTAGTGCTGCAAATTTCCTTTGAAAATTCGCTGCTTCATTTGGCTGGCTTTAGAAAACAAGATTCTCAGTTGGGAAAATCTTCAGAAAAAAGGTTGGATCAGGCCTGGTATCTGTGCACTTTGTAAGATGGGTGAGGACTCTGTCCAACATTTGTTATTTCCTGCCCCTTTATTAAATCTGTGCATTCCAACCTCTGTGAAAGATTTCACTATCAGCCTCCTTCTTCAATTGGCTCCCTCAACTCGTTCTTGGAAAGTTGGTTTGCAAAGCATACTAGAGACTCAATTTGTAGCTACCTTCCTTTCTTTATTATTTGGTGCATCTGGAAAGGTCGCAACCTCTGTTTATTTAAAGGGAATATGCCATCGGTCCTTGGCATGATCCACCAGATTGAATACTTCACACATCTGTATCCAGTGGAAAGATTAAAAAACAAAAAACTCAGGATTGTTGGACCTGGCCCAACTCTGGTTTATCCCTTTGGCTTCTTTGATGGGACAACTGCTGATTACATGGGTGGAGTGGGGTTTTTTTGGCTCTAAATGAGTCTCACACTTTTGAGTTTCCAATGAGGGTAGGTATTTGTACAAATACTAAAGTAGAACTTATGGCTCTTTGGGCTTTGCTGTCTGTGGCAAACATCATGGGGATCCCATTGCTGAATATTTTTGGAGACTCAACAGTTATCATAAACTAGGCAAACTTTCATGCCTCTCTGGACCCTCTAGATTTGAGTCACTGGTGTATGGACACTAGAAGACTGATCTCTTGCTTTTCATTCCTGTCCTTCAACCATACATATCAAGAACACAATCAGCTTGCAGACAGGTTATCAAAAAAATACCAATCTTTGGCTCCTGGTTGTGGCTCTTTCTCTGAGTTTATTGATGGAAATTTTGTCATGATTGATACCTTTTAGCTCTTCTGAGCATGGTGCAGGAGCTTTGCTCCTTCTTTTTACAGCACCTTTTCATGGGTTTTTATAGTTTATTTGGAGCAGGCTTTTTTTTATCTCAGTTTTGCACAACTTGTATCCTCGATATGTATGATAAATGGGAAGGTCATGAATTGGAGACTTCTTGTATTAGGGTCTTTGTAAGACCTTCAGTCTATCTGAGCGATGTTCTGCTACCCTCTCCATTGCTTACTCAAATTGTTGAGACTGTTTTTGGCTGCATTCTTGAATCAACATATTCTTAATGTTTGTTTTGAAGAGCCCCAATTGTCGGGATTTATTTCAGATGTCCTTTGATTCATTAATGAATAACAAGGTTAGGATTTTTTCTTCTGGAAAAAAAAAACATATACAGGAGGAGCGTGTGATTTTTTCTTCTTGAAGAACCTCTATTTTTTTAAAAACCCCAAGAGAGACTAAAAAGTATTATCCCAGATTATCCCAAGACACAAGGAAAAAAAAGAAAATTCCTTGTGCATGCCCTTCTATGATATTAATTTCAAGGAAAAAAACTTGACTGGAGAGTATTATCCTAAGATAAGAATAAAATAAAAAATCCCTTATGCATGCCCTTTGTTTACCTTTTCCTACAATAATCACAAAAATAGAATTTGATCCAAAGATACATCATAAAAGAAACGTGTGTCTTATCGATAAAGGCATAACATATTTGAAGGCAACAACACTATAAAAAGCATATAAGTCAACCAACATGTAGGGATCTCAAAGAAGTGGGGTATAAACTACAACTTCATCATTAATATCCCACCTATTATTTGATAATTATAGTGCTCTTTCGTATAAAGTGTCTTCTTCCATGTTGAGCTTCGTACAACTTCTTATGTGGATAAGAGATGGTAATAACTAGCAATTGTTTCTTTGATCATTATGGTGCTCTTTTGTATGAATTGTCTTTTTCCATGTTGATATCTTTATAACTTAATATGTGTATAAGAGATAGTAATAACTAGTAATTGTTAGTAATTGTTTCTGGTGCAGTGGAATGTTGGAAGAAAAAATAAAATAAACTACAAGTTGAAGTGAATTTAATGACACAAATGAAATAACTTGAAGGTGAATTCAATGATAACAACAACAAAAATTAAAACCGTGAATAAAAGAAAAACACAATACGTAATCAAGAAACAAAATAGAAGAAGGTAAAAAATATGAAGGTCCAAATCATAAACTATTAAATATGAATTGAAAAAAATCATAAGCTAGCTTATATAGCCTGATGTGTTGGGGTTGGCGATGACACACCTTGTCGAATTTTACCTGTATTAGCTAATAAGGCATGGTAAATTATTTCATACCACCACCCATACCTATCATGTTGTACATCAATTCTCCAAATTCCATCTCTCTCTTTAACTCCAACAAATTATTACGACTGCTAATACAGAGGAAAAATAAAATTTGAGAATTGTTCCACATGAATCCATGCAGAGGGATGTGTGTATCTGTTTGTCATGTTAATGAGTTGTTCCAGTTTTAATTGCTGGAGAAAACTATGTTGGCAACAATAATTATGAACAACCTACACAATTAAACTCTCAAATTGAAACTAAACATATAACAATTCAAACCAACAAAAAATCCACCGTCAAATATCTGCAAGATAATTTATTTTTATTTTATGATCATTGAAGGGATTGAGAAGACCTTTGTAGTAGGTAAATGCCAACAATGACCAAGTTCATCTTTACGAAGGAAACTACCAAAATCGAAATAAGTAGAAGCCCATTTAGACATAGGCCTTGGTATTTTTGGAGTAGATGGTGGAATATCTTCAGCATTATTCAATTGCACAATTGCAGAAGCATAGGAGGTGCAATCAATATAGAACAAGAGACTTTAGGTGAGTCAGTAAGAGTCTGACCATCAATGTTCATCTAACATGTCACTGTAGAAAGAGTGCTTGAGTAAACCCTCATAGGAGGAGAATCATCATCAAAGAGTGAAGGAAAAAGATCTGCTAAAACTGTCTACAAAACATTTGTAGAAACTAGTGGGAAAGATCATGGAAAACTGTTGGAAAGGACTTAATCGAATACAACATCCCTTCATTCTCTCACTTTGTAAGTGGAAGGATCATATAGACGATGTGCCTCTAAAATTTCACTATAATCACACAAATTACAACAGTGACTTTTGGATTCTAATTTGTTTCGCTTTGCCTTGGGAATATGGGCCCATGCATTTGATCTGTGATCTATTTGTGTGAAGTGGTATCTGAAGGTGTTCAGTGTTTTGGGAGTACCCTATGTACCCGAACATGGTATCAGAGCTTTTATGAAGAGCCGCTTTCGGTTTTGATCAAGATCTAGAACCGGTGTTGCTGAAACTTTGAAAGGGTTTCTGGTTCTAGAATTTTTGTGCATTTTTGGCCTATGGGAGCTGTTCCATTGCGTCCGGAGCGCTGTTTCTATTGGAAAATAGTTTTCGTTTCACCGAAAACCATTTTCTTTTGTTCCAGAAACACCCATTTCGACAAATCTGAAGGTATAATGTTACAGTGACGGATTTGTTTTTTTTTAAATCTCTCATATCTTATCAGTTTTATTATTATATCTTTTTTTGTTTTAGTCTCGGACTGTTGCCTTCCCTGACTGCATATGCTCTTTGCCATGCACCTTGTGTGATCGCGGTAAATTAGAAACAATAAGGGAAAGTTGTTTTCTTGTCTTCTCAGCTACGTATGCTCTTTGCCGTGCACCTTGTGCGATCACGACAAATTAGAAACAACGAGAAAACTTAAAAAAGTAGACTTTCTGGGTAACCTAACCAAGATCTAACCGCATTGTGTGGAAAAAAAAATTTTGTTTTTGTTTTTCGTTTTTTTTTGTGATTTGCAGGAAAAAAAAAAGGCAAGCACAGAGAACGAGAGAAAAGAATTAAAAAAAAAACCCCCTTCCTCTTTCCATTCTTTTACGTACTTTTTAAACTTAGCTCACTTGGTCCAAAGTTGCTTTATTCCTTAATAGGTCTTGAGTTCAAGTCTTATTAAGCTACTTTTTAATGCATGCAATTTCTATTTTCAAGTTACTTTATTGTAAAAGTGCATCTCACATAAATAAAATAAAATAAAAAGTAAGTCACTTAAATCTTTTAATTTATTGCCGCACTATTTAAAAGTAACATTATTGTAAAAGTGAACCTCACTTATTCTACAAAAGTGATTCACTTCAAAACAACTTTATTGTAAAGTGATTGTCAAAGGTTGATCTTGGGAAGAGGGGTTTTTTTTTTTTAGTTGGTCAAGTTAATATCTGCCACGTTACTATTGGGGACATCTTCAACATTTTCTTTGATCAAACACGGAGAACGAGAGAGAATAATTTAAAAAAAAAAGGCCCCCTTCCTCTTTCCATTCTTTTACGTACCTTTTAAACTTAGCTCACTTGGTCCAAATTTGCTTTATTCCTTAATAGGTCTTGAGTTCAAGTCTTATTAAGCTACTTTTTAATGCGTGCAATTTCTATTTTCAAGTTACTTTATTGTAAAAGTGCATCTCACATAAATACAATAAAATAAAAAGTAAGTCACTTAAATATTTTAATTTATTGCCGCACTATTTAAAAGTAACATTATTGTAAAAGTGAACCTCACTTATTCTACAAAAGTGATTCACTTCAAAACAACTTTATTGTAAAGTGATTGTCAAAGGTTGATCTTGGGAAGAGGGGTTTTTTTTTTTTAGTTGGTCAAGTTAATATCTGCCACGTTACTATTGGGGACATCTTCAACATTTTCTTTGATCAAACACGGAGAACGAGAGAGAATAATTTAAAAAAAAAAGGCCCCCTTCCTCTTTCCATTCTTTTACGTACCTTTTAAACTTAGCTCACTTGGTCCAAATTTGCTTTATTCCTTAATAGGTCTTGAGTTCAAGTCTTATTAAGCTACTTTTTAATGCGTGCAATTTCTATTTTCAAGTTACTTTATTGTAAAAGTGCATCTCACATAAATACAATAAAATAAAAAGTAAGTCACTTAAATATTTTAATTTATTGCCGCACTATTTAAAAGTAACATTATTGTAAAAGTGAACCTCACTTATTCTACAAAAGTGATTCACTTCAAAACAACTTTATTGTAAAGTGATTGTCAAAGATTGATCTTGGGAAGAGGGTTTTTTTTTTAGTTGGTCAAGTTAATATCTGCCACGTCACTATTGGGGACATCTTCAACATTTTCTTTGATCAAGCATAACTTCATCATCCAGAATCGATTTTCAGTGTCGTTTTTTTTAAAACCGCATATTTTTTTGAGCTCTTTGCAACTAGATAGTTAGTTTTTGTTTTTTCAGCCATTATTTTATAGTATGGCCGCCTCTTGTGATATTATACTTACAAGTTCTAACTATTTCTCATGGAAATCTCATATGGAGGATGTTCTACGAAGTAGGGGACTTTTCAGGATAACCTCAGGGAAAGAAATAGAACCCACTGATGATGATAAGAAAATTAAATGGACAAATAGATGTGATGAAGCTTGTGGATTGATTGGGATGTTAATATCTACTGATTTGCGATTCCACATATCTGGAATTGATGAACCTGATAAAGCTTGGGAAAAGTTGGAATTTGTGTTTGGTAAACACAATGAAATTCAGGGTCATCAACTTGAGAATGAGTTGCTTTCCTTGAATCCAAATGATTTTTCATGCATTCAAGACTATTTATCTAAGTATAAAACTCTTAGACTCTTATGTGCAGAATGCAAGATTAAAAAAGAAGACAAATAATGTATTTATCATATTCTTTCTAAACTTGGACCTACATATTTTATTTTTGTATCTACATTCTACTCCATGAAAGAATCCTTGACTGCAGCTAGCTATCAAGAGCCTAGTCTTGAATCCTTTTGTGATTCCTTATTTAGAGAGTAAGATAAGTTCATTCATCTTGGAATAATCAATAATGCAGATACATCTAGGAAAGCCTTATTGTCCCAACAGAAAGAAAAGTCCAAGCCTCCCAAGAAACATAATTCTTGCAATAATAAGCCAAACAACAAGGGTCCCAAACCCTCTTAGTCAGCTCCTTCTTTAAAACATGACAAATGATCCAAGCCAAAAGGAAAGAAGACTGAGTGTCATTGCAATTTTTGTGGGAAAGATAATCATGATGAATCTAAGTGTTTCAAGAAGATGACAGCCTTGAAAGTAACAATGAAGAAACACCACATCAACCTAGATTCATCTTCAGAATCTAACTCTCATGGACATGCACTTTATGCTTCAGGTTACTCTTATACTACATCTTCTTCTTCTACTTCAAATGAATGGCTCATTGATTCTGGAGCATCCTATCATATGGCTAAGGATCAAGCCATCTTTTCTACTATGCATGAATGTAACACCAAACAAATATTTGTTGGTGATGATAGATCTTTAAGTGTTGTAGGATCTGGAATAGTTCTAGTAGAAAATGGTCATTTCAGTGATGTAGTATGTGTTCCAAAAATTTCCTGCAATTTGTTATTAGTCTATCAAATTACTCATTCAGGTGAAGGTAAAACTGTGACGTTTACACCTCACCAAGTTATAATCAAGGATTTTAAAAATCCTCAAAATGTCATTGCCACTGGAACTGTTGA
Organism: Pseudotsuga menziesii; assembly: GCA_001517045.1. Taxonomy (NCBI): domain Eukaryota; kingdom Viridiplantae; phylum Streptophyta; class Pinopsida; order Pinales; family Pinaceae; genus Pseudotsuga; species Pseudotsuga menziesii. The sequence goes on from LPNX011151825.1 coordinate 291,834, forward strand.
TGATATTACTAGGTTGTACAAATTTAACAACTTAGGGTCATCACCTTTTCCTTCAGTTTTTGTTGCTCATAGTGATAACTTGAGCAAAATTTGGCATGAGTGATTTGGTCACTTAAATTATCGCTCATTGCAACAACTATGTAAAGACAATATGGTTACTGGTCTTCCAATGGTATCTTGTAAGGATGGTGTTTGTTCCAGTTGTGTACTTGGAAACCATCATCAAGACAGTTTTGACAAACGTGCCTCTTGGCATGCCTCAGTTCCTTTGGAGCTTGTGCATAGTGACTTGTGTGGTCCTCTTCTATATGCATCATTTTTTGGTTTCAAATATTTCTTAACTTTCATTGATGAATACTCTAGACACACTTGGGTTTACTTCCTAAAACTTAAGAGCGAAGTATTTAACATGTTCTTGGCCTACAAGGCCCTTGTTGAAAAACAATCTGGTCATCAAATTATTAAGTTAAGATCTGACAATGGAGGAGAAAATGCTAACAACAAGTTCACTACTTTCTGCACTGAACAAGGAATCCAACAACAACACACTGTTCCATATACACTACAACAAAATGGTGTAGCTGAACGGAAGAACAACACTTTAAAAGAAATGACAAATTGTATGATCCAATCTAGGGGACTATGTCTTCAATCACACACCCACTAAAGTTTTACAAGGTATAACACCGAAATAAGCATGGAGTAAAATTAAACTAGATGTAAGTCACTTTCGTGTGTTTGGTTGTGAAGCATGGGCTCACATTCCAGATGAAAAATGGAAAGCATTGTAGCCTAAAAGTGAAAAGTGCATATTTGTTGGATATTCAGAAGATGTAAAAGGTTATAGACGTCTTCATCCTCATTCACATGATATAATCATTAGAAGAGATGTTAAATTTGATGAAAATCTCTTGGCCTGCAAGCTTAACTTGGCGGGTGTGCCATCTTTGGCCTGCGAGCCTAATTCAGCGATTGTGCCTTCTTCTTCTTCCAACTTCCTTGAAAGGTTTCCAACTCCAGTTTCTGATGATGACAGTGAGGATGAAAATCCACCTCCACCTGCTCATGTTCCTCCAATTGCACCAGCACCAATACTTCCTCGATGGGTCCGTTCAACATGTGAAGCAGCTGGTGATCTTGCCGGTGATCCTAGAGATCAACATCGAACACGTTCTCAGTTTCAGCGAGCCTCTTCTCTTTTGGCTCAAGTTTCCGAGAATCATGATCTAAATTTTTTTGTAGAAGCTTCAGGAAATCCAGATTGGGATGCAGCTATGGATGAATAATATCATTCCTTAATGGCGAACGATACTTGGGATTTTGTTCCTCTTCAAAAAGGAAGAAAACTTGCCAGATGTAAATGGGTCTATAGAACTAAGTATGCATCAGATGGAAGTGTTGAAAGACTTAAGGCAAGGTTAGTTGCCAAAGGTTTTTCCCAAGTTTAAGGGATTGACTATAATGAAACCTTTGCCCCTGTAGCAAAAATGAACTCCATCTGCCTTGTTCTTTCTCTTGACGTCTTACATAACTGGGAAGTCCATCAAATGGATGTCAAGTATGCCTTCTTACATGGTGATTTACATGAAGAAATTTACATGGAACAACCTTCTGGATATGTTCAGAATAACTCTAGCCTTGTTTGTCTCCTTAAGAAATCCTTATATGGCCTTAAGCAAGCTCCTAGAGCTTGGTATGTCAAAATGGATAGCTTTCTCCTTGACATTGGTTTTTCTAGATGCCATTCTAACCCCAATGTCTATACCAAGAAATTAGGAAACCATCTCATCATACTTGTTCTTTATGTTGATGATCTTATCCTTACGGGTAGTGACCCTAAACTTATAACCCATGTGAAATCCAGTCTTAAGCAAAATTTTGAAATGTCAGACTTAGGACATTTACATTATTTTCTTGGTCTCCAAGTATTGCAAACCAAAGAAGGAATCTTTCTTTCCCAATCTAAGTATTCTTGTGACCTTCTTCATCGCTTTCACATGGAAGATTGTAAACCAGCCCCTTCTCCCTTCTATCCTGGAGTCAAACTTTCTACCACTTGTTCTTCCCCTGAAGTAGATGCCACCTTGTATTGTCAGCTTGTTGGTAGTCTTTTATACTTGACTCATTCTCATCCTGACCTTTCCTTTGCCATTGGTTGTGTTGCCCGCTATATGTAAAATCCTCATGAAAGTCACTAGAAAGCAGCAAAAAGAATACTTCGATATATTTGAGGTACAATTCAGTTTGGGATTCATTACAGTACAGGGGGAAACCTTTGTTGGTTGGTTTCATTGATTCAGATTGGGCTGGTGATCCTGATGATCGAAAGTCTACTGTAGGTTATGTTTTTAGTCTGGGATCTGGACCTATCACTTGGGCTTGTAAGAAACAACAGGCTCTTGCTCTTTCTTCAGCAGAAGCAGAATATCGAGCCACAGTTAATGCCAGTCAGGAAGCTTTATGGCTTCGACAGATCCTTTCAGAGTTTGGATTCGAGCAGCAGCAGCCTACTCCACTTTGGTGCGACAATCAAAGTGCCATCAAGCTTGCCAAAGATCCAATTCTACATTAGCGCAACAAACACATTGAGCTACAAATGCACTTCATCAGAAATCTTGTTCATGATAGCATTATTGAAGTTCTCTATTGCCCTATAGATGATCAAGTTGCAGACATCTTCATCAAGTCTCTTACAGAAGCGAAGTTTTCTAAACTTCGGTCTATGTTAGGAGTTCAGGAATGTGTCCTTAATGGGGGATAGGCTCTAATGCCTCCTTCCTTCTCCTAATAGTGTCACTTTTGTAAATCCTTCAATCCTATCCCAAGTTGTTCTTAAGGGGGGATGTTAGGATATTTAGACACTTATGAGTTAGTTAAGATCAACTTGTGTAATATATCCGTTAGGTAAAAGTGTGTTTCTTTAGTATGCATTAGTATGCATTTGTAAATATTCTAATCCGACAGTCATGATATGTTCTAGACATAGAGTGATCTGACGGTTCAACTTCTCTTAGATCATACCTACCATTGATCCGTGGCTTAACACCCGATTAGTCTATGATCTCTATTTAAAGAGCATAGAGGGTCCTTGGCTAGTTGATCGATTATGAGAAGCTCATGTAAGTTTCTTTATTTTGCATAATAAATTGCTCCAAGTAGCTTTTTGGCTGGGGCCATGGACTGTTTCCCTCTCGAGGGTTTTAACCATGTGACAAACATCAGTGTGTTGATATGTGATCTATTTGTGTGAAGCGGTATCTGAAGGTGTTTGGTCTTTTGGGAGTACCCTGTGTACCCAAACATATTTTGTTGACTAACCATCAAGATATCAAGTATATAAGCTCCCAAGCAATTGTTTCTCATAAGCATGCAAAAGTAGGTATCAAATTTACAAAATTAATCCTTCGTAGTTCAGCATAGGAGTGGGATGTCAAAGTGGTTGTTGATCCTTGAATAGAAGGCATCATATGCTTGTGACAATAAATAATGATGTTATTTTTTTTTTATTCCTTGAAGAAGGCATGTGAGATGGATGATTTCTTTGGCGAATTTGTTGAGTATTCTCAAAATCCTGTGTGTGCAGTTGAGAACTCTTTTAAAGATCTTGTGATGTTAGATGTGTTTTTGTTTCATGGCATACAACTACATATTCATGCAGATTCTATCTGAAAGAATTTGATTCAAGAATCACATGATAAAGGACTTATCGGACAATTTGGTGAGGATAAGACCTTAAGCATAGTTGACAAGAGATTCTTTTGGCCACAAATGTGTAGGGATGTCAACAAGCATGTTTCCACTTTTCACACTTAACACAATTCTAAAGAGGGATTACAAAATGTTGGATAGTATATTCAAATTGCCAATACAAGATGGGTTTTGGGTGGGAAACTCTACAGACTATGTTAATGGTGCCATGAACACAGAGAAATTTTACTTGATTTTTGTTGTTATTGAAGGTTTTTGAAAATGACCCATTATATTCCCTACAAAACAATAGTTATGATAGTTATACGACCAATTTACTTTTTCATGGAAGTTATACACTTGCTTCAAGTTCCCAAAATAATTACAAGTGATATGAGTGCCCCCATTATCGCATTCATTTTTTGTTGAAATTTTCGAGGAGGATGGACAACAAGCTACAATAAATAGTTCTCCCTTTCAACCACAAATTGATGAGGTTTCACACAGGTTTATTTGGTAATTCTCAGGTGTCCTGGGATGATCTGGTTTTGAGGTAGTTCACATGATTTGCAATTGTGTGTGCAGTTCATTACATGTTTTCATGTGAACCCTGGTTGTTAGGTTTCTCCTGACCCATTTGTCAACACCGACAAGCAAGTATAGTTTGGATAAGATTATTGTCGTCTTTAAGTCATTGTCCTACACGCTTATTTGGTTGGATAGCCTATAACTTGCGCCATGGGGAGTGTAATACCGTGGTTTTGACCCCATGGTATTAAAATTGTACATGATGTAAATATTGTTATTAAATCATGGTGAGGAGCTCAAAGCCAAGGCCCTGCCATTGATTTGGTGTTTTATGTATCGAAAATCAAGATTGATGTCAATGGTTCTCGTGCTAGTTATGCACAGTATATTTCGAAGATATCATGTAAAAATGCAATTTAATAAAATACCACAACTAGCTATGCACTGCAACGTTAGAGATGGGGGAATGATTTCAGAAGGAATAGGGTGGGGGAATTATTCAAACCCCTGAGCCATAGGGTGAGACTAGATGTCAATGGGAAAACCCATAAACCCTCAACTACATTTTTGTCCTCTGCACTCAATCATTCAATTCCTCCAGAAGAGTGGTTGAGGAAGTTAATGCCTTAGACAAAGCAAGGCATGGTAGTTGGTTTCGTGACTGAGCCAGCCTGCAGTCTAAGCAAACTTGCGTCTTGGGGGAAGCCGCATTCTTGCTTCTAAAGAAAGTAATCACGTGAATGTGTTCTCAGTCTGACATTTTGTCGAAGTTTCCCAAAACGTTTTTGGTCATTCTTCCATTCCATTAGATTCATTATTCACTATCTCGAGTCGTGGAACATTTTTTGTTCAACAGAGTTCCTCCTCCTAGTTCAGCGAGAGCTAGCAGAGTATCGCTACGCATTTCTACAGTGTTTTTCTTTGTTACAGAGTGATATGGAACCCTTCTCTCTTGTGTACAAGTGAAATCTTGTTTCTCATGTGTTAAAGAGTGGTATGGAACCCTAGTTGTCTATGTTACAGAGTGGACCCCTGTGTTATTGTGTCTCCTTGTGGTTTTCTATTATGTGTGCCCTGGTTTGGGTCTGACCTATATGCAAGACTTAGGAGTGAAAGAGCAACTTAAATGGCTTGATAAAACTAGTGAAGGGAGGAACATCCCAAAAAGATAAGGGTGGCTGGTGAATCTTCTATGCACATCCTGAAGAGCACTGGAAGGGAATGTATAGCTCAAGGGACTGTGTAGCAGATAAGGGGATACATCCTTGTGTTGGGTGTGAGGTATTGTGGATGCTAGACCAGATAGATCTTGAGGAGGTGTCCCTAGATTTGTGAATAATCCACTAGCTTAGCCATTCTACCTTTCCACTTCCTTAACAACCTAATAAACCCAAACATAGAATATTGGCTTGGATGAGAAGCCTGGTAAATCCAACTATAGGTTGGTTTGGTTGTGTCTTGATGTGCATTTGGCCATGTCTAATACTTGGCTGGACAGCCTAATAAACCCAAATGTTAGTTGGCTTGGCTGAGTAGCCTGATAAACCCAACAATGTAATGGCTTGGTTGAGTAGCTTGATTAACCCATCTGTCAGTTGGCTTGGCTAGTCCTCAATGTGAATGTTGGCTTGACTTCCTACAGTCTGATAAAACTAATTGTTAGCTATCTTGGTTGTGTATCCTGATAAACCCAATAGTGTATTGGATTTTTTTCCTTCAACTTGATAAACCCAATTGTGTGTTGGCTTGGCTAGACAGTCTGATAAACCCAACTGTAGGTTGGCTTGACTGTGTTTGATATGTTCTAGCTATGTGTGAGCCTAAGTTCTCTAGTTCCTTGTGGAAATCATGCCCAGCTCAGGGGTGGCAGTTGTGTTGAGAGATTGATGAACACAAATGGCCTATGGTTGGGTGGAACGTTGCAGTGACATAGCTAGTTGCGAGACAACTTCATCTTCAAGATAAGTATTCTTTGTTGTATTATTTCTGCAATGTATTTGCTTATGACTGTACCGATTATCTTGAATGCTTATTAAAATATTTAAGTAGAGTTTAATATTGTTAAATGTCCCTGCATTTTGCATATGTATATGCTTTTTGGTTTCCAATGCATTTTGCTTAAGTTCATGGAGGTTAGAAGCCTGGTTATAGAGTCAGAATGCATCTGACTTAAGTGTTTCCGCACCCCGAAATCCACCTGCAGAAGGCAAAAGGATAAAAGTGGAAAAGTAGCAAAATTTCTAAGGTAAAATGTGTTTTTTCGTACCCCAGAATCCACTGCAGAAGGAGAAAAGCGGGACGCAGAAATCAAAAAAGAGAAGTTGAAATAAGACGAATTGTTGGTTTTTCGCACCCCGAAATCTGCTGCGGAAGGCAGGAGGTAGAAATTGGAAAACAGAAAGAGAAATGAGGCCAATTTGGTTTTCCACGATCCGGAGTCCGCCCGCGGAACGCAGAAGGTAGAAAGCGGAAAGTGAACGAGTAAAGGTATAATTATGTGGTATTATGTTATCTGAAGTTTGCAGCAGAATGTGGAAGGTAGAAGGATAATTAATGACTTCGTCGAAATTTGAGTTTCTGCTATCCGGAGCACGATGCGGAAAGCAGAGGTCGAAAAGTGGGAAAATGAAAGATAAAGTAGTCGATTCATGGATTTACGCTCCCGAAGTCAAAAATCAGAAGTTGAAAGGCCGAAAGCCAGAAATCGGAAAAGTGACAAGTGAGCATACCGCATTTCAAGATTTCCGCAAGCTGAAGTCGGAAGTCAAAAGTCAGAAAGTGGAAAAGTGACAAGTGAGCATACCACATTTTAGGATTTTCAGTACCCGAAGTTGGAAGTCGAAAAGCTAGAAGGCAGAAGTCAAAAAATTCAGTTTCAGTGCAGAAATGACTTTTCTAGTTGCAGAGTGGATTTGTCCACTACGAAACTACTGTTACAGTAGTGTTTATTCTTAAGCATGAATGTTAAAGGATGAACATGACCCATGACTGTGTTTAAAGAGAAATAAATAAGAAATTTTAAATTATTACGCATATCAGTCAGGTGTATAAACACATGGGTACATGTACATCGCAGTATCAGAGCGAGCAGTAAAGTTGTGTTCCTCCCTTATATGTTGATGTAGAGGGGAGGGGACGTTACAATGTGGCATCAGAGCTATTGGTTACAACATTGGGCCTATATGGGCCAAGAGAATAGTTTTTAGAGCTATTGGTTACAACATTGGGCCTAAATGGGCTAAGTTGAATATTTATTTTTGCAGAGAGGAAACTGCAATGAACAATCGGTAAGTGGTTTTTAGATTTTGATATTTCTGCACATCTAACAATGGTGTTTATTAATACATTTTTGCAAATTCATAGTGCAGTTTGAAAAAGTTGGTTCTGGCTTGTCCATGAGAATCAACAGCATGAATGATGCACAGGATCCCTATGAGCTCAGGGCAGATGATGTGGGAGAAAACATTTGAGTTGGAAATGCTAAAACCAAATCTAATGGAAGGAGATGCCAAGAGACTCCCCCAGATATTGCAGCCACGATGAGAATCCTAAGGGTGGAGTTGCAAAGTTATAGAGAAGACAATGAAAGAATGATTAAAACTCAGGAAGAGTAGAATCAACTGAATGTAACCATGCTGTAGAGTTTGACAAACATCTAAAGGCAGATGAACTATGAGCATCAGGCAGTAAATACAGAAGGAAGTAGGAGTAGTGCCAGAAGAAGAAAAAGGTCTTCTAGTGGATCATCTAACTCTGAAGGATCCATTGGGGGTTCAATCTCTTCTTCTCATAAGAATAAGAGAAAGAGGTGTTACCGAAACAGTTCACCTAATGAATTTAAGAAGGAAAAGCCTCCTGCCTTTAATGGTGAGGTAAAATCTGTTCAAGAAGCTAAAGCTTGGCTTCTTGGGATGAGAAAATATTTCCAAGTTCAAGAATACTCAGGAAATATAAAGGAAAGGATAGGAATCTTCAAATTGAATGGAAGATCATGTATATGGTGGGATCACCTCAGGAAAGTGAAGAAGATTAATAATAGAAAGATCGTGTGGAAGCAGTTTAAGAAATATTTCAAGCAGAAGTACCTCTCTGATAGGTACTACGATGACAATATTAAAGAGTTCCATGAGATGAAATTGGGACATCTGACCATGGAAGAATATGCAAACAAATTCTTGGAACTGCTAAGGTATGTTAGGTATATTCGAGATGATAAGGTGAAAATTCAGCATTTTCTAAGTGGGCTACCTCAATCATACAAAGACATAATTGAGTTTAATGAACCTAGAACTCTAGAAGAGGCTATAATAAAGGGCATGTATTTCTACAATCAGAACAAAAGAAAACCTGATTTCCATAAGGCATGGAAGGACAAGAAGAATGAAAAATTTTACCAAAGGAAGAAAGGTTTCAAACCCTCTCACTTCCGAAATTACCAAAGGCAACCATCACAAGCTGTGGCTAAGTCAGCTAAAGTAATGGGAGACATGCCAAGAGATCTAAAGGATCCAAGACAAACACTCTAATGTTGGGGATGTGGAGGAAACCATATACGCATGAACTGTCCACATGAGAATGAGTATGTAAGGAAAGCTTACAACATCCAAGGAGTTGAAACGGTGGGTCAAGTAGCAAGGACCGTCCCTAGAATCTATGCACCGCTAGAGGACCACCAGGAAGATCATCAATCAACTGTGGTTGAAGTTGAAGGTAAGATTGCTGAACAATCTGTTTCTATTTTGACTGACCCTGGATCTACTCATAGCTATATCACTCCTAGAATTGTTGAGATTTGTGCTTTTAAGAAATTAAAGCATAGCAAACCATGGTTAATTCAACTAGCCACTGGAACGGAGAGAAAAGTTAGTGAAGTGGTAGATAAATTTCCATTAGTCATGGATGGGTTAGTCACATATGTAGACTTGAATGTTCTACCACTTGGTTCCTATGATATTCTCATTGGAATGGACTGGTTAGAAGTGCACAGAGTTAATCTTGACTGTTACAATAAGAATTTTGAATGCACAGATGAAGAAGGAAACCCAAGGATTGTAAGAGGCGTTCCAAAAGTGATTTATGTTATGCAGATTTATGCAGTGCAACTGAAGAAATTATGTAGGAAAGGTTGCACATTGTATGCAGCCATGTTTTGGAGGAAACAGAGAATGAAACTCCTAGGTTGGAGGACTTTCATGTATTGCAGAAATTTAGGGATGTTTTTCTTGATGAGATTCCAGGACTTCCTCCAAAGAGAGAAATTGATTTTACAATTGACATTGTGCCTGGAGCAGCACCAGTGTCCAAGACACCCTACAGGATGAGCACACCAAAATTGTTAGAGCTAAAAATGCAGCTGCAAGAGTTGTTGGAAAAGAAGTATATTAGGTTGAGTGTGTCCCCTTGGGGAGCACCAGTTCTGTTTGTGGAAAAGAAATATGGGACACTCAGGTTATGTATTGATTACATACAGTTGAACAAGGTTATTGTGAAGAATAAATACCCTTTACCTCGAATCGATGACCTTTTTTTATGAAATGAGAGGAGCGAAGGAGAAAAACTTACATGAAGGATAATGGAGGCTTATAGTCATCGGAGGTAGTTACCCTAAACAACTTGGAAATAGGAAAAATATTGTGAGTGTTTTCTGAAGTTCCTGGATCAGATCACTCTCCCCTTGCCGACGTCTAGTTATTCCAGCAGACCATTTGGGGAATAAACAAAATGGTGCTAGAAAGAGGATGAGCTTAACCTTTATGGAAAAAGGAACTTAGAAGAACCCTCTGACTACCCACTCTCTGATTATTACTCGTGGTTGCTCCAATCAACCCTTTGTATCCATGACACTTACCATAAATACTATTGAGTTGACTATCTCTATGTTTCCATCTATTTTAGTTACCCAAATTGAAACCATCATCTCCACACCTCCACCTAGAAGCTGTGAGTTCCAAACGTTAATTGACAATTCTCAGCGTATTATAGATGATACACAATCTTGATTATCTAGAAGCCTTATAATCCATAAGAAGTTGTCTTTTCAACTCAAAAATCAAAACGTAACAGTTGTAGAACCTAAAGTAGAAGTTACACCACCTGAAAGTTTTCCATGGTTGAGGTTCTTGAACCCTTTACTGCACACATCATGTTGTCTGGACCAACTCATTTTGGTACTACTACCCATAATCCTTTGATCAAATTAGAGGTAAGGTCAAATTGATATGCGTCACCTATTAGCTCTCATTTATATTTTGGATGAGGAGGGCCAATCTTACCTCCATCATCCCCAGATTCTCCACAGAGTTCTTCCAGAGATGATAGTTTCAACTCTTCTTCTTTAGAGCATCATTCTAATTTTGATTCCTCATCTACCAGTTCCCAAGAAGAACAACGATCAAAATGAATGGATATGATAGCTGGTAATAACCTTAATTATCCATGGTTGGATCAAGATGCCATGGAAATTCTCATTGCTCAACCCCGTTACCTAAAAATTCTGAAAAATTCCTACCCAAATATGATCATGATGACAAACAACCAACAGAAGATCACGTTAAAATGTTTATGTTGGAATTTCATCTAAGAAATGTCTAGCACGAGGACGTTGTATGCTAGTTTTTCCCCTACACCTTGAGGGTAGGGCCTCAAACTGGTATTTTGCACAAAAACCGCAATCCATACACTCCTGGAATTGGTTCGAGAGGTTGTTTTTACATAAATTTGGCTACGAAAAGACCCCAAAATATTTAGTGATGGAACTATCCATGATGAAAATGGAAATAAAGAACGAATCAAGTTTTAATCATAGATTCCTTACCCTAAAAAATAAATTCCAAGCTGAAAGTCTCCTCATGGCTTACTTCGTAAAATCTCTCCCAACTCCTATAGCAATGTGGGTGAAAATATCCCACAAACCTACACTCTTGGAATCCTTTCATGAATCCATCCTAGTGGAAAAGGACATGCTAAGCCTTAAAGATAGCATCGATGTTAATACATATCAACCTACCACCTCACGTAAGAAACCCGAACCTTCAACCAAGCCTATCACTTAGAAAAAATGATCAAAGTTCCCTAGATCTGGAGAAGCTCCAAAAAGTCATGTAAAAAGTATCAAATGAGGTAGTATATTTGAAGAAGAATGTAAACAAAGGAAATTCCAACCATGGTAGTTTTAGGAATTTTTATAGAAAACCCAACCAACAACCACCAAATCAACATAATCCTCTATTGAAAGGGATGAATGGTGACGATGTACTCTTAATATTCAAATATTTATTGGATGAACCTCGATCCCCCTCCAATGACAGTGAAACAAATTTTACTGAGACACTAAGAATGATGAACAATTATTAGAAAATAAGGATACGCATACTGTGAACCATTTCTCAGAGCTACTTGGAAATGGTGAGGATGATGATCCGAAGATTGTATATGTAGTTCAAAACCCTTACAATAATCAGGGAAAATGTTAAGATTCCATATGCTTAGCTAGATATCATTAGTATTCAATTCAATTTCACAACAATAGCATATGCAGGATCACTGAAAGAAACACAATCACAAGATAGACATATATTTATCCTAGGAAACCATCCAGGGGAAGAAAACCCAACAAAACTTCCTATATATAGATGTATCAAAAGTACAAAGATAAAACCCCAAATAGGTTCTCTTTCTCCTTGCAGATATGTCTCTCTCTCTCCTATGCACTATACATAAGTGTGTGTGTGTGTGTGTGTGTGTGTGTTCAAATGAGGAATACACCTCCTTTATTTATACTCTATCTTCCGATGAGGAATACAAAATTAGGGATACACCTCCTCCTTTATACTCTCTGTCCTTGCTCCAAACTTACCAGGCCAACTTCACCTAGGAAGACACAAAACAATATAATATTATATTATGGAGGGTTCTATTGACCCGACTTACAACGGAGATTTTTCCTCATGAATCTATGATGACCAAATACAATAGTAACATCTCGACGGAGGAACAGAATATCTTCGATATATTAAAATAGTAAAATACATTTAGAATGTTCTTCGAAGTTACATTATTTAAACACTCCCCTTAATGAGAAGGGTATTCTACTGACAACAACAAAATCAACTGCAGGAGCAAGGAGAGAGAGCATCTACAACAACATCAAGGGGATACATCTATATGTCATTGGAAATTTTCAACAATCATCAGCAATTGGACCAATTACTGGAACATCTTCAACATATTCAGTACCAAAGCATCATCTTCTACAACATCGAGTCTTCATCTTTGATCTTCAAGTTTTGTAGCACTCGATCACTCGATCATCTGTAGCAACACTTGATCTTTCAATCAACAACATCATCATCAATAAAAATATAACCTACAACACACATGATCCAATTACGGGATGATCAATCCCATTCACTTTAAGACATAAGTCCAAGGATGATACAATCCTATCCACAACACAGAGACAAAATTCTGTGGATCCAATTACGGGATGATCAATCCCTATCACTTTAGGAAACAAGTCTAAAGATGATTCAATCCTACCACCTCACGAAGAAAAAAGTTTGCGTGTCCAATTACAGGATGATCAATCCCTATCACTTTAGGACACAAGTCCAAGGATGATGCAATCCTACTACCTCATGGAGACAAAAGTCTGCATATCACTTTAGGACTAATGTTCAGGGATGATAGAATCCCACTGCAACATCATCAACTTGCTCCACCTTTCAAGGAGGGTTTGCAACATCATCAACCTACTCCCCCTTTCGAGGAGGGTTTGCAATATCATCAACCAAATCCCCATTTCAAGGAGGGTATTCAACATCATCAACTAGCTCCCCTTTTTGAGGAGGGTATTCAACATCATCAACCAACTCCGCCTTTCGAGGAGGGTCCTTTCGAACCACACCAAGCTTTTCACAAAAGTATTAAAACTTCACTCGAGATAGATGCGTGGTCAACACATTAGAAACTTGCTCATCGGTACTCACATATTGGATATTTATAACTCCCTTTTGCACCATATCCTGTATGTAAAAATACATGATATATATGTGCTTTGATTTGTCATGGAACACTGGGTTCTCCCTCATATTTATACAACTTTGGTTGTCACATAGAATCACTGTGGTATCCAACTTTAGGTCAAATAGAGCTGGCATCACCTATTGGTTTATCCCACAATACTGAGAGGGGGGGTGAATCAGTATTGTCAGTTTTTACTTTAAAATACATAGAATCAACAACCAAGACACATATTTTCTCATGGAAACCTCAAAAGAGCAAACCACCAACCCAAACTCATTAAAAAGATGAATTTACAAAATTGTTTATCTGCTGCAATAGGAAGGATGCAAAATCACACCCTAAGTTTTTCTTGCAACTACAGACTAGGATGCTATAACACCCTTGTGGTTTTCTTCCTGCTTCAATAGAAAAGGATGCTATGACACCCTATTCTCTAGCTATGACTGGAAGGAGGATTCAACCCCTTGCAGACCCATGGCCTTCCCTAGCACCACCCTTCCACCCTAAACTGATTTTCTCAGCCTTTTGGAACAATTGAAAACTATTCACTTTGGGCTCTGTCAAACTTGCTAACAGATATGCTTAATTCTATACACATTCATTTATTTAAATATCCTATACATGTTTCCTACCAACACATCACTCCATAGCTGTCTTCTTTTGTTTTGGATTGTGACTATTCACTTACAAACATACCTATTCACCATTTACCCGTTCTTCTGTCGTATCATTTCATTGTTAAGTTTCAGTAAATGCACCGTTTCGTTCTTCACACAATTCATAATTCATTTTCGTAGTCCTGTTTATCATTTTCTGGTGCTTCCATAATATTCTTCTCCATATATAATCCAGACTGTTGATCTTATATCTGAATCTCTCTAGACCATTCTAATCTATAGATTTCCTCTTGAAATTGTATTTCCGCACCAAGTTTCTGTTTCAAACAATTCCCAACCATTGGTCTTCATCAAGCTTTTTATGAGCGTCAATCTTCAGATTTGCAAGATGCGGGATGTAACTTTTCCAGGAATCGTATCATCTTTCCGCACTTCTATTTTTGAACCTTTGATATTTTTTTAGTGAAACTAACTTCAGTCGTCTGATCTCTTGATATTGCAGGATACGGGATCACGGGGACTTCACTTAGTGAACATCTCACATAGCACATTCAATCGTGGGATATTAAATACTTCCCTAAATTTTGAGAGATATTGACCCAAACACTTTTTGTTGAAACCCCCTCCCAATACTTAAAACATCCTCCCCACCCCTTTGTATACCTCAATCCTTATAAACCACCCTACCCACCCCCACCTTAAACCCCTCATCCCCCCAATACCTGCAATATATTGGTTCGATTTTTGATAATTTTAAAACCCACAATATGAACTAACATGATAGGATATTGGTCAACAAGTGAAGCCCCCGTGTACAGGATGCAGGATGCAGAAACGTAAAATTTCGACTTTCTGCACTTCTTTTTCCGAACCGTTTGATATGTTTTGGAGGAACTAACTTCAGCCGTCCGATCTCTCCAAATTGCGGGATGTAGCAATTCCCAAAATCGACTTTCGACTTTCACAATCTTCTTCCTGCAACAATAGGTTCGCACCGTTGATCTTTTGCAGGTGTTTTCCTAACCGTCAATTTTCCAGATTGTAGGATGCGAATTGCGGGTTCATAGATTCTTTAAACTTTATTTCTGTAATTCCCTTTCCGCATCGTTGATCTCTTTCGGTGAAACTAATCTCAGCCATTTTGATCTTGATCTTTTGCAGAACTTTATCCTCCTGCCTATGTTTTGCGGAACTGATCCTTAGTCATTGGATCTCGTGCGAGATGCTTCCTGACCGTCGATTTCAGATCGAATTCGTATCTCATCATGAATTTGCAGAGATCCTCTACAACAGCTCATTCAGCAACAGCATTGGATGATCAATATTATTCGTTTAACTTTCTATAGGGTTATTTTCTTGTCATTCATCTTGTGACCTGCAACCTTCATTTTGCCACCATATTCACTGGTTATTCCTTTATCATTCGTATTCGTGAACACCTTTGACATCAATGACCACTATATAGTCAACAATATCCCCCTTTGGCATTGATGGAAACCTCTATACATTCTCCCCCTTTGACAATAATGAAAAAGGAACATTTCTGTCAGGAAGCTCCCCCTATCAGCAAATCTCCCCGTGAGACTGAGCTTTCTCCTCTTAGTACTTTTGTAATGAAATTACTCCCATTTTCTGTCTAAGTCACTCAAAAGCTTCCTTAGGTAATGGTTTGGTGAAAATGTCAGCAATCTATTCTTTTGAGTCAATATATTCTAGTTTGACAACTTTTTGAGATACTTGTTCTCTTAGACAGTGATACTTGATTGGTATATGTTTTGTCTGAGAATGCATGATAGGATTTTTAGACATATTTATAGCACTAGTGTTATCACATTTGATCACTATTGGATGTTCATATTTTACAAGTAGATCTTATAGGGTTTGTTTAATCCAAATAACCTGATTGCAACATGAGGCAACAACAATATATTCTGCTTCTGCTGTAGAGAGTGAAATGGAGGAGTGTTTTTTACTTGACCATGATACTAAACAATTTCCCAGAAAAAATGTTGCTCCACTATTACAGTTTCGATCATCAACACTTCCTGTGCAAACTGCATTAGTAAACGCTCTCAAGGTAAAGTATTGTCCTTTTGGATACCATAAAACATACTCCATAGTAACTTTTAGATATTTAAAAATCCTTTTTATTGCTGTTACATGTGTTTCTTTAGGAGCTGACTGGAATCTAACTACCAATCCAACAACTTGCATTACATCTGGTATTGTGGCTGTCACATATAGAAAACTGCCAATCATGGATCTAAACATGGTATGATCTACTTCCAGAGAGTCATCATCCTTACTTAACTTGTAACCAGTGACCATAGGAGTACCAACAGGTTTGGAATATTCCATTTTAAAATTTTTCAACATATCTTTGATGTACTTAGTTTGAGATATGAAAATTCGTTTGTCTGTTTGGTAGACTTGTAATCCTATGAAAAATATCAATTCACCCAACATTGTCATTTCGAATTCTTTCTTCATTTCAGAGGCAAAATCTACACTTGGATTTGAAGATTGCTCCCAAATATGATATCATCCACATAGACAACAACAATGATCATATTTTTATCTTCGATCTTTAGGTAAAGATTACTTTCAGTGGCTCCTCTCTTAAAACCTTGTTGTTTTAAGTAACTGTCTAGTCTTGAGAACCATGCTCTTGGAGCTTATTTGAGAACATAGAGAGCCTTCTTTAGTTTATAGACACAGTCTCTGTTCTCTGACAAGAGAAACCCTTTAGGTTGTTTAATATATACTTTTTCTAGTTTTCCATTTAAGAATGAAGAATTGACATCCATTTGATATACTTTGAAGTTTTTATGGCATGATAGTGCTAAAAACATTCTGATTGCTTCAAGTCGAGCTACAGGAACATAGGTTTCTTCAAAATCAACACCTTCTACTTGGGCATACCCCTTGAAAACCAATATTGCTTTGTTCCTTATTACTTGCCCATCTTGATTGAACTTGTTTTTGAAAATCCATTTGGTTCCTACAATGTTCTTATCTTCAAGTCTTGGGACAAGTTCCCAGGTCTCATTTTTCTCAATCTGATCTAGTTCTTCATTCATGGCTTTGATCCATTCATCAATTTTTCTAGCTTCTGTAAAGTTCTTGGGTTCCACTATTGAGAGTAGGGCTTGTTCTACATCTGGTAGTTGTCTTCTTGTTTTGACCCCAAAATTTTTATCACCCATGATCCATGACTCCGGATGATCCTTTTGTATCCTTCTAGAAGGAGTTTTAGTGTCAGATCTAGGGAAGTCTTCATCATCTTCCTGTGTACCTTCCTTCTCTTTGTCTTCTTCTTTGTTATGAATGCTCTTGTCCTATTGCGAGTCTTTTATTTCATCATCACATGTATTTTCAATGCTGTCAAGATTTTTCTCTTTCCTTGGTTTTATATCATATACTTTCACATCAGCACTTTCTACAATTTTATGTAACCTCTTATTGTAGCACCTATATGCCTTTTTGATGGATGAGTATCCTAAAAATATTCCTTCATCAGTCCTGGAGTCGAACTTTCCAAGGTCATCCTCGTTTCTTTTGATGTAACAGTTACTGCCAAATACTTTAAAATATTTGACTGAGGCTAGTCTTCCATACCACAATTTGTAGGGGGTCTTATCCTTATTTACTCTAAGTTTCCCTCTGTTAAGTGTGTATACCGATGTGTATACAACTTCTCTCCAAAATGAATTTGGCAGTTTTGCTTCATTAAGCATTGTTCTGGCAGCTTCTTGGACTATTGTGTTTTTCCTTTCAACAACCCCATTTTGTTGAGGAGTTTTTGCAGCTGAAAATTGTCTCTTAATTCCATGATCTTTACAGAATTCATTGAACTCTTGGAAGTAAATTCTCCCCCATTATCTGATCTAAGACACTTTATTTTCATACCTGACTCATTTTCAGCCATTGCCTTGAAGATTTTAAATTTTTCAAAGGCTTTTGATTTTTCTTTTAGGAATGCCACCCATGTCATCCTTGTGTAATCATCAATGAGCAACATGAAATAGTGATCTCTTTGCAGGCTTTTAGTTATGGTTAGTCGACAAAGGTCTGTGTGTATTATTTCCAGAGGGTGTGAGGTCATATGTTCTTTCATTTTAAAACTAACTCTGGTTTGCTTCCTATGTTGACAATGTTTACATACAGAGTTTAGAGGAACTACAATTTTTGGTAGATCTCTTACAGCTTCCTTTGTGCTTATTTTTACAAGATTGTCAAAACTTAAATGTCCCAACCTTCTATCCCATAACCAACTTTCATCTACCATACTTAAGTAGCTTTGGTTTTCATTTTCCAAGATGTATACATTGTTTGCATTTCTCTTAGCAATACCAACGATCTTTCTTGATTTCACATTTTTCTGAGTCAAAGGTACAAATGTGTCCTTGGTTGCATGTTTGACTTACACTGAGAAGATTTGGCTTGAGCTTTTCAACTAGCAAAAAATTTTCTTCTTTGATCTTGCTGTTGACAACAACTATTCCTTTGTCAATTATTTTGGAAGACAGGCTGTCTCCAAAAGTCACTTTTCCCTTATTATCCTTTAGTGTTATGAATTTTCTTGAGTCATCGATCATATGTTTTGAACAACCACTGTCTAAGTGCCATAAGTTTTGGCTTTCAATTGCACATAAAGCAATCATGGAACTTTCCATTTCTTCCTTCTCTTTCCAATGCTTCTTTTGTTTGGTGTTCCGAGGTTTGATTGCAACAATATTCCTTGTATGTGTCTTTAGTTTACAATCTCTTTCCATATGCCCATGATTATTACATTTATAACATTCTATGCCATATTTTTGAAGTAATGTAAAAATATTCTTATGTCCTTTCGACTCATTACTTGATGACTTCTTCTTGAATTCAAAAACCTTTCTTTCTGTTCTGCAGTATAAGGCTTTATGACCAAAATTATTACAAGAAAAAAAGTGACGTAAAAAGATCTATAGATATCTATTTGGTCTCTTGGGTCCTAGATTATTTCTATTTTTATCTTGGGAAATTAAGCCATCTTTTTTTCTTCTTTCATTTTTAGCTGGAGTCTTTAGTACTTCAACATAGCGTTTCTTTCTTCCTTTTGGATTTGTGACAGAAAAACTCTCTGGCTTATTTTCTTTAACGAACCTGAAACTAGACCTATCACTTGATGGTCTTTGGCTACTCAGAATGTCATCTACAATCCGTGAGCTATTCTCAAACTTGATTTGATAGATCCTTTATCAAGCTTTTTATTGAATTGCATGATTTCTTCTGCAAGCTTTTCATACTCCTGTATTCTTCTTTTGAGCTCTAGGTTTAGTTCCTCCTCAACCTTTTTGGCATCTAGGAGTTGAGCTTCCAACTGACTTATGAGAATATTTGACTATCTGTTCTTTTTCCTACATTTCTCAAGTTCTTCAAGGGCGCTAACAAGTTTAGCTCTTAGGTGTACTTCTCCTTTCATATCCAAGTCACTATTTGAGGCTTGAGTATCTAGGCCCATAAATAAAACTTCAAGTTCTTCATTTTCACTTCCATTTGAATCTTCACTATCTTCCATGGTGTAAGCAATTTTATTTTTCCCATGGTATTTTTTCTTGTTTCCTGATTTATCCATTTTGAACTTTGAAGTTTCCTTATCTTCATTCTCATCTTGTTTAGTGTAGGTGCATTTAGAGGCAAAATGTCCAATCCTTCCACAATTAAAACACTTTAGAGGTAACTTCCCCTTGTTTTTCCAGTTCCTCTCTCAAGTTTATTAATGTAAAAGGCTTCCTCATCATTTGGGTTTTCTGATTGATTTTTTAAGGAGGCTTTAAAGGCTGCTTCTTTTCTTGAAGATCCATTTTGTGCTGTTATCATTTCATACGCAGTGAGGATTCCATGTAGCTCATCTGCTATTACCTTTTTAAGATCATCTCGTTCTTCTAGGGTGGATACCTTTGGATCATATCTCATTGGTAATGTTATTAGTACCTTGCTTACCACTTCCTTCTCCTTTAATTTTCCTCCAAGACCTCTGATCGCATTAAATTTTTTATCTACACGAAGAATATATTCACCAATATTCTCCTTTTCCTTCATTTCAAGACTTTCAAATTGACCTTTATAAGTTTGGAGTTTAGATTCTTTGACCTTAGATATTCCTTCATAGATAATTTTCAACTTGTCCCAAGCTTGTTTGGTAGATGTGCATTGCATCACTTTAGTAAATGCCGAGTTTGTTAAACAACTTAAGATTGCGTTTAAGGCTTTGGAATTACCTTCATATTCACCCAGTTCAATTGTGTTTGCAAGGTATTGGTTTCCTATTTTTTGATCATTTTGGGTTGCTTCCGAAACCTTCCATCCCAGGGACATCAAAATACACCTCATCCTTACACTCCATTAAGCGTAATTTTCTCCAGTATAGTGGAGGTTTATTAGTGGCTAAACCTTCTTGTTGATCCATTGTGATTTTTGGATGGGATCTTCCTTCTAATGGTTATACTGTTGTGAAGGAACTCGCTCTTATACCAATTGTTGGTTTATCCCACAATACTGAGGGGGGGGGGGGCGTGAATCAATATTGTCCATTTTAACTTTAAAATACACAAAATCAACAACCAAGACACAGATTTTTATCGTGGAAACCTCAAAATAGAAAACCACCAACACAAATTCATTAATAAGATGAATTTACAAAATTGTTTATCTGCTGCAACAAAAAGGATGCAAAATAACACCCTAAGTTTTTCCTACAACTACAGACTAGGATGCTACAACACCCTTGTGGTTTTTTTCTTGCTTCAATAGACAAGGATGCTGTGACACCCTGTTCTCTAGCTACGACTGAAAGGAGGCTTTAACCCCCTGTAGACCTGTGGCCTACCCTAGCACCACCCTACCACCCTAAACTGAATTTATCAGTCTTTTGGAATAGTTGAAAACTATTCACTTTGGGCTATGTCAAACTTGCTAACAGATACACTTAATTCTTTACACTTTCATTTATTTAAATATCCTATACCTGTTGCTTACCAATGCATCACTCCATAGCTGTGTTCTTTCGTTTTGGATTGTGACTGTTCACTTACAGACATACCTCTTAATCATTTACCCATTCTGTTGTTGCATCATTTCATTGTTACGTTTCAGTAAATGCAGCGTTTCATTCTTCACACAGTTCAGAATTCATTTTCGCAGCCCTATTTATCGTTTTCTGGTGATTTTGTAATCTTCTTCTCCATATATAATCCAGATCGTTGATCTTATATCCAAATCTCTCTGAACCATTGATCTAATCTACAAATTTCCTCTTGAAAACCTGTTTCCATACCAAGTTTCCGTTTCAAATGATTCCCAACCATTGATCTTCATTGGGATTTTCATGAGCGTCGATCTTTAGATTTGTGGGATGCGGGATGTAACTTTTCCTAGAATCGTATCTTCTTTCTGCAAACTTCTTTCCACACTTCTATTTCCAAACAATTTATCTTGTTTTAGCAGAACTAACTTCAGTTGTTCGATCTCTTCAGATTGCGGGATAAAGGATGCAGGACGCGGAAACGTAACATTTTGACTTTCTGCAAACTTCTTTCCGCACTTCTTTTTCTGAACCGTTTGATCTGTTTTGGCGGAACTAACTTCAACCGCATGATCTCTCCAAATTGCAGGATGTAGCAATTCCCAAAAACGACTTTTGACTTTCCGCAATCTTCTTTCCGCAACAACAATTCTACACCGTTGATATTTTATGGGTGTTTTCCTGACTGTCAATTTTCTAGATTGTAGGATGTGAATTGTGGGTTTATAGATTCTTTAAACTTTATTTCCGCAATTCCCTTTCCACATTTTCCTTCCACACCGTTGATATTTTTCGGGGGAACTAATCTCAGCCGTTCGATCTTGATCTTTTGCGGAACTTCATCCTCCCACCTATCTTTTGCGAAACTGATCCTTAGTCATTGGATCTCATGCAAGATGTTTCCTAGCCATCGATTTCAGATCGAATTCAAATCTCATCATGACTTTGCGGATCTACATGATTTATTCGCAGAGATCCTCTGTGACAGCTCATTTAGCAACACCATTGGATGATCGATCTTAGTTGTTCAACTTGCTATAGGGTTATTCATTTGACATTCATCTTGCAACCCGCTACCTTAAATTTTCCACCATATGCACTGGTTATTCCTTTGTCATTCGTATTCGTGAACATGTTTGACATCAATGACAACTATATAGTCAACATCAAATTTTGAAGCCATATGGCTTCACAACTAGCAGAACAAGCTGCTATATACTCTGCTTCACCTGTGCTGAGAGAAACACTGGACTGCTTCTTGTTAAACCATGAGATCATGGTGGATCCCAGACAATAACATCCACCTGAGGTGCTCTTCTTATATGAGGCACTTCTAGCCCAATCTGCATCTGTATAACCATACAATCTATAGTCATGATCTCCATCATAGTATAGACCAAAGTCTATTGTACCTTTTAGGTACCTCATCACATGCTTAGAAACTATCAAGTGAACATGTATAGGTTTAACTAGATACTGACTCAAGGTGTTCACAACAAAGAATATATCTGGCCTGGTATTTCTTGTTTTGGGGTAGCGGGGTCTGTCAAAAGTATGCAGTTTGGATGCGGAATTTAATTCTGCATCCAATGAGTCATACCGATCGAAATTTGAGTAAAAACACAAGGATATATGTTGAAAATACGAACAAAAAAGTAGTTTTTGTCTTTCTTCCTCCAAAAATAATTAATATTATTTTATTATTTTAACTATTATTTTATTATTTTCCTTAGGAGGCCCATTTTAGACCTCAAAATTCCTCTAATGGTAGGGAGTGGATAGTTCTATCTTGATTCCAACTTCTTTACAAAAGGCTTCAAACTCTTTTGAAGTATATTTTCCACCATTGTCTGTTTTGAGTGTCTTGATTCTTCTTTCCGAATGATTATCTATCAAGGCTTTGAATTCCTTGAATTTTCCTAATACTTCATCCTTTGTTTTCAAGAAATATATCCATGTCTTTATTGAATAGTCGTCAATAAATGTAACATAATATTCATAACCACTCAAATATGTGGAGGGAATTGGACCACATACATCTGAATGAATGAATTCAAATGTACCTTTAGTCTTTTTTCACTCTTCGGAAATGGATTCTTCATATTCTTTCCTCTTGTACATCCTTTGCAAGTTCCTTTATGATCGATCTTCAAATCTGGTAAACCTGTTACTAATTTGCTTACATGGGGTAGTGCTTTGTAGTTGTTGTGAGAAAGGATCCTATGCCATAGTTCACTTGGGCTAGTGGTATCATGAACAAGGGTTATTTCCGAATGTCCCTTGAGTTTATATAATCCTCCTTCTTCTTCACCAATAACAACTGCATCTTCAATTGATTTTTTGTTGGTCCACATAAGTACTCGTCCATCTATAAATGCAACCCTATATTCTTTCTTATCTAATGTTGAGATAGAAATTAAGTTCTTCTTCAAACCTGGAACATATAATACTTCCTTCATCTTCATGGGGGTTCCAGAATCAAGCTTGTAACTTGCTTTACCAATACCTTTGATAGGATATTGATAGTCATCTCCTAATGATACTTTCTGAGGAGAGTTCTTCTCTTCAAGTTTTGATAGAGTTTTCTTTTGTCCTGTCATCTGCTTTGAAGCACCACTATCAATAAGCCATGTATATTCTCCAGGTGTCACGGACCCAAAGAGTGCAGAGAATAATACATACTCTTCTGCATCTTCTTCTTTTGCTTGTTTTCTTTGAGGTCCTTCTTCCTCTTCTTCTTCATCTTCATCTAGGTGTGAATGATGTCTTTTTTTGTTCTTCTTGTATTCTTATTTCTTCAATGAACAATTTTTGGCAATGTGTCCTATCTTGTGACAATGGAAACCTTGAAAGTTGGAGTACTCTTTCCTCTGATTGTTTCCTCTTGTCCTTTGGAACCTCTTGGGAGGTTGAGAATCCTCGTGGCTTTCCTTCTTGAAGTTAGATTGACTTATTCCTCTTTTGGTATGGGTGGATAGGGCTTGATCATCTTATTTAAGTATATTTTCTCTATTAGCTACTCTAGCCTCCTCTTGGATGCAATCTTCCCATACAATGTCAAACTTCATGCTTTCCTTTTTGGAACACATAGTCTGTATGAATGAATCCCAAGGTCTAGTGAGACCATTGAGAGCAATAATAACTAGTTTATCTTCATCAAGGGAGTCTCCAATGGCTTCTAGTTTCTCCTTGAACTGGGAGACCCTTGTGAAGTAGTCTTGAATGGATTCTCCTTGGCTCATCTTGGTACTCTTCAATTGAGCTCTCAAATTCATATTTCTATTGATGTTCCTTCCTTCATACATTTTGGATAGGACATCATACATCTCCTTTGGGGTATTTTTGGATGAAACTTGAGGAATCAAGTGATCTTTGATAGAATCAACAATGACCCTCATTTCCCTAATAGGGTCCTTCTTGTGCTTCTCCTTAGCTTCATCCTCTTTAGGTTCTGCAAATTCTCCTTTTATGTATTTGTTAAGATCATTATCTCTAATAATGAGACTAATCCTATATTTCCATGCTCAAAAATTATCTATTCCTTCTAGCTTTTCCTCGAGATTAGTGCTTGGGGCCATCTTGTCCAGGAGGTCACTAAAAATGAAATTTCTCAAAATGCATAAATGACCTTACTAGGAGATGCACTTAATTGAGGAAAGTTAACTGGTACACTTGGTTTATGGAGATTCTAAATCTTCACCTCTCAAAATTAACTTGTGAGATTCTAATTTGCAGTTTTTTAGGTTTTCAGGTTTTTTGTAGTTTTCTAGTCCAGAGCCAAACTATGGTTTGACTTTCTCAGAGATCTACCCACTCAAAAATTTTGATCTAGGGCTCAATAGATGCGCTCTAGGAAGGTGCAAATTTCTATGCAACCATATCTCCAAAATTTGAACTTCAACATAAACCCTAATTTCTTACTGGAAGGAGATGAGAGAGAGTTTCATCTTATGAATGTTGTTCTTTTCAGGATAGCTCTGATGCCATGTTAAGATTCCATATGCTTAGATAGATATCATTAGTATTCAATTCAATTTCACAACAATAACATGTGTAGGATCACTGAAAGAAACACAATCACAAGATAGACACATATTTATCCTAGGAAACCCTGTAGGGGACGAAAACCCAACAAAAATTCCTCTATATAGATGTATCAAAAGTACAAAGATAAAACCCTAAACATATGCTAATTCTCCTTGCAGATATGTCTCTCTCTCTCCTATGCATTATACACAAGTGTGTGTGTGTTCAAATGAGGAACACACCTCCTCTATTTATACTCTATCTTCCACTTTACTTTTTCCCTAACAGGTCGGCCCCAACAAACTTGCTGGGCCAACTTCACCTAGGAAGACAGAACAATATAATATTATATTATGGAGGGTTCTATTAACCCGAATTATAACGGAGGTTTTTCCTCATGACTCTATGATGAAAAAATACAATAGTAACATCTCGACGGAGGAATAAAACATATTTGATAGATTACAACAGTAAAATACATTTAGAATCTTCTTCGAAGTTACAATATTTCAACAGAAAAGATCAACAGACTCAAGAATCTCCATCAACATCTAATTTAGTAAGAATCTTGCTAGTACCTCTATGATCACAATTCACAAAGATACAAATATGTGATCTAGAGGATAACCTTGTGGAAGATCTAAAAAAGTCTCAAGCTAGCATATATTTTTATGATTTGTTAAAAATACTAAGATTAGAAATAAGATTGAAGATAGTTTGGCTCTGAAGAAAGGTAACACTATTGAGAATAATAATTTAGAGACCCCTCCACTAATAAATAATCAATAGTCCCCTGTTCCATCTTCCATTAGGAAGAAGTTAAGGACACCATTTTTGTTATCAATTTAAATATTCAATAAAACTGTCCAATATAACAGTATGATTGATTATGGTGCCTCTTCGAATGTAATGCCATTGTTTGTCTGCAATAAATTGAATGCTAAAATGGAATCTTCTCATACACAAATTGTACAATTAGATAGGTCAGAGGTCAAATTTGTAAGAGTATTAGAAAAAATTCTGATTAGATTCTCTTTTGACCCTAGGATCCATCAAACCATTAACATCATGATGGTTGACGTCCCAGACGCTTACATGATGTGGCTAGCTAGTCACAAAATTTAAAAGGTTATTTTTCCATCGACCGGTCACATTTGTGGCTACTATTCAACATCAATCCAAATAAAATTAAGATTGAAAGAGAACCTTGTATGAAACAAACAATGACCAATATTGATGATCCCAATGAAATTTCTCTAATTATAAATTCTAAGTTAGGGAATTATACGATGGATGTTTTTTTCAGGAATCTACCTATTGATATGTCTCCTTTTGTTCAATCAGAAAATTAGTCAGAAATTATAATTTTTTCTAAGATAGAATCTTATCACTTTGTTCAGAATAATTAATATAAGGTAAATACAAATTTTAGATCAGATAAAACTAATTGGACATTAAATTTCGACGGTTCCATATTCAAGGAGGGGGTTGGGGCTAGTTGTTGTCCTTCTCAATCCAACATGAAACAAATTATGATTTATTGTATATTATAATTTCAGTTCACCAATAACGTAGCTGAGTATGAGGCATTAATTCAAGGCATTAAAATGAAATCGATCTAAAAGTACAGGTAATCAAATTTAATGGTGATTTTGAATCAATCGTCTAACAAACTAGAATTTCTTTTTATTGTGTTCAACCCTTTTAAAGAATTTCCAACGAGAAGTATGGGACCTAATTAATAATTTTCAAGCTTTTGATACAAGTTCCATACCTTGCTCAAAGAATTTTGATGCCAACTTACTTGTTAACGTCGCATCTAAATTGATTCCCGCCGAGGGTTTTGCACCCGACACTTTTTCAATTGAACTTATTTATCATCCTTCAATCCCTGACAATGCTACGAACTGGAAAGTTTTTGATGATGACTGGGAAATCCTATATTTCCTTACTACTCATGATACCTTCAAGGATATATCTATTGAAAAACATGATCATGATCGGTCTTTGTCTGACCTACACAAATATTTTTCACTTGCTTCAGATTCACTGATTCCTATTTCCTTAGTTCCTAAATCTGTTGTCAGACTCGAGAAATTTTATGACTTACATGACAAGTTTAAAAAGGTGACTAACTATAAAATTAATAGCTCATATATGAATGATCAAATTGTAAATTTAGGAGTTGAGAAAAACCCGAAGAACATAAACCTTGGAACTAAATGCAATTACGATGAGAGAGATGCTTTTATTAAATTACTTAAAGAATTTAAAGATGTTTTTGCAAGGACCTACGCTAATTTGAAAACATTTGATACTAATATTAAATAACACAACATACCAATGAATCCAAATGTCAAACCTTATTAGTAGAAGCTAAGGAAAATGCACCCTAGTTTGGAATCATTGATCAAGAAAGAACTTGAAAAGATTTTGACAACTAGCATCATATTTCTTATGAGACACACCCAGTGGGTAGATAACTTGGTACCAGTCAGGAAAAAGAATGGAGACATTCATCTCTATGCTGATTTCAGGAACTTAAACAAAGCTTATGAAAAAGATAATTATCCAGTTCCTCCTACGGGACAAATATTACAAAGAGTATCAAGGTCTGAGATGTTCTGTCTTATAGATGGATTCTCTCGATATAAGCAGGTATTAGTCTCTCGCTAGATGATCAATTAAAAATTGCTTTTAGAACTCCATGGGGCACTTTCACATATATAAAAATGAATTTTGGACTAATAAACATAGGGATCATATTTCAGAGGGTGATGGACATCACCTTTAGAGGTTTGAATCATAACGATTTTTGTAGTTTATTTGGATGACACTACAATTTTTTCAAAAAGAAGACAAAATCATATTTTACATTTGAGATAGGTATTGGAACGATGCAAAAGGTATGATATTTCTTTGAACCCAAAGAAGTAAATTTTTGTTGTAACTAAAGGTAAGTTACTTGGGTTTGTTGTTTCTAAACATGACATGATGATTGACCCAAAACAAACCCGAGATATTTCTCATATAATTTTTCTCGGTTCTAAAAAGTATATGCAATCATTTCTAGGGAAAATTAATATTATAAGGAGGTTTGTTCCTAACTTTTCCCAGATTGTTAAACCCTTACAAGATATGATTAAAAACGATGTTGTATTCAAATGGAATGATACTCATTAACTATTTTTTTTAGAATTAGGGAAGCTATTGCACACACACATACTTTGAAGACCCCTGTTTTTTCAAAGGATTTTATTTTGTATACTTCTGCTTCTGACATTTTACATGCTGCAGTTCTAACACAAACAAATTTCGAAGGTGATGAAATATTGATATTTTTCATAAGTTCCACCTTAAAAGAAGTCGAGATTAATTATATGAAAGTTGATAAGAAGGACTATGGTGTTAAAAAAAGCATTCAAGCATTTCAGGTCGTATCTCTTCAAATATCGAACCAAATTCATAGTTCTTATTCAGCGGTTTGAAATATTTTGATTCAGAAATAATTAGGGGATAAATGCGCACATTGGATGACTGCAGTCCAGGAATATGATCTAGAAATTAGGCCAGAAAAAATCATCCCAAGATAACGATTATGCAATATCACAACATAGTCATCTAACACACAAGATGCTGAAGCAGAGTGGACCAATGAAGAGACGATTGGTGAAGATCAAATCTTTTTCCTTCCTGCAGTTCCATTCTCCTGGTATGATGATATTAAGTTTTTTTTTTCTAATACATGGGTATGCTCCTGAAAACCTTGAACAAAAAAAGAAGAAGAGCTCCTAGGTTAAAACATTCTCCTTACCAATTGATTGATAATGTTTTTTTTAGGAGGAACTACAATGTGTTGAAAAACTTGATGTTGGCAATATTTTAATGGAATTGCATGTAGGTCCACCTGGTGGTCACTTCGATCGAGAAACTACATCTCATAAGGTTTTGAGGGCCAGTTATTATTATCCAACTCTGTTCAATTATGCTCACTCTTTTACTTGTGACTGTGAATGCTGCCAAAAAGGTTCTTGTAGAGTGAAGAAAGCCTCCATTCCTCTTCATCCAATCACTATGGATGCTCTCTTTCAAAAATGGGGTTTGGATGTTGTTAGTCTGATTAGAAATCCCTCCTTGATGCAACACAAATAAATTCTTACTGTTTATTGTACAATATTAGGAGTCATTCTCTGGACTTCTGAGTTATATCAAGCTGGGACTTGTGAGTCATATCAAGTCCTATATCTATATCCTCATGTATTGAGGTGGAGTTCTAGTACTAAAGTCTTGTGAGTAATATCAAGACTGTAGACTTGTGAGTAATATCAAGTCAGACTTGTGAGTAATATCAATTCAAGTATTCTCATAGACGGTAACCTATGAGATGGACCTCCAGTGATGGAGATGATCTTGTGAGTAATATCAAGCTAAGTCTTGTGAGTAGTATCAAGATAGTATAATTGTGAGTAATATCAAGTCCTACCAATATCCTCATTTTTTGATGTGGCATACTTGACTTGGTAAAGTGGTTCTACTATGTGATGCATTACTAACCATGTTTATTTGAGATGGATAAAGCTATTAAGTCTCCTCTAGAGACTAATCACCTCTAGAGTGAATTATTTTATCATAGAACTATATGTTCTGGGGTAATATATATGATCATCAATATGTGTGACAATTATTATGAGTATGATATGATAAGATGGATAAATAATAAAACATGTGGACCATGCATTAAATGATAAAGAGATAAAGAATAGAGAAAGATAATTCAAATTTCCCATACAAATGACTGAGTCAAATCAAGTTATAAAGGTTCAGTTAAATATGAATTCCTCAATAAGTGCTTTAGATAAAGCTTTAGTTGAAATATTAACGTCTGTAATCAGTTAAGTAAAGAAGAACTCAGTGTTCATCAATTATCATGATTAAGTTAACCAAGTGTAACAGAAAGATGAACTAGTTAACTAAAATTTTTTACACTTTAGTTATAATAAAAATATGACATTTCAGTTTACATGGATGACACTAGAGTTGAAGCACCATGACACTTAAGTTAGCCTCCTAACTTTGTGGTCAAGCATTCAGTTAAAGATTGAGTTCATTTCACATTCAGTTAACTTAGTTAACATTCAGTTCAAGTCAATTCACTTTCAGTTCGAGTCAGTGAAACTTCAGCTAAGTCTAATTGGGGAAAGGAGTGAGCATGTCTTCTGCATTGTGTTTTGGATTGTTATTAATATGCTAGGAATATGGTAAGTTCATAACAATTAATTATTATGATGAATTGGATCTCTCTTCTCTACTGCTAAGGTGGTATCTCTTATTGAGCAATCTACTTATTTTTTGTAAACCATTCTCTACAAATCTATCTATCATACTCAAAGAATTGCTCAGTTTTTTATCCTCAGTGTTTGGAGGGTTTTCCAAGGGTATATCTTGCCTCTCATGGTTGAATAATTTATGTGCATGATTTGCGTTATGAGATTCATATATGGATTGATTGATTAACAAAAGTTTTAAAGTTCAAGCATCTCCTATTTTTCTCAAAACATTAACACTTACTGATATAGACTACTTTACCAGATGGGTGGAAGCAATTCCACTCCTAGTTGTGAACATAAGCCATGTGATTTCTTTCTTATAAAATAACGTTATTACCAAGTTTAGCATTTACGAATTTTTAGTTTTTGATAATGTATCATATTTTTCTTCCATTTATCTTTCATAATACGCATTAGAAAAGGGTATCAAATTAAAATATTCATCTAACTTTACCCTTAAGGGAATTGTCTGGCTGAATCCATTAATAAAAACCTGATCAAAATTTTGAAAAAGACTATAGAAAGTATTCATGAAAAATGGCACACCAAATTGTTCAATGCACTCTAGGCAGATAGGGTAACACCTAAGGCTGCCATAGGAAATTCACCTTCTTTTTTTGTTTATAGGAAATAGGTTGTGTTCCTCCAAACTTAGCTTTCCCTTCATATCGATTATCCAGTTAGTTCAAGAGGACGCTTGTTCTTATTTAGAACATAGAATTAATGACTGACTTCATTTAGATGAAGAAAGAAACAAATCTAAAAATAAGCTTTATGAACATCAACAACTCATTAAACGTTGTTTTAATGAGAAATCTTACTCCCAACGAAATTTTCAAGTAGGTGACTTGGTTTTGAAGTGGGACAAATCCCATGAGGATAAAGGTGAACATACCAAGTTTCAAATATTATGGTTAGGACCATACGCTATTCTTGAAAAATTAGGCCCTGGCCCTTTTCGATTGTAGACACTGGAAGGTCATCCTAAAACCTATCCAATGAATGCCTTAATTTTGAAGAAATATTTTGCTTAGTCACTTGGACCAAGCTTGTACATAGTTCAACGTGTGTTTATTTTGGCTTCTTAAATTTGTACATAGTGTAGTTTGTATTCAAGTAATCCTTAAAAAAGATTTTGCTTTCTAGAAATGGTTATGGTAATTTCTTCTCATTGAATAATTATTTGTTCTTTTCTCTACTAAGTCTTCGGTGATCATAAGAGTTTATTAGTTATCTTTAGGTAGGCCAGCCACTCACTGGTGGTGGTATCATTATGTTAAGTATTTATTGCATTAACCTTTGAAATATTCATAGGGGGGTTCACTCAATGGACTTGTTACATAGCACGATCGTTCACAAGATATTAAATAATATCCCTAATTTCATTAAATATTGAAAAATGCCTCCAGAAATTGTATTGTTGAACCCCCTCCCAATATATATTTCCAAATAAGAAAACCCCTAATTTCACCAGATATTGTAGGTATCCATTTTTATCAACCCATTTTTAATACCCCCTTTATATTATATTATCAAGTTGTAAAGAATAGGAGACCTAACACATCTTAGTATAAGCAAACAATATGCTAAATAAAATAATATTATAATTTTAATAATGATCCTAGTGAGATTGAATGGACTAATCAATATGTAGAATTGGATAGTGGAAGACCCAACAAAATAGTAATGGGGAAGGAAAATGCATAAAACAAAACCCATTCAAGAGACCAATGTAACAAATAATGTAAAAGACTAATAGTCCAATAGTCATTGCAATGCTGAGAAAATATGAGAATTACAGATGTTTCACATCATGGCCTACCAACTACCAATTTTATATCATGTAAATACAAGTATATCCATAGAGAGCACATGCTTTCTATAAGATTAATAAATTAAACTCCATAAAAATGAAAAATTGAAACCCTTTCGTGGATGAACTTCCTTACCTTCCTATTAAAACAAACATCATTTATGTTTGAACCCAAATGAACATACAAAACTTCCTCTTCATTTCCAATAACACCATATCATGTACACAGCTTGGATTCAAGGGTCATTCACAAGAGGCAATTAATTGCATCCACTTCCTCTGCATTTATTCTTACGATCAAGGGAATTAACAACATTTAGTTACCTTTTCTTGGGTTATATCAAGTTTTTTTATTTTTATAGGAAAGGAAAAAATCTCCATTGGCAAGTTTCAAGCATGCAATAGTTATAAAGATACACAAATGATGAAACTTATATGATACAATTTCATTGTACAATAACACATAGTGTATGTAAATACGGATTTAGATTTTCACCTTTGTTCATGTCAATTCCAATAAAATATTAAGAGGAATGACTTGCATATAAGAATTGAAATTAAAGTTATGAATGTGCAAAATATAACTCAATCTAACAACTATTCATAACTGCCAATGTGAAAATTTAAAGAAGAATACAAAAAGTTGAAAGACATGATTAGTCAAGACAAATTGATCTATTTTTTCTTGGTTCAGTGAACCAAGAAATATTGATCTTACTTTTATTAATTGTTGTGGAGTAATGTTTGATTGAATCTTAGCCCACCTAAACCCCAAACTAAAAAATGAATATTTATATCTTTTACTAAAATGCCTACAAAAAATACAATACAATTGTTCAACTCTGGAAATATCAATTAGCTACATCTCTTAACTTTGGAGTTGACGAAGAACCAAATGAATTTCAAGCATACTGAACAATGTCATAGGCTGCAATGTGATGTCTATCTAGAAAATAAACACACTTTGGAGATTGGCCTTATATGAAACAACAAAAGGTATAATGTTACAATACTTAGTTTTAACACAAGCAAAATCAACCTCAATTAAAGAGAAATTATGAAATCGTGTATACATAATTATAACAAATGGAAACACCAACCTTTTGGACATCACATTAATAACATTCTACATAAAAAACAAAATACTATTACTCTTGTTTCCACAAAATTATAATATTGTAGTTCCTACCATTCCAAGAGTCATACCTCTCTGATCTAAATCACTTCGCTAAGGAACAAAAAGAGTAAACCCCCAAATATAAAACACAAAGAAAAGTTAATAACGATAGCTGCAATATTATCAAAATTTCAAAAAGCCAAATATAATTGCAGAAGTTACTTTGAGCTCTTTACAAAAATATTCAAGTCTATGCTGGAAGAAGAAATTATGAAAACAATCAACTCACCATAAATCCATAAAGTTTAAACAAAGTATAAGTATTCACATGTATTTTTATAAAGATAAATGGAAAATATGATAACTCAAAATCATTATTAGGTCAATAATACTAGTTTATCTTACAACTATCATGCTATATATGACATATATTGTACTAAAAACAGTCACCTTCTCCTTTTCCACTACTAAGAAACTACTAAAAGTTTAAAGGGGGCATTGCCCTAAATTTCGAAAACATGTAAAGATAAAGTATTTGATCTGATGATCTTGAGATCAACTCTAAATGACCACTAGTGTATAGGAAATAAATTTTTTCATCTTCCATAATGTCAATTTGCTTGATTGAGAACATTCCAACACTTTTAGCCTTGATTTTTAAATGTCGTTGGCATAAGATTGACATCATGAACAACACGGGAATTTGCATCAACCCATGTATTTTTAACAATCAGATCATCATGTGAATTCCAAACATGTATTGCGATTCAATTTAAAATTAGAAGATGGATGGTTACACTAGCACAATATATATCTTGAAAGCTGAAATACGACTACAAAAGATGAATGGTCAAAGAAACTTACACGAAAAATTAGGTGGAAAAAATTAGGTTGCTTTGTCCCAAAATTTACCATTCGAACCATTCACTAAACCTAAGGCCAAAAAGTATAAAATCAAGATGACATTTCTACATGAAATCAACAAAAATACAACCAATAATTATATATAAATGATCTATTATATGAGAATGAATTAGAAAAAAGAAATCACAATATTATTTAAATTTACCTTGTTGAGATTTCTGACATTAGAAAAAAAATTGAGATTTTTTTCTTCTAATTTGTATGTGTCATTGTTATTGTTGCAGCATAAGTTGGTCATTGCTATTACATATTTAAGTTGTATAAAAATATGATCATGATTGAATCATACTTATACAAGAATTTCCCTTTTATTTTATTGTACCAATAAAATTGAAGCTCAACATCTTATGGTGTATCCAAAAGCTCAATTCCATCATGGTAATCAAACATCCTATTACCATTGTTCTTTCGTATTCTTTGAACGATTCCAATGTACCAAGTTTAAAGAAAAAACATCTTCTTTGGTACTTCGAGAAACACCTTTTCTTGTGGCACATTCATCTACAAGTATTGAGTTTCTCTCAAACAACACTCAACAAGCCATTCCAATTCCAAAGTCGATTGAAACATCCTTTCTTGAAGCTCTTTCATATCGCCTAAATTTCTCACTTTAGTCTACCTACTTTTGAATAATGTTGTATTTCCATTCAACTAGCTAACAAAACAATATTTGATCATATCCTTACCATATATCTCTACCACTAGTTTGGTAGTTGTGTTCACATTCTCATCAATGGTATCTAAAATTCCATCCAACTAGTGCCTCCACTCACTTTCCATTGTTTGCAATTCGCTAACATTGAGTATGGATGAAGATGAAGATGAAGATAAAGACTAGAATAATCAGATGGAGTGACTCAATGGAGAATCATCAACTACTTCATCCACTACTTGGAATGCTGGATTTTCGATCCTCTGTCCATGGCTTAAATCACCAATAAGATTGTGTCTTTCTAGTAAGATGTCAAGTCTTAATAAAATCATTTGTGCATCATTCAATCATTACTTCAAGAGACTATAATTTTATCATTTGTAGACATTGATCCATAATGTGATGATACATCATGATTCTCTGTAGTTTGTTAGTGCAATTTATTCTAGATTCTTTCTTCTTTCTTATGAGATTTATTAAAGAAAATCCCTTGAGGATTTGATTCTTCTTCAACAACTCTATTAAGAGTTCCAACAACATGAAGCAAATCAGTGAAATCATAGGACCTCTCTAATCCAACCATCCCATTGACTCTAATAAATAATTTCTCTCACACATATTCAAGTTAGAGTAGTGAACTCGAAACAGTCTCATCAATATAACTCCAAAGTGGCACAAAATTTTCACATCTTCATATGCCTCTTTGCTAATGAAATTTAGGTTGCCATTAATATGAGATTGTTTTTGTACCTGTTAGAAAACAGGACCGCAGAGCAATAACATATATACAGTTAAATCAATAAACAAGATGCAAAACACATTAAAACATTACATAGAGACACAGATATAATGTGGTTCACCCAAACGATGGGATACGTCCACAAAGAAATTTTCCAGTCCTTTTATTACAGTCCAGAAAGATGAAGGGATACACCCTGCAACAAAACCGCTGCACTTCCTCTTCACGCTCTCACAGTCTCTCTTCTAGTACAATACAATACCATATCCAGTTGATTTACAATGCTCTCTTTTATAGGGGAAATACCATGGGAAAAATTCTAGGGTTAACCCAATACCATGGGTCTGCAATAATATTGGCCAACACACATCCCAAAAAAAAAATTTCGGGGGCTCCGCACCCGAACCCCCGTGACTCAGGGGCATTGCCCCCAAACCTCCTTTTTCGGGGCACTGCCCCAAACCCCAAGTAGGGGGAATGAGTGTACAATACTCTTGGGTTACAATCACAACTTAATAATATCTATGGATCTGGAAGATTAGGCTCCACAACCAACAATCTCACGCTTGGAGACTAATCACAACAACTCTACCACTACTGCACTTGCTCGACCTTGGACTTGGAAAATTTCTTCTTTTCACCTTCATGCTTTAAGGCCAACAGAAACTGAGCAAGAACTCAGTTTCTCTCTAGTTACTCCCTTTGTCAACATGTCTGCAGGATTCTAGCTAGTGTGAATCTTTTCCAGTTTTAACAATTCTTCATCTAGAACAAATCTTATGAAGTGGTACTTGAGTTCTATATGTTTAGTCCTCAAATAAAAAAATGAGTTCTTTGCAAGATGAATGGCACTCTGGTTGTCACTGTAAAGCCTACTATTCTCCCGTTTCTTACCCAATTCTTCCATGAACCTCTACAACCAAATCATCTCCTTACTAGCCTCTGTAGCAGCAACATACTCTGCTTCTGTTGTTGAAAGTGAAACAACCTATTGCAATTTTGAAATCCAACTTACTGCTGTTCCACCTATAGTGAACACATACCCTGTGGTGCTCCTCCTGCTGTCTTTATCATCAGCCATATCTGCATCAACATATCCCTGTAGAACAGTGTCTGAACCTCCAAAACATAATGCATGAGAAGTGGTACCTCTCAAATACCTGAGAATCAACTGTATTTCTTTCCAATGCTCTTTACCTGGATTATTCATATACCTGCTCACAACTCCTACTGCATGTGCAATATCTGGTCTTGTGCACACCATGGCATACATCAAGCTCCCAACTGCTGATGAATAGGGAATCTTGGACATGTAATCTATCTCTTCCTATGTCTTTGGACACATATGCTTGCTTAGTTTGAAATGGCTTGCCAAAGGTGTGCTGACTGGTTTTGCATTCTGCAATCTAAACCTCTGCAACACCTTTTCTATGTACTCACCTTGAGACAATGTCAATTTGCAATTTTTCCTGTCTCTTGTTATTCTCAAACCAAGGATTTGCTTTGCAGCACTCAAATCCTTCATCGCAAATGATTTAGCTAGTTTTCTTTTGAGCACATTTATATCCTGCATGTTAGACCCTGTAACAAGCATGTCATCCACATACAATAACAAGATAATATATCTTCCATTATCTAGCCTCTTGAAATAAACACAGTGGTTAGAATGACATCTATCATAACCTTGTTATGTCATAAACTTATCAAATTTTAAATACCACTGCCTTGGAGGTTGCTTAGGCCATACAAGCTCTTCTTCAGCTTGCAAACCAAATTCTCCTTCCTTTTGACCTCATACCCTTGTGGCTACTGCATATAAATATCTTCCTCCAAATCCCCATGGAGAAAGGCCGTTTTTACATCTAATTGTTCAAGATGCAAATATTCTACCACCACTAGACTTAAAATAGTTCTAATTGAAGTCATTTTAACAACAGGAGAAATTATTTCATCAAAGTCTATACCTTTCTTTTGTGCAAACCCCTTTACAACAAGTCTATCCTTATATTGCTTCTTTCCTCCATCTTCTTCCTTCAACTTGTAAACCCATTTACTCTACAATACCCTTTTTTCTGCAGGAAACTTAACCAGATCCCAAGTCTAGTTTCTTACCAATGAGTCCATCTCCTCATCCATGCCTTGCTCCCACTTCTTTCTAGTTTCTACTTGCATTGCTTCTTCAAAACATTCTGGCTCACCAGAATCAGTCATCAATAAATAATACAGTGAAGGAGAGAATCGTTAAGGGGTCTACTTAACCTGGTAGACTTTCTTACAGTTGCAGGAGTTTCAGGTACCTGCTGCTGTTCTTGATTTTCTGGTGCTTTTGGAACTTCATTTTCTTTGATTTCATCAAGCACTGTGTACTTTGCGTTTTCCTTTTCTTCTTTCTTTCCCTGCAACTGATCTTTGTACATGACCTTTTCATTGAATACTACATCTCTACTCCTAATGATTTTGTGATTTTTAAGATCCCATAAGCGATAACCAAAATCATCAACCCCATATCCAATAAAGGTACATTTCTTGGATTTAGCCTCAAGCTTTGTTCTATCATCTTTATCAATATGGACAAATGCTTCACAACCAAAAGTTCTCAGAAATGAGTATTTTACTTGTTTAC
This sequence comes from Pseudotsuga menziesii, assembly GCA_001517045.1. Classification (NCBI taxonomy): domain Eukaryota; kingdom Viridiplantae; phylum Streptophyta; class Pinopsida; order Pinales; family Pinaceae; genus Pseudotsuga; species Pseudotsuga menziesii. The sequence goes on from LPNX011151825.1 coordinate 329,974, forward strand.
CTGTCCATGCCTCCTCTAGAATGCCACCATTCAAAGCACTTGAAGGCCCTCTGTTTATTAAATAAACAACAGTGTTTACAACATCAGCCCAAAACTGTAAAGGCAACCCTGCATGCAATCTCATACACCTTGCACATTCCATGATCGTTCTGTTCATCCTTTTTGACACACCATTTTCTTGGGGTGTTCCAGGGACTGTCCTCTCTCTGTGAATCCCATTGTATGAATAGTAACTGTCAAACTCCTTGCTGTAGTACTCGCCTCCATTATCATATCTGAGACATTTCAACCTTTTTCCTGTCTCATTCTCAGCCAAAGCTTTCCACTTCTTAAAAGTATCAAACACATCAGATTTCTATCTAATGCAATAAACCCAAGTTTTTCTAGTTGCATCATCAATAAAAGTAACATAATAATGAGAGCCACCAAGATATTGTACCTGAGCTGGTCCCCATACATCTGTATGGATAAGCTCTAACTTTTCACTCTTCTTTTGTTTCCCAACCCTAAGAAATCTAACTCTCTTCTGTTTTCCATAAACACAGTTCTCACAAAATTCCAAACTTACCTGCTTCAGATCTGGAAGCAGTTTCCTTGAGTGGAGAATTTGCATCCCCTTCTCACTCATGTGGCCAAGCCTATGATGCCACAACGATGCACCTGTTTCTGTGGAAGCTACAGAAATAGAATAATCAGTATTATGAGGACATAAATATAACGTACCTATCCTATCTCCTTTTGCAATTACCATTGATCCTTTAGTGACCTTCCACCACGTTTTTCCAAATGTAGACAAACAGCCGCCATCTCCCAACTGCCCTGTTGAGATCATATTTCTTTTCATAGCAGGAATGTGCCTTACATCCTTTAGCAACCAGTCATTTCCATTATTTAGCTTAATCCGTACCTTACCTTTTCCAACAATTTTACATGGTTCATCATCCCCCAATAACACATGCCCAAAATCACCTTGAACATAATCATAAAAGAATTTCCTATGGGGTGTAGCATGACATGAAGCCCCTGAATCTACTACCCAGTAATCGCTAGTATTATCTAATGCAAGAATCAAAGCATCTTGTAACACATCACCTGCTACATTAGATTCCTGGGTAGTCTCTTGCTGCCTCTCACCTTTCTTCTTTGGTGCTCTGCAGTCTTTCTTTAGATGTCCTTTCTTACCACAGTTCTAGCATTCTATTTTTTTGAACCTAGACTTGGATCTTCCCTTTTTAGACTTGCCATGATTTCTTGGGCTCCTTCCTCTCTCGTTTTGTCTCCCTCTTCTCTCCATGGTCAATGCATTACCTGATGTCTCACCTGTGCTTTTCCTTCGCATTTCCTCTCTAAGAATAACACTAACAACATCATCAAACTTAAGAGTGTTTGAACTAGGGACAGCGTTACTCACAACCATGACCAAGCTATTCCAACTTTTTGGCAATGAGCAAAAGATTAGAAGGGCCCTAACCTCATCATCAAAGTTCACTTTTACAAAACTTAACTGACTGGTAAGTGTATTAAACTCATTTAAATGGTTAGCAACAGATCCACCTTCCGACATCTTCATATTAAATAAACGCTTCATTAAAAATACCTTGTTAGAAGCCGAGGGTTTTTCGTAGAGCTTACTCAATGCGCTCATCACACCCTCTCTTGTTTTTTCTTTCGAAATATTGAAGGCCACCAACGAAGCCAGGCACTGTCGTATTGTTCCTAGTGCCTTTTTGTCAAGAACCTCCCATTCTTCATCCTTCATAGCTGCCGGCTGTTTTGCTTTTTCGCCCAATGACAGGTACAGATATTTTTGGTACAGATAGTCCTCCATTTGCATCTTCCATAACTGATAGTTTTGGCCATTAAATTTCTCGACCCTAAAATTTCCTTCTTTCGCCATTGCTCCCACTCAAACCAGGAACCCTTATTTCCTGCGAGTTTACCAACCAAATAGACCTTTTGGTTATGATACCAATTGTTAGAAAACAGGACCACAGAGCAATAACAGATATACAGTTAAATCAATAAACAAGATGCAAAACACATTAAAACATTACAGAGAGACACAGATATAACGTGGTTCACCCTAACGATGGGCTACGTCCACAAAGAAATTTGCCAGTCCTTTTATTACAGTCCAAAAAGATGAAGGGATACGCCCTGCAACAAAACCGCTGCACTTCCTCTTCACGCTCTCACAGTTTCTCTTCTAGTACAATACAATACCATATCCAGTCGATTTACAATGCTCTCTTTTATAGGGGAAATACCATGGGAAAAATTCTAGGGTTAACCCAATACCATGGGTTCGCAATACTGTTGGCCAACACACATCCCAAATTTTTTTTTCCAAGGGCGCTACCCCTAAACCCCCATGACTCGGGGGTGCTGTCCCCAAACCCCTGTGGCTCAGGGGCGCTGCCCCCGAACCCCCTTTTTCGGGGCGCTACCCCAAACCCCAAGGCAGGGGGAACAAGTGTACAGTACTCTTGGGTTACAATCACAACTGAATAATATCTCTGGATCTAGAAGATTAGGCTCCACAACTAATAGTACCCAACATAACCATAACATGAAGTAATGTTGAACTCTTGAAGCCTTTCGCACGCTTTCCCAAAGAGTCAATCTATGAGATAAAAATGTCAATGTAGTCGACAATAATCATTAGATAAATATCTATACATAGTGTTTTATTTACCCTACTACTTGTTGTACTTTTCATCTTTTTCAAACACCTTTGTACATGCCTTGAAGCAATACATTGTGTTGAACCTCAATTTTGTCGATCAATCATCTCTATATCTTCAATTTTGACATTATGATCATCCACTTTAAAAGTGTTATAAACCATTCTCACATGATTAAAACTTATCAGTTCTTTTCCAATAATCAAATCTCATTGGTCTTTAACCAAAATATTGACTAGTTTTTTCAATTGTGTATGTAATCTCAGTCATGTAGTCCTGTTACGTTGCCACCATCATGCAACCCAAACAACATCCACCCTTCCCTAGAGATTTGATACCAAATATAGAGTAATCCTTCAACATAAGTTGTCTTCTTCTACTATCCCTGTCAGATGAATTACAATAATAGGTCCTAAACAATTTTCAACATGTTTCGTCCACAAAACATCTATTTTTTCCATTGCTTGACAACAAAATTTGCAGTGAACCTATTGCATGTTGGATGAACAAACACAACCAAATGGGGAAGTTTTTCATGTAAAGGCCCTTGCAATAATGACGCATGCATAATGGCCAATTACATTGTTCTTAAAAGTGTCTATCATAACGTCATAGCTTGTAGCTCCCTCACCCACAGTCACCAAAAATAGTGATTGGCATTGATGATTTTTTTATTACCACAAAAACCCACCAATGTATCACTTTTTTCTACCCACCTAACATATTTTTCCACAACGATCTTATTTTCAGCAAGGCATACAAAAATCAAACCCTTTTAAAATGGAAATAAACATTACATTTAAAAGTATTTAACAACTTCAAAGTTAACTCTTCTATATAATTTAAAGTATTCAACTTCAAAAATACCTTTTTACTACAATTTGAAGTAAGATGACATTATTCTTAAAATGGTGCTACATATTTATATTTCTCTATCAATTAATAAATTATTAAACATTATAACATATATTTCTCAATAATTTGGCACAAACACACATGTACTAGCACACACCATTAAATCGAATATGTAATCAAAGCTACTACATAAGAGATCTTGTGGCTAAAGTTAAGTAAACCTTTATTATTTTAATGTAAATGTGTAAAGACTATAAATGAATATTTATGATTTTTCAATATTAAGTTGTAAATAAAAAATGCATAGAGGCCGCTACAAGATGTATCTACCTCGTGTAGGAATGCCTCACTTGGGTTATGTATGAATACACAAGTAGAAATTTGTTGATCCTTCCTAGTGAAATTGGTGCTCCTATGCAAAAATTTAAGTTGTCTTCTTAATCCAATTCTAGGTTCTAAACTTTATATACATTCATCTTACATTTAATTGCAATATTTGATATTACATTTATCATATTTCGTAATATAATTAACTTTACATTACACTTAAGTTAATTCATAGCTATGAATTTTCATGCATCATAATGTTGAAATTTTTCCAAATTAATTATGATGCACTCAAAAATAATTTATTGATTGTGTACAAATGTTATATTCTTTAGTTGTAGGTAATTAAGATAATGTTGGCTTACAAGTGGGAAGATATATATCATTGGTATCTTAAAAATGGATTATCTAAAGTGATAATCGATTAAGTTCAAATATCTAAGCCTTATTCCGATAGATACAAATAAATTCAAATATTAGAATAGAAAAACTACCATGTTATAATATCATTAATAGCGTCAAATGCACAGTAAGCACACTAAATATCAATATATATACTTTAATTATTATAAGAAAATATTTAAATTACAGAGAAAGTTATACTATAGAATAAATATATATTTAAAAATAGTTATATAACTTATGTTAATTTGTTTAAACTTAAATAATTATACATTAACTTAATGATTATTTTGATCATTAATACATTAAATTGATCCAAAATTTGATAAGATTCTTTACCAACAAGAAGTCCTAAATATGCAAGACCCAAATTTATTATGGACAAAGTTATTCAATATGTTAAAATTAATATGTAGAGGTAAAAGCAAAACTAGAATTCCTAAAGATGTAAGCCTAATTTAAATAGGGTTCTCTATTTTAATTTCAACTTAATAATTTTATTTTTATTTTAAATTTATGTAGAAAATTATGATAACAAGGATAATTAACCTAACCTATAAACATAACAAAACAGATTGATTATTATACTTCTTATATAAAGTATTTTACATATTATATAATTTTTTTTTAAATTTATTAAACCTAATTTAAATTGATTAAAAAAATTCAAATAATGAAAATATTAAAATATTCAATTTTATTTAATTGTTTATAAAAGTGAAAATATTTCTTTATAATCTTGTATCATAATAAATTTTCAATATTAATGCCACAATCACCCAAGCTCCTAATAGAATCCCTAATGCTTAGCTTATATTAGCTTTGAAATGTGCTTCATAATGCTTAGCTTGTATTGTAGCTTAGAGATGTCCTTCGTAATGCTTGGCTTGTATTAGCTTAGAGATGTGCTCAGGTCATATTAGCTTAGAGCTGAACTTTATTTTACATTCTACATCTTACTTTATTTAGAGTAGTTTTTCATGCTTTCATTAAGTATCTACACTATTGTGCTTAGCAGTCTTATTGGCCAACTTCTGTGGTTATTTGTTAGATATTAATATAATTAGCTTGTTTTATCTATATCCATGTTGGTTTCTAATAAACCAATAAAGATGTCAGTTTCATTGTATCATTTTTCTTTGCGAAAAAAAGTCACTAAGAAAAGTTAACTGTTGTCTTCTATTTTTTGACAAAAATGTTTTTTTTTGGAGTTGGCTAAACTCTAGACCATTTACACATTTCACGATAAGTTTGGCTGGAATCCGACAACACGATTTGCTGTTGAAAATGAGATTTTCAGTGCTGAAATTGCACTTTTTATTGCAGAAATGGATTCAGGACCCTCGATCATCCCCTGGGACACCTGGATTATACAATTCCAATCACTGAAAACTACCATTTAAACAATTTCCGCTAGATTTTGGCTAAAAAACTCACTGGATTTCGGGTGCAAATGGTCCAGAGTTTAGCTTACACCGTTTTTTTTAGCCTTTTCATGCACATATCTCAAAAGTGAACTCAAACTTAGTCACTTAGTTCATAGCATCCATCTCATGAATTTACATCTCTCAGATTCACACTATTATCATTTCAATTCCATGACTGTTTCTAATAAGAATGTCAGTTCCATTGTATCATTTTTCTTTGCAAAAACGGTTACTAGGAAAAATTAATTGTTGTCTTCTATTTTTCTTGACATTAATGTTTTTTCCATCCTTTTCATGCACAGATCTCAAAAGTGAACTCAAAATTTTTCACTTAGTTCATAGCATCCATCCCATGAATTCACACTATTATCATTTCAAGGTGAACTTCAGAAGAGGAACAAATAATCTGGGAGAATTTATGGCATTATATTATCTGTTATATTTTGTTAATTATAAAGGCAAAAACTTCCTACGGGTCTTTGATGACTCTTTGTAATTATTCATAAAGTGGATGAGTGGGCAGTCTGAAATACAAAATATTGAACTCTATGTTATAGCAGAGAAACTTAAGCACGTTGTTGGTTTTTTCTAGATCATCATGTTCACTCACATTTCTAGATACAAAATATTGAACTCTATGTTATAGCAGAGCAACTTAAACACGTTGTTGGTTTTTTCTAGATCATCATGTTCACTCACATTTTTAGAGAACAAAATCATGTTATTGATAAGCTCTCCAAAGAACTGGAACTCATGGATCAACACTTTTCACTTACATAAAGTTTGATGGGAAGTATGCTATACTAAGGTAGGCTATTCTTAATAAATTTTAACTATGCTTATATATTATGTAGGTTAGTCATTTAATAGTTCATGGAATATTTGATGGACATTTTGGGTTTGTAATATGTCAGCCATGGACTGGAATTCAGATACCTTCAGAACTATGTTGAGTACTGATACTAATATATACTACATTGTTTTTTACTTGTTTTAGTCCTCTTGAAGGATATTCTGGACTTAGCCACAATCACCTTTGAATTGTGAAGTATCCCTCCAAAGGGATAACCTCTAGTACAAGAAACTAAAAAAATTGTGAATGTGATAGCCTCAGTTTTCTATGAGGAGCTTTAAAATACATTAGACCACTCCAACACACTGATTCATATGTTTAAATCAATAAAGATCATTATGCATAATGTTCAAACTATGAAATAATGGCATGTATTATACCAAGATATATGAGCAAAATACAAATAGAGTTGAATATTCCATCAAATAGTTTGTCTCTAGATTTTCCTTGAAACCTTAATTACAACATATTATAGCTATAAAACAGACTTGTCATAAGATGACCGCCAACATCATGATATAGTTAACAAAAGAGTAGAAAATCAATAGTACTTGTAATTTTGCACGCTCCTGACAATAAACATTGGGCAATATCTCTGGTTGAGTGTTAAGATCCTGACCAAGCTACAATCTCCCAACAAAGAACATAAGAAGAGCATGATGATTAGAAAGATTGATTTATTGAAGTTATGATGAAAAACAAATAAAAGCATTAACCAAACTGCGACAAACACGCAGATGCTTTAGAGGAGAAAATACAATAGTCAGATAACTCAAATTTACCAATAAGGTTATATGAAGCCACATCGGTGATCAAATACCAAATTTGTATAGAGTATGGCTTGTAATGCGTTGAATAATTGTTAAATAATGAAACTCTATATTTTCAGAAAGAACATACACAGGCTATGAGGTCTCATCGGTGATCAAATAACAAATTTGTATATATTTATTCTATTAATAAAAATCCTACGGACAATGATTTTAATGCTATGTATAAACAAAATTGTTGGAATCGACAACCCTGGAAAAGTAGAGTATTCTAGATATCATGTCAAAACCCCATAATTTCCGAAAAATTTAAAATTTTGAAAATACAGATAATTTTCTTTAATGCAGTCAACTAATTGTTTTAATTAGTTATATGTTAATGATTTTGTAAACTGAAATACCTGCTTAATTATGTTTATCTTATAGAATAATTCTTTTTCAGTTTAATAACTTGTTTTTCTTTGCGACCACAAGGTGGAACTGTCTTGGTGATCTAGGGCTTACTTAGCTTTGAGCTAACGTAGAAAGTTTACCTATTCTTACAGACTTACAGGTAAGAAGTTCGGGTGCTGCTTGTCAATAATTCTATAGCATTCAAATATATGTTCGTCGCAAAAAATAATAGCTCGGTAAAAGAATATAAATGCTATTCAATTTCAAGTGCTTTATGAGGTAAAACCATTAAATCGTCATTCCTTTTAAGACGCTATGGAAATGAGATTTAGTCCTATCAGTCTTGGCGACAACTGCTTTCTTTCTAGTAGATGTAATTTATAGTTCTTATTGCGTACTAAACTCTTCGATGTCTATCAGAGTCGTCATGTGTAAAAATAAATGTCTTTAATCTTTCTTTGCAAACAGATTCAGAATGATAGAGTTATTACGTTAAGGATCTACTGACAAAGTGAACATAATCTCTTTACCTCCTGATAAATTGTTGGTTACTCTTTGCAATGTAAAAGTAATGTGCAACAGTTATAAAGTACCAAATACCAAATTTGTATAGAGTATGGCTTGTAATGCGTTGAATAATTGTTAAATAATGAAACTCTATATTTTCAGAAAGAACATACACAGGCTATGAGGTCTCATCGGTGATCAAATAACAAATTTGTATATATTTATTCTATTAATAAAAATCCTACGGACAATGATTTTAATGCTATGTATAAACAAAATTGTTGGAATCGACAACCCTGGAAAAGTAGAGTATTCTAGATATCATGTCAAAACCCCATAATTTCCGAAAAATTTAAAATTTTGAAAATACAGATAATTTTCTTTAATGCAGTCAACTAATTGTTTTAATTAGTTATATGTTAATGATTTTGTAAACTGAAATACCTGCTTAATTATGTTTATCTTATAGAATAATTCTTTTTCAGTTTAATAACTTGTTTTTCTTTGCGACCACAAGGTGGAACTGTCTTGGTGATCTGGGGCTTACTTAGCTTTGAGCTAACGCAGAAAGTTTACCTATTCTTACAGACTTACAGGTAAGAAGTTCGGGTGCTGCTTGTCAATAATTCTATAGCATTCAAATATATGTTCGTCGCAAAAAATAATAGCTCAGTAAAAGAATATAAATGCTATTCAATTTCAAGTGCTTTATGAGGTAAAACCATTAAATCGTCATTCCTTTTAAGACGCTATGGAAATGAGATTTAGTCCTATCAGTCTTGGCGACAACTGCTTTCTTTCTAGTAGATGTAATTTATAGTTCTTATTGCGTACTAAACTCTTCGATGTCTATCAGAGTCGTCATGTGTAAAAATAAATGTCTTTAATCTTTCTTTGCAAACAGATTCAGAATGATAGAGTTATTACGTTAAGGATCTACTGACAAAGTGAACATAATCTCTTTACCTCCTGATAAATTGTTGGTTACTCTTTGCAATGTAAAAGTAATGTGCAACAGTTATAAAGTTTCCATACTATTAATCCATCTTCCCAGGCTGATGTTCTAAGGAAATTATATCCTCATAAACTACTGTCAATTTGGCTATAATAGTGATGATGAATTAAGTTCCTCTGCCCATAATTTACTTGGAATATGTTATCCAGTTTAGGCTATTACTTTTATGAAAATTTCCAATGTCAAGCTCTTTAAGCAATTCAAGACTTATCATACTTAATAGTAAATCTTACTAGTTTACTAATTAAATATGTAAAGGAAAAAGATTAACACTAGCATGTAGGGTATATACCATAAATTAACTTTAAGAAATTCTTTTATAAACATCAACTATCATAACTTTAGATAGAATTATAGTTGGTTTAAAGACTGAATATCATGTTTGTTATAAACAAAGGGGTCATAGGTTAGACCTCACTCATGAAGTGTTTATAGTTGATCTTTAATTTATAGTTCTATACTCTTTTTACTAAATGCCTCCTTTATCACCTTTACATGCATAACATGCTAGGTTAAGCATTGATTTATCCTTGCTAGGTTCAAATGTTTGGTTGAGTAATTGCTAGTTTGTAAGCGAGTACTCATCAAATGAATGTTATAAAATCCTTTTAAACATATTACAAAACTTAACAAAAACTAAGGTTATAATTGTTTAATGAAAGATTAATTGCATAGCGTAGAGAAAAAGGTCATGTAAAAGACCACGCCATGATGAACATAAGGTTAAAATTTTATTTAAGTTTTATAATCGATTGTATACCATAATTTGTATAGCAATGGGTTGTAACATTTCCCATGATTTGATGATTGTTATGGCATAGTTTAAATATTAATAATTTCTTTGTTTCCATGCGACGTATGTAATAGGTTGATATTGAAATCATGGGATAAGGTTGAACCTCCGATTATCAAATGATTGGAAATAAAACTTGGGATGGAAAGTTTGTTTGGACTATATACTTATACCCACATCATGCAAATTATTTGTTTAAGGACGTGGCAGCACCACAGCCAAGTGTTGGGTGATTAAAATACCAATTGTAACCCTAGCATTATCATTCCTTCCATCGTTCTCGCCTCCGGCTGCTCTGCTACTACACTGCGACCTCCATGCCGATTTCTGTAGCGAGATTGAGTGACAGTCACTTTACCTCCTTTTGGTTTTTCACCCTTCGAGATCCTGCTTTGGAAACTGAGAGAGAAAAGCCGTAATGGGATATCTCCATTGTTTAGACTGGATTGATTGCTTTCCTCCAGGGTTTTAACTTCCATCGCTTGCTCTGTTTGGTGTCCAACAGTCTGTATTGTCCTTCCTCTCTTTGGCTCAGTAGTGGCAGTCGAAGTCTTGCTTAACCAGAGTAGTTGGGGCATAGGGTTTGCAGCATAAAATATTTTGTTTTACGAGTGGTTGCGGCCCAAGCATTACACTTGCTTGGACAGATGCTTCAGCTCTCGGTCGCCGTTGGTAGATACCGTTATAGTAACCTTAGACTGTCCTGTGACAGATGAAGGTCTGTCTCTTCCTCGCGTTGGTAGCTGCGTTGCTGGTTGTAGGTGGTTATGTTTCCATTAATATTTAAGGTAAGAAATAAATACATTAACTTCGTTTCTTGTTTTTAATGTGTTCTAGATTACACACAGCAAGGTATTAACAAATTTATTGTTTGATGTTTAACAGGTGTCGACCTGTCCTCCAGCGTGGTTGTTGCAGGGCTAGAACAAGCGTTGCTCACGGTAAGCCTTGGACTCTCCATGGCAGTTCTACCTTGTTCGTTCCCTTATGGGACTTTTATGGGTTGGTCGCCGTGGCCTGTAAAAACCCTTGCGGTTTTTGGTTTACCTGGTTACTTGGTTCGTTGTTTTAGTGGATGATGAAACCCTTGCTTTACGCGGGGTTCTCCGACTTAGGCCGTGACTGTAAAATTTGGTTTTTAACTTTTGATACTGTGTTTAAATGTGTAAAAAAAAAGAATGATAAAAGGCTGGAAGAGCCTTACTCTGCTAAATTTGCTTAAGCCGAGAGGTGTTAAATGGGCTTATACTCTTTGATTTTTACACCACAGTTGTATATTTTGGGATAGTAGGGTTTTTACCCTAACTTGGCGATATGAAGAAAATATATTACCTTTCTGAAAATTGCTTTGGTTATGATTTATATTACATAATAGGTGATTGAGCTCGGTGAATCGAGCATGTTATTACTCTGTTGGTTCATTTCCTACACGTTATTGCATTTGATTCTTACCTTGTATTATTATTTAAGTATTACCTGTTAGGGTACCTGTACATTGTTTTTAAATTATCTTTCCTTAATTTACTCTATTATAACCAAGTTTTAAATATTGTTTATACTTTTTAATCTTTCGAATATAAGTAATTTAATGTTACTTACTGTTGTATTTATGTAACTGTCAGTTACATCTTTTAAGGTAAATAATTTGTATTTAATTAATATTTATTATATTGAGATATGCGTGTTGTTTTACCTAGAACAAATATTGTTTCTATAATTAAATACCTTATCTATGTACTTAATTGATTTATAGATATGAGATGAGAAAGTGTTTGTTGTTTTATTCTTATGCTATTTGTACTAAATATTTTATAAAAGGTTCCTTCAGTATTCAGTATTATCCTGTTTATGTTATGATATTAGTATTTATAAAATAAAATAAAGAATAAACTATCTATGATCTATCTCGTAAATATATTATAGTATTTGTTTAAATTTGATGAAAGATAGATTAAGAGCTGTAGATCTTGTTCAAGCTTAGCTAGATAAAAAAATAAATGAATTAGTTACATTACCAATCACAAATAAAATCTAAAAACAGTTTAGTTTGACCGTAGAATTAAATCAATGTTTATCTATTCTTACTTTTAGTTTTGTTGCTATACATACGGTAGTTAAATTATTTTAAACTGGAAGAAATAAACTGTAAAGTTAAAAAGCATGTTTATTTAGTCTAATCCTACTCTAATGTAACTATTACATTCTTTCCTTGGGTTTTAAAAATAAATGATAAGATTACTGGAAGTAAATACTGTATAAAGAACAGTTTTATCTACTAACACATACTAATGTCATTAAAATGATATTTCTTCTGATAATAGATAAAAGAAAACATTCCATTATTCAAGCTAACATTTTAATCTACATTTACCTCATACTATCATCATTTATATACACCACCTGTGCTAGAGTACGATCTGGATTACTCCATATGGGGAAAAACACAGGTAGGATTTGTTTCTCATCAAGATTAATTCCATTACTAAACAAACTAAGAATAACTTCATTACTAAACAATCTAAGTCTTTACATCATAAACTGCAATGCATCATTCAATCACACACAGATAATAACACATAAATTAATAAATAACAGAACCTGTTCTTGAGCTTGGACGACAACAGCAATGGGAGGCCGTTCCTCCCTACCAACTCCCGGATAGTGCTCAAACAACGACTCCTCAGGATCCCCGAGCTTGCTCTGGTCTCCCTGGCTGGAACTAGGTGCAACAAATAATAAAGTGCTAGTCCTGAGACTCAATACCAGTCCTGAACTTGTTAGTCAAATCTCTCAGCTAACAAGCTGTATCAGACCAAGTTATTGCAGTTTTTCTCTCAAACACCTTCCTTATAGTTTTCCCTTTTCCCCATTGAATTCCTTGAAATGCATTCCTCCTGAATGATTCTTCTCCTGGAAAATATCTGAGCAACCTCAGCTCTATTCATTGGGTACTTTTAAAAGATTGCCTAGGTATTTTTGGGTTAGTTGTCATTAATTGGGCCACCTGCTCTGATCCCACTTTCTTGGGGGATCATGACCCCAAATGTAGGGAAGTTTCCACCTGCAACATAGGAAGTGTTTGAGGATGTTGCCACTTGTCTTTTGCTCTCCACCTAGTTCCTTCCACCAGTTTGACCAGTAACACACTTATTAACAGTTCTCCCAAGCTGTTGTCTCCACTTTTTATTTATTAAAAATAAAATATTCAGAATTACATTCCACATCTTTTGACTCTACTGAGTCATCAGTTCCTACTTAACATTAAATTTAACATAATGTCTTAGGAATCAAATTAAAACAAATAACACTATTTTACAAAATTGGGGTATGTGACATATCAACGGTTATAATCTATTTACTTAAAATACCCATTTTCCACTCGTGTTCAATTACCAAGGCTCAATTTCCAAGGAGTCAAACTCCTCTGCACAATTGTTTGAATATAAAAGCATTTACACAAATCCATAAACCTTGTATGGATAAATGTTAATCCATGATAGGCTCTAGTATAATTTTTTTTGAATCTATCGTAGGTCTTGGAGAAAACCCATTTTAATACTACCATAAATAATTTAAGAAGACTAAAGGATAAGTAACCTCAGAGCTTCTTGAGGAATGTATTAGCATACCTACGCGTCTCTGTAGAGAAAAGTGTAAGGAGAATGTGCCCAGGCTGAGATTGGATTTCTCTAAACAAAATAAAAAAGAAAAATCAATCGTACATCATAAACATAACATTGAACAATATACAGAAATTATGTTGCATAACATGTCTTACCAATAGTTGTGTTTAACTTAGCAATTGTGTGAGCGGTCAAGGAGCTTATTTATAGAAATCAGAGATATGGCCGAATGGGTTTCATAACCCAAATTAACTTTGAAATAAATAAATAAATGATGATATTAACACCTCAACAAATATTGGAGTATCAATCTGCTTACAAGAGATTACAATGGCATTGATAGAGATGAGACTAATACCTGGATAAGTGCATCTCAATCCTTGGAACTCGGGTGGAAAATGGGTGTGAACCTTCACCCTCTTGGTGGAAAATCTCACAGAGGAGATAAATTACCTTTGAGCAAATTACAAGAGAAATCAAGTAAGTACCAAGAGTGGGTTCCATGTCCTTACCCCTTCAAATTCACAGAGTCATCCTACAAAAAGAAGTAACAGGGAAATGTCATGGAGCTCACCTTCATAATCTAAAAACCTTGGATCAAGCATAGACTGGTGAGGAAATTACTGTGATTCATATATAAGAGAAATAAACATAGATTCTACCCTCAACATATATATGTATAGTGAAGACATTTGGAATTGAAGGGTTAGCTCTGTGGTTTTCAAATTAATACTAAGATCTTTATGCAAGAAGACAAAATGATTCAATTTACAACATAACTTCAACTGGAAATATAGCTTTGAACATGCTCAGTTTTCAAATGTCTCCACTGCACAAACCTAGTAAGGAAGACCCTCCCCAAAGAAACAGCATGAACAAAACCCTCTTGAAGCTAAGTTCAAACCTTCCTACATGGATAACCCTAAACAAATAGAAGAAATGATGAAAGGGAAATTGTAGTAACATCTGATCACTGTACTTGAATTCAGTGATAGCATGTTGATACTATTAATGCTATGTACTAATATACAGGTTTCAATGCCTGGAAAAGTACGAACCTTAACAAGACTTCTTGAAACTCGAGTCCTGCCAAATCGTCATCTACAAAATTGCCTATGCTTCCAGACTTTATATTAACTCGCAATTTGAGCTAAGAAATAATCTGTCCTATTCAGCACCCTTCATGTCACATATAAGGATGTGAACCTAACTCTTGGACTCACCTGTAAAAGATTAATGGAAGTGGAAAGGGGGACACTAGGGTCATTCCCACACATACACCCAATTAATGAGAAAGGTTAGTTTCATCACCACGATGAATAGTACATAAGAAACACAAGCAAACAATTAAGCTTATATCCATGATGAATTAGACTTACCAGGTGGCAATGTCTAGACATTGTTAGTAGTTATTTTTAATAGGTATTTCTACAAAACTAAAGTTATAGAAAGAAAAATGGATGGAAAAACATGTTTCAATTCATTTGCCTCCATGAAAACTATATGTCATTCATTTGAAATCCATTAAGTTTTTTCATAAACTTCAAGCAAGTTATCTTAGCTCCAAAATTTGGCTTAGATACTATGCAACAAGGTCTCTCATCAAGTTGGGGTCATGATGTTACTCAAATGGAAGAATACAACCTTAATTTTAAAAAAGAGTGGTTATGTTTCTTCTACATTTTCTAGGTCTACTTGATTTTCTTCCTTTTTCATCTTTGTTCTCCCTACAACTAACTTCTTATCTTGTTTGAGATTGGAGAAAAATTGAAGAATAATGAACTCTCATCAATAAGGCTCATAAATTTCCATTTTTTGTAATAAGAAGTCTACAATATTCCTCAACCAACCAACCATGACTAGATTTAAAAGGAAATGGAGGTTTTCTATCCTCCTTTTCTAGTTGTATAAGATTAAGTAGATGATCTTATAAGCCATTTTTTCCTACCCAATAGTTGTATCTTTCAACCTCCTCCACCAATTATTCTACCATTAAGAATATATCCATAATCTTAGAGATGCTTGGTCTTCAACATTAGCACACAAACTAGCATCGTAAGATTGAATTCCTAAAAAACAATGATAGCTTATGGACAACTAAGAGGGAGGTCATTGTCAGTGCGCCTAACCTTTTTTGTCTCTTTAGGATCTCTCTTCTCTAGCTCAAAGGTGGAGTCCCTAGGGTAGGATTACTAGAGTTTAACAATGGATTACATGGTGAAAACGAAGAGTAACTTTAGAAAAACAAAGTGTTTTGGTTTTTGTAAAATATAAGAGTCATGAAGGAATTGGAGACTAGTGTTTTATACAATGGGCTAATGGGGTCAACCAAGGATTGCATGAGACTTTCTTTAGGAAGATTAGAAAGGGACAAGGTCATGATGCAAAAACCTAAATTATATCTCATGGATAAGATGATTTTAAATATCACACAAAAGGAAATTTATGGAGAAAAAAAATTCAAATGGACTCAAGGAGGAAAGCTACATTGAAAGGCATAAAAAACATGATTTATAGACATGAAATATGAACCTAAACTACACTTCCAATTGATAAAAATCACACAAAATATAGAAAGATTAATCCTTCATTAACTCAATTCCATGACATCCATTAATCAACCAAGCACATGAGCAACATGAAAACCCTTCAATAGATCACTAGCATCAACCATCCCACATCTTGATTTAGTATCCCTTGTCCATCAAACTCAATACCTCATGCCCTTCTCTCTTGATTTTCCCTTTGCCTCCACTCCACCGCTTCTACATGAGATGTAATAAAATATACCCTAAATATTTGTATTTGTATATAACATACTTAAGCCCCCTTGGCCCCTTAATACAGGGCAATATATTTTCTCATTTTTGTATCATAGTTTATTCCCCAATATGAATGGACATGATAGGATATTTCCTACCAACTGACCCCCCCATGGAAATATTTTACCAGGTTATTAATTATCTATCTTCATGAACCTTCTTTCTTTATCCTTAACAAAATATGATTTGATACCGACTATTACTTCAATATTGAATTCTCTTAGAAAGGAACACCCTCGATTGTAGATATGATAACACATGGAAATAAGTTGTAAATTTTAAAATCCTTTACATTATCCACTATTTTAAGTAACTTAGTTATGCTTCCTTTCCTTCTTAGTAACCTTTTATAGGTTAACTATTCATACAACTTTCTTGCAAAAAAATGTATATACATAATTTTTTTAAACATTAAGTTAATTAAGGGATGGAAGGTCTCATCACATGCCGGTCCATCATGATCATGGTCACTTAGAATAGTGATATTACCAAATATGGATATTCACGTACCCATACCCCAATTATTATGCGGAATTAAAAATTTCTTTCGGAACCTTTGTCATTCTTTGAAAAATAGGGCATGCCCGTGAAACACTCAACATTAATGTTCTGATACCACACACTACCACGTCCCCTCCCATCCACCATTGATCAATTCGACGATCTACGAAGAAATATCTCAAAGGAGATTGAACGACGGATAAAAATTGCGATGAAAATCGATGGTCACAGTCCATTCCACATCTGGGAACAAATAAACGGCTGACAATCAACCTGCAAGAATCAACGGTGTTGAAAGATTACGTTTGCGGAATCAGGAATTATGGAACTTGCGATCCCCCATTCCACATCCCGCATTCCGCATCTCGCATCTTGCATGCAGAATAGATTGTTGCGGAAAGAAAAGTTGTGGAAGTAGAGATCTGCAAAGCCGCATCTCGTTAGTTGCGAAAATAAGAGTTGCAGAAGGAAATATGCGGGGAACATAATTTTTATTTGGACATTTTTGCATCCCATATCCCGCAAGTTGTGGAAAGGAATATTTCTGGCAGGAAATTCAATCTTTTAACTGAATTCCTGAGTAGATTTGATCATTCAGGCCATCACCAATCCATCCATTTAAGCCCCATAACGTAATTTAAACATGCATTGAAGAAACATACATAGATGCATACAATTGCAATTATACAACTGAAAAAAATTCATCAATTCAACACATTAGGCATGTTCATCATATTTCATTAAGCAAATACAAATGCAGAGCTTAACATAGGCAATAACACTTATCTTGAAAGAAGTTTGTCCCACAACCATCTACATCAATGCAATGTTCCACCGAACCATAGGCCAGTGCTGTTACAGAGAAAACTTCCTATGCTTGGGGTGTACCACAACAGAAAGAGAGACCGCAGAAATCAATCCCTTCCCAATATGCAAGAGAAATACAACATCTAACACTAAAGGATCTCGAAACATACCTTATTCCAGACGGTTGATGTAGATCCTCGTTGAACTTTTTCCAATCCCGCTTGTGTTAACAATTTGCTCTCTCAACAACAACAAACAAGACAAGCATGTTATATAATATAGTGTTAGGCCTACTCTAGCATATATAATCAACAATGTATAAGAAATTAAAAGCATCCATGGATTCAATAATCATTTAAATGCACATTATTGGTCAGGAAAAGATATTTCTATTAAATAAATAAGAGATTACACAAGTGACAACCTCTATCGGCACGTTTGCGAACCAGATAAACTGAGTCCTCCACCTGAGCCTCCACCACCTCAATCCTCCATCTCTCGATAGCAAGCTCACAAACAAAAGAAAGCTTGGGAAGAATAGCAAGTGCTCCAAGGGACAAAGGGATGCAAACTCAAGTACAAGGAAGCTACGACAACAATGGACTATAGTTTTCTTGCTCTTCAATTCCTCTCCCTCAATGTATCCAAAGGGTTCCTTATATAGTGCTTCAATGGGGTAATGGAAGGTCAAATCTGAGTGATCTCAAGAAATATGGAAGGCCAAGAGACAAGTGACTCAGATCCACATCGAGGAAAACTCCAAAAATATTTGGCCTTTAGCACACATCTCGATGTACGCGGGTTTAAGGGTAATATCCGCGTATATATGCGAGAAAGGGATTAAAAGTCGCGTACAGCAAATAATGGGTGTTTTTAGGGATGATCTTGGAAACATCAAAGGTACAAAAATAGTCCATGGGATCCAAAGAGTCTACAGAGGGATAGGGAAGGCCATAAAAGTGTGATCAACCACGTGTGGTAAAATCAGCTGTAACAGATGCCCCCTAATGTGTGAGGTCATAGGGGTAACATGATGACCGAAATACATTATAAATCCATCCCAGAAGTGGAGTGATGAAGAACCAGGTGGAAGAACCATCCATCCAACAGTATAGTACAGTGATCAAACTCTGCATATGACTGCAAATACATATAGCAATCCCGGATACATAAGAGTACAATGGCCATGAATATGCATGATATACAAAATGTGACATGTGTGGTCATCTCCACGTACAATATATAATAGATCAGAATCTCCATGATGAAGATATACAAAGGATCAAGATCTCCATGGAAGCTGAAGATATACAATGGATCAAGATCTCCATAATGGTTGAAGATATCTGACATACACTGGAATCAAGTCACAAGAGCTGAAATCTCATGAACACTGGCACGATCAAGGAGGTATCATATATGAAATGCCACCGATATGGAAAGTATTCTACACAAACCTCTATGAGTACATGTCCTACTATGTGAATAGAGGTGTCGAGGTCGAACATAGTAGTCCATTGTCTGATTACTAGTCATTGATGTATACCATTAACAGACACAAGATCACCCACAGATAATGAAAATGGGAATCAAGGTACTAGAGTGCAATCTAACAAGTGCAAATAAATGTGTTGAGGTTGAACACTTGGAAGAATCCATCGATCAAGGGACATTGATGTATTTCCAAAAATATCGATGGCGAGAGAACCTACCACTGATGACTATAAGTCTCAAGGCACTCAAATGACTCTAGAATCCTATCCCAGAATAAATGATCTGAAGTCGATGGGATGGAATCCACTATAAGGAGGGAATTAAGGCATCCCCCATCAACCAACATGAGGTACTCAGCAACGCTATATAATGTGGAAGGACTCGAAAAAGATGTGCATGAACCAGTAATAGTACCAGGAATGGCTGACATGCAAAGTCAAAACAATTGAGGAATGGTCGACTCAGGCTTCAACTTCCTTTGAACAAGAGCATAAAGGTGAATGGTGACTGAAAGGAGGCAACATAGACTCTATATACAAAATTGGGACATCTCTGTGACACGGGGGGCATCAACAGAGGCTCCATAGGGACTGGAAGCTTAACTAGTTGGTGGAGATAAATACAGACAAACGAGTACAACTCCTAAAGTCAAACTACTAACCCAACCAACGGATGTGATATATAGTGCTCTATTTGAAGGTGACACGACTTGACTGCTGCCAAAGATAACATCTTTTCCTGTCCGGATTTTTGGTTTTTTGATTTTTTTTGGACTTTTTTAGATATTTTGAAAAGCTTGAAAAATAATAAAAGTGCTTTATAGTTACAAGTCTAGGAGGAGACGAGTGTCAAGGGGAAAAAAAACTAGTTCCAAGTAGCGGAACATACCTATGCTCAATGCAAGGAAACATGTGCAGGATAACGACACTCGGGGGAAAGTCCCCTCCCGGTAAAAAATGGGGAATCAAGCTGCAAAATATATATAAAAAAGCTCTGCTTGGCTAGACATGAGACAAGCTTGGGCTATTTGGCTGATAATCAAAGTCAAGGAAGCCAACATAAGGCTCAATAAGGTAAGAAAAAGTCATGATAATGCAATTACAAATTGACATATACAAGGGAGTCCCGGGGAAAAAACCAACATAAAGGTCAAGAGGAGTATGAAGCTCTTGCTCAAAGTCATGGCGGTACTATACAAAGGACTCCCACACCCTAAAGGAGAAATGTCGGCATGGGCACCAAATGAAAAATAGGATCTAAATAGGGTACCCATGTATGGTAAAGCTCTACCATTTACATCATGTCACTTCTAAAAGCAGCAAGAAGGTTCCGTGACAAGATGGAATGGGTTCGTACCTAAGGTTAAAATGAAACGGTCATAAGGATATGCAAAATGAAAACAGATGTGAACCTAACCTATATGCCAATTTAGTCATAATACATGCAGTAGGAACGAATAGATCAAAGCCACGGTCAAACCACACTCAAAATGGATTCCTACAACATCAAAATAGTTCAAATGGTCCAAAATAGTCAAAAACTATAGAAAGTGGTCAAAAATTTCTATAAATAGTGAAAAATTTAAAAATTTTCATACCATTTGAAATTTTTACCCAACATAGTGCATTTGAGCTCAGAAATTCATAAGCGAATTCTGGGAGCATTGTCCAACGGAATCTCTCCCCGTTTGATCTAGGTAGATTCTCATGCCCTCCTCTTTCATTTTCATGCAATTTTTTTGAATTTTCATGGTCCATTTTATTTTTTGAGCCATCCCAACATGTGCGTTTCGGCCCATGCGAAAATTGGGATTTTTTCCATGTATAGGGCTCACCATACATGGAAAATGCACTGAAAACCGCGTACATACACGACTGTTTTGAGAACAGCTGTGTACAGGGCCGCAAACAAGGTTTTCAAGGGAAAAAATTGATCAAAAATTTGGTTTTTTGTGCAGGATGGTGCTAGAGTGGAGAGAAAGAGAGCATAGTGATGTTGAGGAAGCTGTGCAAGGTGATCTCATGGCCCAACAAGCATTACGGGCATGTGGCTTATACAAGTTTTGGTGTCTTAGATGCCTGAGGGCTAAAACAAGACTACTTTAGCTATTGGTGGACTATTGAGATCCATAATTTGAGACATTTCAGATAGATGGGATGTTGCTTAACATTGAGGTTGAGGACATATATTTTATCTCTAGTTTGTCTCGACGAGGAGAGATGGTGAACCTTCGATCTCATGGGCCAGGAGGCGGGCTGACCATAGATGAGTACATAACTGTTTACTACTTTTCAGAGATGAAGAAGGTTGGGAGTCAAATCCCGACAAACTCTATCCAGATTTTGGGGCTAAAGGCCATACTTTTGGCACTAGGAAGGATTGCAGGGTTGGCTTCACTCCACCAGGCCTTGCGACCAATGATGTTCTATGCGGTAGAGTGCATGCAACCTACAGTGTATGACTAGAGTATGACATTGTTGAGCAACATGAAACAACAGCTCAATGACTGCAAGATGGGTAGGGTGCAGAACTTTGGGTTCGACAGTATATTGAGCATGTTTTTCTTTGAGCAGGTGCCAAGGCTAAGCCCTAGGGTATACATTGCTCCACATGGAGTCCGGGATCCAGCCCAGCGACGTTGGGCAAATGTCATGCACAGACTAGGTGGAGGTAGGGTGGCTAACCCCTACCCAATAGATTTCTTTCCATGGTGGCGGAGACAGATTGTCACCATAGAAGACTACCCCTATGTAAGGATAGACTTCCGTGGAGATCCATATATTATGCTACCACCAAGAGCAGCTTATGGTGACATAGGTAAAGAATCCCAAACCCATTTTTTAAGTTTTGAATTATTTAATTTTTTGTGTGTTTTTTGATATATTGACTCAAAAGACATGTTTTTGGTGTGACAACACATAGTGACAATCTGTCTTGTATATGCAAATGTAGGACCACGACAACCAGAAGGTTTCCCTCATCATTGACAGAGGGGAAGAGGAGATGATATCATAGGTGTGGATGTGGAGTACACACTCCAAAGCATCCACACAAACTTTGTTCGGTTGACACAGAGGGTACCCATGGTGCAAGTTGAGAACTTACTTGAGGCCATGCAGCACTAGGTGGTTGGTGTACCATGAGCATGGGTTCGACTATTTCGACGGCTGTCTAGAGCTGTAGTGCTCTATCATTATCAAAAACCCCCTCCACCTCAGGCTTAGAGACCTGAGTGTATACATTTTTGTATGACCGTGTATTATGTTTTGGTGGCTCGGAAGCCCCAATTTTGTATATGACACTTATGTATTATGGCATCACTTTTGATGTTAATGAAATTTTTTTATGATGATCGATTTTATTTATATTTACATGCGTGTAAAATGTGTGTTTGTGATATGCTTATGGTCTATGAAACAAATGCCAATCTAACACATAGTTAGCATATGAGTCATCAACTTGATTAAAAATTCTTGGAACATGAATGTATGTTATACTCTCAAATTGACGTTCTAGCAATCTAACATGTAAGAATATTTGTAATAATTTCGGATCCCTAATGCGATACAAGCCATTAAGTTGTGAAACCACTAACTGCGAATCAATATGTACCTCAAGAGAATGAACACCATGTGCAATGACATCACGCAATAACTCAATGACGACACTATATTCAACAACATTGTTTGAAGAGGGCCGTAAACATACGCCCCCTGAAGACAATACTTGACCCATAGGAGTATAAATCACCCAAGAAGCCGAAGCTGAGCTTTGAGTGTGGTGGATAGCACCATCAGCGAATCCTATGTAAATGGAAGAATCCATCAACATTTTCCATAAGAAACGAAAGCTAATCAACAAACCCAATCACCACAAGAAAACCTAACTATGCAATGCAAAACTGTACAATAATATACAAAAATCAGCCCTGGCTGAAGATCATGCATAGTATTTTTTGAGATAGAGCCCATTTCTATGCTCCACCAAGGTTGTCCCTTCATAATCAACTAGCTCATAGGCGCCTTTCTCTAAGACTCGTTTAACCACGTAAGGACCATGCCAGATGGGATTAAATTTCCCTGCCCCCAAGGGCTCCTTAGATTGATCCCACAAAAGGACCAAGTCACCTTCATTAAACCTCCTTGGATGGACAGACTTCTCATATTGGACCTTGACGTGATGCTTGTTAACCTCTAAAGCCACTAAGGCATCTTGACGCTGCTCATCAAGCTGCTCTAAGTGGACCAAATGCTATTTCAATGCGGAAGTGCCAGGTAAAAGATCTATAGCTAGCTTCAGAGAAGGGATTTCGCATTCAACCGGTAAAATTGACTCCACCCCATGTACAAGCTGATATGGAGAGAAACCGGTGGCAGTCTTAACCGTGGTTCTATAGGCCCACAAACTAGGATATAACATGATATGCCAATTAGTCTTGCTTTGTGTGATGGTTCATTGGAGAATAGACTTAAGTTATTTGTTCAGTGCTTCAACTTGTCCATTCACCTGAGGGTAATAAGAATAGGAGTGCTCTTGCTTATATCCTAACTTGGAAGCCAACTCTGCCATCATTTTATTCTGAAAGTGGCTACCATGGTCAGTGACAAGCTCTTTCAGAATGCCAAATCAGGTGATAATCTGGTTGAAAACAAAATGTGCGGCTGTCTCACCGTCGGATTTAATCGTGGGCATAGACTTTGCCCATTTCGTGAAGTAATCAACAACCACAATAATGTGAGCCAACTTTGCCACAATCCATAAAATCAAGCCCCCACTTGGTGAAGGGACTGGCGGTGACAATAGGATGTAACGGGGCTAGATGCGAGCACATATTGCGTGCAAACACCTGGCAAGGGTTGCACTTCTTGACTGCATTAACGTAATCTTTGAAGATGGAAGACCAAAAATAGCCCGCTCTCAATATTTTTTGGGCTGTAGAAAGCCCAGATAAATGACCACCACATGCCCCTCCATGGTAATCATTCAGCAAAACCTCAGCCTCATCATGGGTTAAACAACGATGCAAAATGGAATCTACCCCATGACGGTACAAAGTGTTATCCACTATAAGCTAGTTCTTAGCTATATGACGTAATCGTCGTCGCTCATCCCGTGAAAGGTGAGTGGGGACCTTCAATGTTTGCAAATATACAATGATATCCCTGTACCAAGGGTCCACAATTGAGATAAGAAAAATATTCTCATCAACAAAAGTATCCTCATAAACCTCCTCCTCCTCCACACTTGGAAAATCGGATATAAGCTCCGCAAAGATCAACGATTTCTTCGATTCCGCCAAAATGAACTCAAGATCAAACTCTTGCAAAATGAAAATCCATTTATTATATTTCCCCCAATCATCCTTCTAGTGAGGACGAACTAAAATGGATTGATATGAGCTATGACCAAGGTTTGGTGGAGGAGAATGTAATGTCTCAAATGCTGAACTGCATGAATGGTAGCCAAAGCTAGCTTCTCCACATGGGAATAGCGAAGTTCCACATCTATAAGGTTTCAACTCAAATAATATATGACATGCTCATGGAGCTCCTCATCCTCTTGAACCAAAACCATTCCAACCGTCTCCATGGACGCGACCACATAAATCAAGAAATCACAGCTATATTTGGGTGGACTAAGCATGGGGGCCGTTGCTAAGGCTCGCTTAAGAGCATCAAAGGACTCCTGGGCTCGTTCATCCCAGTAAAAAGGGGTTTCCTTCTTCAAAAGACACATAAATCCTTTAGTCAAGTTGGCAAAATTAACCACGAATCTCCACAAGAATTTCACCATGCCTTGCAAACACCGAATGTGTCTAATATTACGCAGGGGAGACAATTGAAGTATTGCCTCAACCTTTAAGGGATCGACTCTTATACCCTCCTTGGATGTGATGAATCCTAGTAAATGACCAACAATCCCACAAAAGATGCACTTATGAGGATTTAAACGAACTTGGTAGTGACGACATCTTTTGAACACTAATCTCAAATGATATGGATGACGCACTCTCAATCGAGAGTGAGCAGCGAGATCATCCAAATATACTTCGATAATCATTTTAATATCGTGAAAGATTAAGGTCATGGCCCACTGAAATGTAGCTCTGGTGTTTCTAAGGCCGAAGGGCATCTTCTGATATACAAAAGTACCCCAAGGACAAATAAATGTGGTCTTATGTTGATCCTCGGGCTTGATTTGAATATGATTATATCTGGAAAAACCGTCCATAAATAAAAAGACCTCATTTCTCGCACACTCATCCAAAATCGGATCAATAAATGGTGTGGGGAAATTATCCTTAGGACATGCATGATTTAAGTCACAGAAATCAATGCATATACGGATCACTCCCTGCTTCTTATCCAATGGAATGGGATTTGAAACCCACTCCATCAAGGGAACGGGATAGATAAAACCAGCTTTCAATAGTTTCTCTATCTCAGCCTTAATGGCAGGTGCTTTTCTAGGATTCACCGCACGCAAATGTTGTCGAACCGGTTTTGCATCTGGATATGTTTTGATCTCATGTTCAACAATATGAGGGTCAATACCTGGAATTTATTCATATGACCAAGCGAAAATGTCGTGAAACTCTTTAAACAACTCGATATTCTCCTTGATCTCATCAGGGGAATAACCCGCCCCAATGTAGACATTCTCAACCTTGCCAGGATCACGAGAAATATTGAAAGGAATGGTTGGTGATAAATTAGCCATGTTTCCATCAGCCATCTGACTAGGAGAGCTTAATGGAACCATGAGGTTACCAATCTTCTCGCTAAGAATCTCCCTAAATTCATCACACTCCATACGATCGAGCTTAGGAAGTGTTGGATGTGTTCTACTATCTTAAATAGACCTAATATTAAATTATCAACTGAGGTTGGTAAGCTTAGAGTTGATACAAAATATATGCAAAGGTAAAAAGGCTTCTAGGGTGTCGTGGATATATTTTAATAAAAAAAAGATCGAAAGATCTTTCAAAATGAAAAACCGAGTCAAACTCCTATGACTATCTGAATAATCGGATTGGACTGGAGTATCAAATTTTAAACAACTACTAAAAGAAAGATATAAACAATAATACTTATAACTTCAGACACTAACTCATACATAAAATGAATTATAACATAACAAAAAACCAACTAACTACTCCTTAAGCGGAAGGCTAGGGCAAAAAGACAACTTATCTTACAAAAGTAGAAAACTGAAAGAAGCAAGTAGAAAACTTAATAAACTCTATTCTTCAATAAACACATACCAAAAACAAGAATGATTCCTATGATTACAAATAACTTAACTTCCTCTTAAAAATAATACATCTAACCCTAAACTCTATATGCAAACAAAGATAACCATGACATAAAACAGCAGTAAAACAAAATCAATGTTTAATATTCAAGAAATAAAAACAACTTAATCCATATTTAATTTAAGGTGAAAATAAAATAAAAGAATAATGACAAAACCTTAATTAATAACCTAAAACAATCAAACTTTTAATTGTAATGCTTAAATAAAACTACCAACTACAAACATAATACAAATATTGACAAAACAAAACTAGAAACAATATGAAAATACATAAAAAACACTAAAAAACAAAATCGAGGGTTAAATGACAGACTATACAGTAGGTCTGTAAAGGGTGGTTGAATGGCAGACTGGAAAGATGGTCCGAATGGCAGTCCATATAGTTAAAAATGGTAAAAACTAACCTAAATGAACTAATTCTTCAGGTGAAGTTATGCAGATCTAAACCTAATGCATGGAATCAATAAACAAACCTATTTAATCAACAAATAAAATTCAAACTAACTTTTAAACAAAAAGAAAGCATTTGCATATTAAACTAATTTGTAAGCTGGAATTTAATTTAAACAAACTGTAAATTAACTTAAGCAAATTCATGGCAGGGAATAAAGAAACAGAACTAAATCTAAATGAAAGAAAACTATTTTATATAAGCAAATTTATAACAGAAAATAAATAAACAAGACTGAATTCAAATGGAAGCAAACTGTTTTATATGTTTGGAAATAAAAACTAAAAACAATACTGAAATGAAATGACTGTAAATAAAATAACTGAAAGCAAATAATTGAAAACAAATGACTGAAAACAAGTGACTGAAAACAAATGACTGAAAGCAAAGCTATGTGTGCATCTATTTATTTAACTGCTGAAATAAAACTAAGCTAATGCAATACAGGAAATAAAATAGCATTTACTATTATCTAATGAAAACAAACTGGAAATTAAACTAGACTAGCTAAAACAGAAAAGAAAGAACTAAATTAAACAAAGAAATGAACCTTTGGTTGATGAGGGGCCCTCTCAACAATCAGGGATGATGTCTGCTAACTCCTACTCAAACGCAACCTTCAACAGCAATGCATATAGCTCTTTATTCAAATTCATAAACATAATTACAGTGTTTATGAACTGCTTCTCTAACTCTCCTGACTAACTAACTAACTCTGCTATGTATTCGGAGACTGATATATATAGTTTACATGAGAGATGAGGAAGTCAACCCTAAAGGTCGACTAATCTCTAATTTTAGTCAATCTTTAAACCACATAATTGACTTTAGTAACCAACTCATGGACGTCTTCCTTCTTCAGCGCGATCGTGGCATAATGTGGTGAGTCTGCTCCTTCTTTAGCGTGAACAGGCCTCCATCAGCGTGCTTGATGTGGCGACGATCCCTTCCTTAGCGTGGCGGATGGATTGGTGTTGAACGCAGGCTTGTACACAGTAGTAGGATTCTAGAACGCAGGTCCCTCATCAACATGAGCGTGTGGATTGGTGGTGTTGTGGAGAGCAAGGGCAATGACACAGTCGGTCTTCTAGAATGCAGGCCATTCTATCCCTTAAACGCACATGCTTGTGATAGTTTAATATTAAAACAGAGGAGGCCATGAGTAAACAGCAAATGTCCATCCCTTTGAACGCATGGATAGTGAGCAGCTAGGTGGCGATCCTTTCAGAGGATGAGTTAAATGCATTGGTCCAGCACAGAGATGGTTGGTGTGGTGGCGAGTGAAGGAGATTGCAAGCTGTTTTATGTTTAAATGCTCAAAAATGATTATGGACAACGCACAGGCTGATGGGCGAGCTGAACAACGAGCTAAACGGAACACTGAGCCGTGAGCTGGACATATGGTATGTTGATCTAGGGAAAACATGGCAAATCATTAGCGATTTTTGCGTGACGACTGGACGACGAGCTGAACGCCAAGCTGGATCGCGAGATGGACATGTCAGGCGAAAGGCAAGCTAAATGCATTTTGATGTTAATTTTCCCAAAGGAACCAGAAAATCTGCAAACGAATATACATATCAGATAATACACTTAAAATATGCTTTAAATAATATAATTTTGAGTTAATAAAATCATAAAAATGATATTAATAACCAAAGTTATAATAACATCAAATTTGTTCTTACCTTGTGCTGAAATAACGATCTGTATGACATAAAATATACTAAAGATAATAAAATATGTGTTTAAATTTGTTATTTAATTGCCAAAAATGATAATAAAATGAGGTTCAACAGGAAGAAAATATGATCGATGATGCAACTCTTCCCAAGGTTGCTCAACCCCAGACATGGCCTCAAGAATAGATTCATCCAATGGAAAAACATCATCGAGGAAATCATGTGAGTGAGATGACTCTACTGCCCATGCAAAAAGCACATACGGGTCCTCCTCCTTCGTCCATGAAGAGGAAGGACTAGGCTCTACAACCTGATAAATATTTGCTTGATACACCACCATTGTTTCAGGCAACGGCACGTCTGTCTCAACGGGCACACTCGAAGTAATCGGTGAAGGAAGAATCCAAGGATGTTCCATATGGGTAGTGCGAAAAGACATCGAATTCAATGAGGATGGATCCCCACCAAAACTAGGCCCAATCATAAGAATGGGCGTAGGACAACTAAAGGTTCCCATAAGATAAGGATACATACCTATGCCCACACTCCCAGTTGCCAGCTGAGAATGATCGATAATCGAGATAGAAGCTCCCGGTGATGCATTAACACTCAGATTATGGAATGACTTCTGATCAATCGTAACAATATTTCCATTCAAAGGAAAGCATATCACTTGAAAGAGGGAAGAATATACGACTTGCATACTATACATCCAATTCCTACCCTGTAAAAGATTGTAGTCAAGGGGCACATCAACCACCTTGACCTCGATCACGACGGTCTTCCCTCCCAATTGGACCTCTAGAGAAGGAAGAATCCTGTGCAGCTGAAACGATCTACCATCGAAATCTGTTAACATAGTAGCGGATTGAAACAACTTGGGAGAACCCAAACCCTTCCAACATGACAAAGACATCACGGAAACAGCAACGCCTTCATTAATGATAGTACGCTTGATGGTGTTGTTAAGACATTCTACATGAATCAAAAGAGACACATAGTAAGGAAAGCAAGGTTGTACTCCCATGGTTTCAAATTTGATCATAGTAGAAGAGTTATCGTCACTAACCCCAAGAGCAGACAACAAGGCTTTCCTCTTTGGAGGACAAGTTTGAAGCACTTCTAATGCGGACATCGCACAAAAAGTCTGGCCCAAATCCTCGACAACTGAATAGTTCTAGGTGGCTCAGGCATTAGGATTGTGCCCCGAATGCTTTAAGACTCCCTTAGGAATGCGAGGTGGAGCTTCAGGTTTATCCGTAGGCTTTTCAATTCGCAAAGGGCTCTCAAGTGGGGAAGGTTCTTTCCCAAGGTCTGGTTGTGACGAACCATAATCTTTCACATGAGTCACAATCTTAGCAGCATGCACCATGTTAATGCAACCATGACCACTAGCGGCCTTCGGCAAGTTTTGATTTCCACCCGATGTACAACTAGGATCAAAGGTCCTTGAGTTCATATTTTGATTGTTGGGTAAAGGATTAGTTAACACAGTTGGGCCTTGTGCTATGACTCTCGAGGCATCTTCCATATGAGGGCACAAGTGAGTGAGATGGTCGTCCTTACACAACTTGCAAGGAAACTTCACCTTATGTTTAGAATGCTTGTCCCCCCTAGCATTAGTGTTCTTCTCATTATTATTAGCATTTTCGTTCTTGTTCCCACCCTTACGATTATTTTTTCCTTTTTTCTTATTCCTTCCAGGCTACTGGTTGCCTTTCGGGTTCGACAATTGCACAGAAAGTACATTCGTCGATTGGGTAGGTTGAGATGAAGTTGTAGCTTGTCCCGATGAAGACTAGTTAATTGACAATTGGCTCACTTGTTTCACAACCGATTCCGCAGTTTTGGTACTTGTACAACCCACAATACCATCGACATGTGGCCCAGGCTTGACCTTGGGGTGAAAATTGGACCTAGGAGCATTAGGTATAATCTCATACAAAAGTCTGGATTGAGCATAGATCAAATCCAACTCTTGTGCCCTAAAAATAACATGTTCCTCATTTTGAACTCCAGATGTAGAAACATCCTTCGCTATGTAAGGTAATAACGATTTGAGGAACCACTCAAGAAGAAAATATGGTGGTATAAAAGCTTTGATTAACTTTTTTCGTCTATGCCACTCTTGAATATGATCTGAGATGTGTGTGGCTTTATCTTGTTGGAAGGTCGATAAGAGTTCAATACTGACGTCGTAACGTATGGGTAACTGGAAATGATTAAGGAAAGTCAGTTCAAGGTCATCAAATGTAGCATAAGCCCCCCTGGTAACTCTATATACCATTTCACCGCAGGACCCGTTAGGTTGCATTGAAATAGCCTCAAACAAATGGAATCGTCATGTAAGGAATTGGAAGAGCACCAAAGGTGGAAAGTGGTGACATGCTCACCAAGATCTTCACCAGCCTTACCTTTGAACTTGGGAATGTCCAAAGGAAGCTTGTTAGGGATAGCCGACCATGTCGAGTTATGAGACATATGATCGTTCATCAATCTCGACAAGTCAGGTAAGTTCAAAGTTGCAAGGAAAGGGAGCCTAGGTTGAGCTGATTGATGCCATGCTCCCTAGTAGTTTTGATTCATGTAAGGTTGATTGCTATAAATACCATGGCCTTGGCCATAATAACCTCCTCCCATTCAAACCATGTAGGGTTCAGGGAAGCATTATGATGTGGGGTACCTTGATTATGAGGCGCTACAAAGCCATAAATGGAAGAGTAAGTGAGTTGTTGATACCCATACCCATACGGTTGATAGTTTTGTCCATAGTGTGGTCCATAAGGATGTCCATGAGAAGCTCCATAAGGTGTTCCATGGGATGTACCATGAGAATGTCCATAGCTAGGGGTATGGGAAGCTCCATAAGATGGAACATAAGATGATCCAGAAACAGGTACATGACCCACTGACACAACATGAGGTACTTGACTCTGAGATACTACCGTGTGGGCAATCACAGAACGAACATGGCTAGTAGCAACATTCTGGCTTGAAGGCCCATGTGAACTAGGGGGAGGATGTGACATTAAAAATTCATTCGAAGGAACAGGTTTTGAAGACAAAGGGACATGTGAAGGAATGTAAGTGGTGTTCCCAATGTTCACTCGTCTCGTTTCTGGTATCCACATAGGATTACTAACACTAGGTCTAGGATGAACATGTGAAGTTTCCTCCACCACAAGGATGGAGGGTGCAATGTGACTAGTGCCCCCAAATATCTTTACATGGAAATGGATGGGAGTGCCCCCAGGCGTAGTGCTAGGATCAACTTTCGACTCAACATGATGTGTTGGATCGGGTGCAAGGATATCAGACATGTCATATCTAACATGACTAGTGCGTACGGGTTCATGGTGAGTCTCATCGCCCGAAAACCAATACCGATGACCTATGAATGAGGGATCATAACTAGATCATGAAGTTTGTTTGTGTGAAGCATCATATGCGCTAGTAGGATCTTCCTCCCCAACCTCGTGAGGTGGATAAGACATCTCTGGAATCTCATCCTCATGATCTGCCATGGTGTGTGAATCAAAGTGAAAAGTAGCCGTCTTGGACTGTCTAGTTCTCTCTCCTAAAGGAGGAGGAGACGTGGAAGACAGAAGTCCTGCTAGATGATGAGAATGGCAGGGTGCTACAACTGAATCCACAATGACTCGAAAAATAAAAAGACTCGATCTAATTACACAAACCCTAGGAAAACTAGCATGCACAGAGCATACAG
The DNA here is from genome assembly GCA_001517045.1 of Pseudotsuga menziesii. Lineage (NCBI taxonomy): Eukaryota > Viridiplantae > Streptophyta > Pinopsida > Pinales > Pinaceae > Pseudotsuga > Pseudotsuga menziesii. The sequence continues at coordinate 362,424 of LPNX011151825.1, forward strand.
CTAAAAATGTAAAGCCAAATCATAAGCAAAACAAGGGTAGGATATGTGAGCTCCCAAATGAAGTAGGTATGTCTCGCCTAGGAGAGGATTGAGACTCCCATATAGAACAAGCGAAGGTTCGTAACCAATTATAGTGGCCCTTAGCTTCAACGCATATAGCGACTGTGCTGTCCGACCCCTACCTGGCCAAGACACCTGCAGAATAACCTCTGCAAATACCCCCTCGATAACCTAGGTAAGGAAACTAAGATCACCTTGATATAATCAATGCTCAGGTGGACATTCGTAGGTGGGATTTACCGTATGGGTAGGGTAACAAAGCCTAAATCCTGAAAGAACAACTAGTACCCCAAGGGTGCACTAGCCAATACCTCAAAGGCCCCCAGATACAAATACAATCCTGGAAATATCTCCGGTGCTAATAAGTCACAACCAGGGGTCATCCCAATCATGACTGCTCACATTTCCTCGTGCTTAACTCCATTGTAGGAGGAGGATCCCAAGAAACACTAATTATATAAAGGAATTACACACTTTCACCTGGATAGACACCTAATTGTTTTGTTTAGTTGTCTTGGAGAATTGACTCACAATGAACTATTCCAAGACCCTAAAACCTAGTCTTGTTGGTGCACCCTAGAAAAGAAAAGTGTGTAATTCATTTTATTATGCATTGATTTTAATTGGCTTTATTACTCAAAGGGTAAATGGTCATGAAACTAATGATGTTATGACACAACAAGAAGTAAATTGCACACCTAACAATCAATGCAAACGCACTGTGTTGAATGAAGAACGGGGTATGCTACTTTGTGAAGATTTTATTATTATTATATTATAATAAAATAATAATGTAATCATTTATTATATGAAAATATGACTAATACTCACCAAGCAAACCCAATGCAAGTACCATGCTAGTGCAAAATGCAAAGAATGCATAACTATGCAAAAAGAAAAATGTTTTTGTATTTTTGAATTAAATGAGATAATAAGCAAAAATATGACTCTACCACCCTCAGACTCTGCAAGCACTCACAAGCAGCAGCCAAGCAAAGCACCAAGGTAAAAGAGACCTAATGCACTAATCTCAAAACAAAAAATAGAAAATGAAATGACAAGAACATTTAAAAAAATCAAATAAAAAAGAGTCTCTGGTCAGAAAAAGAGGGGAGATATAGAATCCAGAAGCATCAAAGAAGACTCAACAATCATCCACTCACCCAGCAACACTTAATCTTCCTAAAAAGCAAAAAATCAGGGCATACGCGACTATTCTCAGTAAACCTGCATACATACGCGACTTTTCCAAAAACTCACATGTAGACGCGACTGTGAAAGCAAAATCCACGTACAGGAAGAAAAAGAGAGAAAAAGAAGGTAAATAGACAAGCTGAGACAAAATTCACTTATACAGGACACTACTGGGAAAGCATGCCCCCAGACCCAACCCAAAAATAGAGAAATTAGAGCAGTTCAAGTACATTGAATGCTAAAAAACCCCCAAAGAAAAATAACTAGGAACCTCCCCAGCGGAGTCGCCAATTCTGTTACAGAGAAAACTTCCTATGGCTTGGGGTGTACCACAATAGATAGAGAGACTGCATAAATCAATCCCTTCCCAATATGCAAGAGAAATACAACATCTAACACTAAAGGATCTCGAAACATACCTTATTCCAAACGGTTGATGTATATCCCCGTTGAGCTTTTTTCAATCCCGCTTGTGTTAACAATTTGCTCTCTCAACAACAACAAACAAGACAAGCATGCTATATAATACAGTGTTAGGCCTACTCTAGCATATATAATCAACAATGTATAAGCAATTAAAAGCATCCATGGATTCAATAATCATTTAAATGCACATTATTGGACATGAAAATATATTTCTATTAAATAAATAAGAGATTACACAAGTGACAACCTTTGTCGGCACGTCTACGAACCAGAGAAACTGAGTCCTCCACTTGGGCCTTCACCACCTCAATCCTCCATCTCTCGATAGCAAGCTCACAAATAAAGGTAAGCTTGGGAAGAACACCAAGTGCTCCAAGGGACAAAGGGATTCAGACTCAAGTACAAGAAAGCTACGACAATAATGGACTATAGTTTTCTTGCTCTTCAATTCCTCTCCCTCAATGTATCCAAAGGGTTCCTTATATAGTGCTTCAATGGGGTAATGGAAGGTCAAATCCGAGCGATCTTTAGGCATATGGAAGGCAAAAAGACAAGTGACCCAGATCCACATCAAGGAAAAGTCCAAAAATATTTGGCCTTTTGCACACGTCCCGATGTACACGAGTTTAAGGGTAATATCCACGTATATACGCAAGAAAGGGATTAAAATTCGTGTACAACAAATAATGGGTGTTTTTAGGGATGATCTTGGAAACATCAAAGGTACAAAAATAGTCCATGGGGTCCAAAGAGTCTGCAGAGGGACAGGGAAGGCCAAAAAAGTGTGATCAACCATGTGTGGTAAAATCAAGTCTAACAAGTGCGCTCATCAATCTCTCAGCAACACTACCAGCCCCGAGCTGGGCATGATTCCCAGAAGGAATAAGGACCACTAACAGGCTCACACATAGCCAAGAATACAACCAAAATCAGCCAAGCCAACACAGTTGGGTTTATCAGGCTATAGACAAACAAGCCAATATACTGCTAGGTTTATCAGACCGTAGTCAGTCAAGCCAACATTCTCATTGAGGACTAGCCAAGCCAACTAACATATGGGTTTATCAAGCTGCAAAGGAACTGGGAAACTTGAATTGCTAAGCTAGTGAGCTCAACCACCGAGATATGGACACCTACACTAGATCAGGCTTGCATTAGAGGAAACTTAAACTCAAAATGGGCCTCCTAAGGAAAATTAATAAAATAATATTTATTAATTTTGGAGAAAGAAAAGGAAAAACTATTTTTTTTTTCATATTTTTGACATATCTCCTTGTGTTTTTACTAAAATTTCGATCGGGAGAGCTTGTTGGATGTGGAATTAAATTTTGTATCCAATGAGTACCCACTTGGCATACTTTTGATGGGCCCAACTACCCCAAAAACAAGAAATACTTGGAAAAATGTGGTGACGATGACATCATCATCACGTTTTTCCAAGGATTTCTTGTTTTTGGGGTAGCTGGGTCCGTATAAAGTATGCCGAGTGGGTACTCGTTGGATGGAGAATTTAATTCCGCATCCAACCAGATCTCTCGATTGAAATTTGAGTAAAAACACAAGGAGATATGTCGAAAATATGAAAAAAAAGTAGTTTTTTTATGATACCTATCCCCAAATTTATATTAAAAAATTGTTTAAGAGGTGCTCCCTTTTTGAATTTTAAATCATTTTGATTGGATAATACATGATGACATGGAATTTTATTATTTTTGGAAGGCCCATTTTAGATTGAAATTTCCTTTAATGGCTCCTAAAACATCTACACACCCAACACAAGGAAGCATCCCCTTCTCTTCTACATAGTCCCCCAGGCTATGCCTTCCCTTCCAGTGTTGTTCAGGGTGTACAAAGAAGAAAACCAAGCCCTCTAAATCTATTTGTGAGGTTCCTTCCTACATTAGGTTTATCAAGTTAGTTCAGATCCAATTCCACTCCAGACCATTTCAGACCAAGGCATAAATATGTACACGCACAGTAGACCACAATGTTAACGCAACAAAACAAGTTTTCACTCGCTCTATGACAGAGAAGACCATTGCACAACAATTCTCAGTATGGTAACAATAGGTGAACAACACAAAACAAAACACTGTTCTGCAAACAAGACGAACGCACAACACACATGCACATGATGGAATAGGGAACGATCAGAATCCCCCAACAACATTTTGGGTGAAATCCCCGATGATGGAGTGGGCATGCACAATGAAAAAAAAACAAAGAAGTTGAGAACATGTAGTATGGATGATCAAAACATCTCATCGCTCCCCACAACGTGAGGGAAGATGAAAACATGAGTGCATGAGGGGAAAATGGGCATATGTGTTTTGGGTGCTTTCTTTTGACACATGGATTTTCCCCCATCGCTCAAGGTTAAACATTCCCCCTCCCCGTTCCTTAGGAAATCATGCCCCCATCTCATTATTTGTTGCATTAAGATAGCTGGTTGTGAGTTTTTAATTAAATTTCATATTTATATGATGTCCAAAATTATACACTGTGCTTGACTTAGCACCATAAACCATAGGCATCAACCTTGATCACCTCTACACAAAATTTGAATCAATGGCAGGGCCTTAGCCTTAAGCTCCTTGCCACGATCCCATACAATATTCTCATCATATATATTTAATGCAAAATGGGGTCAAAACCGGGGTGTTACATTCCCCTCCCCCTTCAACAACACTGTCCTCAGCGCTTTACAAAATTGAACAAAAATGCTACGCTGGCACGGCTCTCAGTGCTCTATAGAATTGAACAAAAATGGATGTGCCAATCGCATGGAATCCTCCAACTCCCATGTAGCCTCTTCAACAACGTAGTGCTCCCATTGCACCTTCACTCGCCCTATGGCTCGGTTCTGGAGCATTGTGGCCTTCTTGGTGAGGATGTGCATTGGATCGATTTGGAATTCTCCCTTGGGTTTCACCTAAATCACATCCCAATTTATCACATGGTTAGGATCATATACATATCTCTTAAGCAAAGAAACATGAAAAACATTATGAGCCCTAGTGCCAGTAGAAAATGCAAGTCTATATGAAACTAGCCCTATTCTTTCAAGCACTTCAAACGGTCCACAGTATCTAGGTGACAGCTTGGCACAAATTCCAAGCTTCAAGGAACTCTTCTTTTCTCTCACTCTGAGGTAAACATGATCCCCAACACTGAACTCTCTGTTTTCCCTATGCTTATCTGCGTAGCTTTTCTGTCTGTCATGGGATGCTTTCAGATTATGCTTGATCTTTACAACCTCTTGCTCCATCTCCTTGAGAAATTATGGACCAAGCACGACCCTATTCACTAGATTATCCCAAGTCACGAGTGTCCTACACCTCTTGCCATACAAAGCTTCATAGGGACTCATCCCCAAGGATGCTTGTTTTCCATTGTTATAAGAAAACTCTACCAAGTGCAAATAATATTCCCACTTGGTTGGTTTGTCCATCCAATACATGCGAAGCATGTCTTAAAGCACTTGTTTAACTCTCTCTGACTGCCCATCAGTATGAGGATGGTAGGAAATGCTTAAATTCAACTTCATCCCCAAATCTGCAAATAATCCCTTCCAAAAATTGGAAGTGAACTTGACATCTCTGTCAGATACTATTGCCTTAGGAAATCCATGCAATTTGAAAATCTCTTTCATGAATATCTTTGCAATGTCATCAGTCTTATGCATAGACTTAACCGATATAAAATGTGCTTCCTTTGTCAACTTGTCTGCCACAAACATGATGGAATCATGTTGTCTCCAACTCATTGGAAATCCTGTAATAAATTCCATGGAAATAACTTCCCATTTCCATTCTGGAACTGGCAAAGGTTGCAACAAACCTGCTGGGTGTTGATGCTCAACCTTCACCTGCTGACATTTCATGCACCTTGAAATATATTTAGCCATGTCATTTTTCATTCTTGGCCAAAAGTACTGCTTTCTAGATGTAGCAATTTTCTTCTGATATCTTGGGTGCCCAGAATATGGAGTTTGATGGATCGTATCCATAACAATCTTCCTCAAATATGCTACATTTGGAATATAAATTTTGTTCTTATAAGTAAGGAGTCCATCTTTTTCTAATTTATATCCCTCATACTTCTTTTCAAGGCTTTGCTGCTGCAACTTGTCTTTTACCTGCATATACAATTCATCTTCAGCAACATGATTAACAATCCGCTATCTCAAATTTGACTAGAAAATACTAAGAGATTCCACATGCATTTCCTGCACCTTCCTGCTAAGTGCATCAACTACCTTATTCTCTTTTCCTTTTATGTGTTTGATTTCAAAGTCAAACGCACATAAAAACTACAACCATCTAGCTTGCCTAACATTTAGAGTAGGCTGGTCAAACAAATACTTCAGACCACAATGGCCTGTTCTTAGCTCAAATATTATGCCCATCAAGTAATGCCTCCACATCTTGAGAGCATGTACTATGGTTGCAAGTTCTAGATCATGAGTGGCATAGTTCTTCTCATGCTCCTTCAACTTTCTTGACTCATAACATATTACATGGTTGTATTGCATAAGAACTCCTCCAAGTCCTTGACCGCATGCATCAATGCACACCACAAAATATTTCTCTGGGTCTTCAACTTTCAAGACTGGTGCACTTGTGAGAAGATTCTTCAACTACTGGAAACCTTCTTCACACCTTGATGTCCATTCAAACTTTATCCCCTTCCTTTGCAAAGAAGTGATGGCATGTGCAACCTTGGAGAATCCTTCAATGAATCTCTTGTAGTATCCTGCAAGTCCCATAAAAAATCTTACATCTGTCACATTTATTGGAGTAGGCCAATTCATAATGGCTTCAATATTGTCAAGGTCCAAAGATATATACCCTCTTTTGAGATAATGTGACCTAGATACTGAATTCTATCTTTATAGAAGTCACACTTCCTCAACTTTGCATACAACTTATGCTCCATGAGCAATTGTAATGTCAATCTCAGATGCTATTCATGCTCTTCCTCATTCTTAGAATAAATAAGAATTTCATCAAGGAAAACAAGAACACACTTGTCCAAATACCCACTGAAGACACTATTCATAAGGAACATAAATGTAGCTGGTGCATTTGTGAAACCAAATGGTACCACTACAAACTCATAATTTCCATACCTTGTTCTGAAGGCTGTCTTATGAATGTCTTCATCCTTGATTCTCACATGATGGTAGCCATACCTCAAGTAAATCTTGGAAAATAACCTTGCTCCTCTCATTTGATCAAAGAGGTCATCAATTCTAGGTAAAGGATATTTGTTCTTCACCGTGGCTTTGTTCAATTGTCTGTAATCAATACATAATCTGAGTGTACCATATTTCTTCTTCACAAATAGAACTGGTGCTCCCAAAGAAGACACACTCGGCCTGATATACTTATTTTCCAACAACTCTTGCAGTTGCATCTTCAGCTCTAGCATTTCTGGTGTACTCATCATGTAGGCTGTCTTGGACACTGGTGCTGCTCCTGGCACAAGTTCAATTGTGAAGTCAATGTCTGTCTTTGGAGGAAGACCTGGAATTTCATTAGGAAAAACATCCCTGAATTCTTGCAATATAGGATAGTCCTCCAACCTAATAGTTTCATTCTCTGTTGCCTCCACAACATGATTTGCATACACTTTGCAACCCTTCCTATAAAATTTCTTCAACTGCATTGCTGAAATCTGCCTCACAGAAATCACCTTTGGAATGCCTCTTACATTTCTTGGGTTCCCTTCTCCAGTGATGCATTCAAAAGTATTATTATAACAGTTGAGCTTTACCCTGTGAGCTTCTAACCAATCCATTCCAATGAGAACATCATAGGAACCAAGTGGTAGAACATTCAGATCTACACAAGTGACCAATCCATTCATCACTAATGGACATTTTTCCACCACTTCACTAACCTTTCTCTTATTTCTAGTGGCTAGCTGAACTAACCATGATTCACTATTCTTTACTTTCTTAAAAGCACAAATCTCCACTACTCTAGGAGCAATGTAACTATGAGTAGAACTAGGGTAAATCAAAATAGAAACAAATTTCTCAATAATCTTACCTGCAGATGCAACCACAGTTGACTGGTGATCTGCCTAGTGGTGCTCCAGTGCTGCATAGATCCTAGGGATGGCCCTTGCTACTTGACCCACTGTTTTTGCCTCTTGAATGTTGTAAGCTGGCCTCGTATTCTCATTCTCAAGCGGACAATACCTGCGCATGTGGGGTCCTCCACATTTCCAACATTGGAGTGGTTCTCTGTTCTATTGTGGATATCTTGGCTCTTCTCCCACCACTCTAGCTGGCTGCTTCTCAACTTGGGATGGCTGCTTCTACTGATTCCTGAAGTTAGAAGGTTTGAAACCTTTTTTCCTTTGGTCAGAATTCTCATTCTTTTTGTCCTTCCATGTCTTATGATAATCAGATTTTCCTTTTCTTTACTCATAGCAATATTTATCTTTCCTTATCACTTCTTCCAAAGTTCTAGGTTCATAAAACTCAATTCTGTCTTTGTAAGTATGAGGCAATCCACTCAGAAAACGCTGGATTTTTACTTTTTCATCTTTGATGTACCCGACATACCTCAATAGTTCCAAGAACTTATTTTCATACTCTTCCATGGTCTACTGTCCCAATCTCAACTCATGGAACTCTTTGATCTTATCATCATAGTACCTGTCAGAGAGGTACTTCTGCTTGAAATACTTCTGGAATTGTTTCCACACAATCTGCCTTTCATTAATCTTCTTCACTTTCCTGAAGTGCTCCCACCATATGGATGCTCTTCCAGTTAAATTAAAGATGGCTACACTAGCCTTCATATTTCCAGAATAGCCTTGGAATTGGAAATATTTCCTCATCCCAAGAATCCAAGCTTCATCTTCTTGACCATTCTTTATCTCACCATTGAAGGTAGGAGGAATTTCCTTCTTAAATTCATCACATGAATGATCCTGGTAGAGATTCTTCCTCTTATTCTCATGAGAAGAATAAATTGAATCACCAGTGGATCCTTCAGAGTCAGATGACCCACTAGGAGATCTATTTCTTCTTCTAGTAGTGCTCTTAATTCCTTTTGGTCTCACTATCTGGTCCCCAGAGTTCACATTCCTCTGAATGTCTGTCAAACTCTGCAACATGGCTGCATTCAACTGATTCTGCTCCTCCAACAACTTAACCAATATTTCATTATCTGCCTTGTAACTTTGCATCTCCACCCTTAGGCTTCTCATGGTGGTGGAAAAATCTGGAGGAGTATCTTGAAACCTCCTCCCATTAGGCTATGTCTCAGCATTTCCAATTCGGACATTTTCCCCTATAGCATCTTCCTTGCATTCATTGGGGTTCTATGCAGCCTTACACATGTCGGTTCTCATGGCTCAACCGAACCAACTTTACCAAACTGCACTATATGGAATGCTTCCCTTTGAAGGTGATTATAATTCAACAGCTCTGTTAACTGTTCAACTTGGCCCATTTAGGCCCTAGCATTGCAACTAGATACTCTAATACCATACTGTCACGTACCCATACCCCAATTATTATGTGGAGTTAAAAATTTCTTTTGGAACCTTTTTTATTCTTTGAAACATAGGGCATGGCCATGAAACACTCCTCAACATTCACATTCTGATACCACACTATCATGTCCCCTCCTGTCCACCATTGATCAATTTGACAATCTACGAAGAAAGATCTCAGAGGAGATCGAATGATGGAGAAAAATTGTGACAGAAATCAATGGTCACAATCTGTTCTGCATTTGGGAACAGATCAACGGCTGACAATCAACCTATAAGAATCAACAGTGCGAAAATATTATGTTTGCGGAATCGGGAAATATGGAACTTGCAATCCTGCATTCCGCATCACGTGTCCTGCATGCGAAATATACCATTGCGGAAATAGATATTTTTGAAGACGCATTCTGCATCCCGCATCTTGCATCTTGCAAGTTGCAAAAAGAAGAGTTGCGGAAGGAAATATGTGGGGGACATAATTTACATTTGGAAGTTTCTGCATCCTACATCCCACCTAGCGCAAGTTGTGGAAAGGAATATTTATGGCAGTAAATTCAATCTTTTAATTGAAGTCTTGGGAACATTTGATCATTCAGGCCATCACCAATCCGGACATCTAAGTCCCATAACGTAATTTAAACATGCATTGAAGAAAACATACACAGATGCATACAATTGCAATTATACAGCTGAAACCATTCATCAATTCAACACATTAGGAATGTTCATCATATTTCATTAAGCAAATACAAATGCAAAGATTAACATAGATAAGAATGCTTATCTTAAAATAAGTTTGTCTCGCAACTAGCTATGTCGCTACAACGTTCCACCCAACCATAGGCCAGTGCGCTCATCAATCTCTTAGCAACACTGCCACCCTTGAGTTGGGCATGATTCCCACAAGGAATAAATAACACTAACATGCTCACACATAGTCAAGAATGAAACCAAAATCATCCAAGCCAACATAGTTGGGTTTATCAGGATACAAACAAACAAGCCAATATACTGCTGGGTTTATTAGATTGCAGTTAGTCAAGCCAACATTCTCATTAAGGACCAGCCAAGCCAACTAACATATGGGTTTATCAGGCTGCAAAGGAATTGGAAAACTTGAACTCCTAAGCTAGTGAGCTCAACCACCAAGTTGTGGACACCTCCACTAGATTAGGCTTGGCTCCTAAAACATCTACACACCCAACACAAGGAATCATCCCCTTCTCTCCTACACAGTCCCTCAGGCTATGCCTTCCCTTCCAGTGTTGTTCAGGGTGTGCAAAGAAGAAAACCAACCCCTCTAGATCTATTTGTGAGGTTCCTTCCTACACTAGGTTTATCAAGCTAGTTCAGATCCAATTCCACTCCAGACCATTTCATACCAAGGCATAAATATGCACACGCATAGTAGACCATAATGTTAACACAACAAAAGAAGCTTCCACTCGCTCTGTGACAGAGGAGACCATTGCACAACAACGCTCAGGATGGTAACAACAGGTGAACATCATAGAACAAAACACGGTTCTGCAAACAAGACAAACACACAAAGTGCATGCACAGGATGGAAGAGGGAATGATGAACCCCCCCCCGCCACAACGTTTTGGGTTAAAGCCACGATGATGGATTGGGCATGCACAACAAAAAAAAACAAAGAAGCTGAGAGCGTGAAGGATGGATGATCAAAACGTCTCGCCGCTCCCCACAATGTGAGGAAAGATGAAAACGTGAGTGCATGAGGGGAAAATGGGCATACGTTTTCTGGGTGTTTTCTTTTGACACATGGATTTTCCCCCATGGCTCAAGGTTAAACATTCCACCTCCCCATTCCTTAGGAAATCATGCCCCCATCTCATTATTTGTTGCATTGACATAGCTGGGTGTGGGTTTTTAATTAAATTGCATATTTATATGATCTCCAAAATTATACATTGTGCTTGAATTAGCACCATAAACCATAGGCATCAACCTTGATCACCTATACACAAAACGTCAATCAATGCAGGGCCTTGGCCTTGAGCTCCTTGCCATGATTCCATACAATATTCTCATCATATATATTCAATGCAAAATGGGGTCAAAACTAGGGTGTTACATGGATACCAAACCAGGGTAATGGATCTCACTCTCATAGGTCAAAGACAGGAGGTCTCATCATGAGATGACTTGTTCACTACTCTAAGTCTTTGTGAATGATACTACCATTATCAGGTCACCAAGCTACGTAAGTGACCTTTGGTTAACTATCAAAATTACCTATGTTTCAAGAAATAAAGTTGTATACCTATAACCAACATGTAAGATTCAAGGAAACCAAGATTTTGGGTTAAAAGGCAACCTTATCGGGGCTATGGATGCGTGTTTCCAGCAGTGGAAATAGTTGTGATATTGGGATTTAAACTTTATTGCAAATTATATCTATGTTTATTTATTCCATGGTAGTGATCATTCCTAGCAAAGGTAATTACATGGTATTCCAATCCTTATTTAATATATTTTTCTTTGGGATAATGAAAAAAAATATTTCTATAGATTCATTTTTTTCTTTAAACTTGGAAATATTTACTAAGAAGTTTATGGAGTGATTTCTATAAAGGAAGGATCAAGCATGCCAAAATCCTGAATTTTATACAACCTTCAGAAAAACTAATGTATTGTTGTTGGTTGAAACAAAGATATCTGGTTCTTCCCAGTGAGATTCCACTTATAGCCACAACGATCCCATCTTTGTGAAAGATGGGAACCCCCTTTACGAATTTTAATTCCATTGTTTATTTTCAAAAGAATTTTGTAATTTTCATTTTCATAGTTAAATTCAATAATTCTGTTTAAAAAAAGTACTTAAGATTTAATCTGGAACAAATTGAGCCTTGTTTCAGGTCATTTCCGACATTTTAATTTATTCATTAAACATAAATTCACAAAAATAAGAAATTGCGAGTTGGAATGTGTAAATGCTAATTTGATCTCTCCGATGTTCCACTCCCACTTCCCTAATTCTTAAATATCAGCAATTATAAGTTGAAAAATTATTTGATAATTCTTAAATATCAGCAATTATAAGTTGAAAAATTATTTGCTATGTAAATCTCAACCCAAAGTTTCGATCTTAACTTTTGATCCCACGATAATCGACAGTTGAAAGTTAATTTATTCACTAAGTTAAGTTTTCGAAGTTTCGATTTCAACTTTTGAAATTTTAATCGAAGTTCGAAGGTCGACATTGAAATTATTTATCTTTAAATTTACTTCTCGATGTTCCAATGTTTACGTTGCAATCACTATAAAATTGGGTCTCAGGAGTTGGTAAGGCGCCTAAACGTTATTCTATTCAAATATGTAGATCCTGAAGTTTCCAATTTACACATTTTCAGATATCAAGAGTCAGGGTATTTTTCCTTCCACTCATAATTTTCTTCATAACACCTGACTCCCCACATTTTTGATGGATTATATTGGGTTTTGATGTCTCTTAATCACAAGTTAGTATTTCATTTGTGCCTGCATAACCACCTTGAAAAATTAGCCAATTAAATGTAATTAATGATTACTCATAATTTAACCATCTATTTTGACTAGATTTTTATTGATTTAAATGTTAATAAGATTTGATCCTAACAGGGTTTATACTTAAATCACATTTTGAATTTATCCGTAATTGCAACATAGAAAGTTCGAATTGCGGTACTATAGAAAATATCTGTGTATTTTAGCTAAAGAGTTGAACCATTTGAAACTAGGGATTGCACCCAAAAGGATGCATGACCCAAAATGACTTAGAGATGATCATTTTATGCAGACCCATTTAAAGAAATTATATGTACATGAGGATCATCCAAATGATTCATTGTATCAAGGAGCAACTAGTTTTGAATAAGTCTTGGCCAAAGTAATTGATGCATCAAAGGATTCTTATTCACGAAGCATAGTGGCAACATAAAATTAGAGTGATAGAAGAAAGAGACCAATTATTCCAAGAGAAAAACATGCTGTTAAAGAAGTTATGGAAGCAAGCAACGAAAAAATATATAGTACCTAGCCCAGATCCTACTAAGTCTCATGTACACGAAATGTTGAACAAGAAATTAAGAAAGAAATCTATGTCAACTAATCAATCCTCAACTCCTCTTCAGAATTTAAATGCTTTGATTCAACAGACTAAAGCTCTCAAAGGTAATTCTTCCTCTTTAACTAAGTCTATTCCTAACACTACTTCCATTTCTATGTTATCTCCGTTAACTATTGTTAAGACAGAAGGTTAAAAAAAACCTATTACCACATCATCTTCTCATCCATATATTGACAATTTTATTCACTTCGAGAAATAACAACCTCAAGGGGTGGTGCATCCAGATTTAGTAGATCAAGAACATGAACATATCTCTTCATTAGAGGCTACACAAACCATTAATGGTAACCCACCTAGTATTTATCATCATTCCTCCCCAAAAAATATTTTTTTTTTCTGAGATTCCTTTTGTTGAAGATCCTATTACATAGTCAAGTCATAATTCACCACAAAATTCACCTCATCACACAAATCCCATGATCTCATTCTTTGAAACTTCAAATCCATACATTCAACAAACTTCTAAGAATGTTTAGATATTCCTGTTGAAACTCCTACCTTATAGTTACCCCAAATCCAACAAGTAAATACTCAAATGAAAGAAGCTACCACTTCCTCCTATTCTTCCACATTTTGAAGTAGAATCATCTTCTCCCCATCCACGATAGAAAATTTTCCTGTAGTTACATACACACAAGCTATCCAATCAGTACCTTAAGATCCTTCTCAGTTAGCAACTATCCCTATTTGTTAATTTTTATCAATTTGCTTAGATGATATATTAAAACAGATTACTAGAAGATCAAGGAAAGAACAACATGCATAGAAAACATAACAACACAAATGTTTTCCTTGGGGAAACCATAAGGGAGAAAACCTTGCAAAACTTCCTCAGTATAGATCTCAACCAGAATAGTGTAAAACCCAGACAACTGCTTCTTACTTCTTTTTAGTGCACTAGTTCTTCTCTCTCTTGCAAAATGACTTGAGTGAGTGAGTACAAATGAAGGGGAGCACCTCCCTATTTATATTCTTCTGTTGAATTGACCTCTAAATTGGTGGGGTTGATTTCACTAGCTGCCAGGGCTGACTTGTCTAACTGGACATTACAAATAGGATTTATTATATTGACACTTGCGTACTAATGACCTGACTTGCATTCGGAGGTTTACATTGCATCCTTCAATGACTCTAACAAGACCAAACTCATCTCCAATAGGAGGAATACAATACAACTAGAATATCTTTCGAAGTTACATTATTTTAACACTCCCTCTTAACTAGGAAGGTATTCAACTGTAGTAGCAGCTACTACTCTAACAACTGTACAATTGTCTGGTGAGACTCTATATGTCATAGGAAGTTTTGGTACAACATCATACATCTTCATCATCGATCTCAACTGGATCTTCTTTTGCAATCCTTTTTCTTAAATTGTCTTCTTGTCATCTTCTGGAACATTTATTGTAGTATTAGTATATGAATGCTAAATCATCTTATGGATTCATTGATTCATATTTTGAACCATATTCTATAGTGTCCATATGTGAATACTAGATCATCTTCTGAATCATCCACTGGTCAACATTAGTGTGTGAACATTGAACCGTCATCCGTATCATCATCATCTAAACTGCCATCATCTGTATTTTTAGTATGTGAATACTAAACCATCATCATCTGCATCTTCAGTATGTGAATATTGAATCATCATCATCTGCATCTCCAGTATGTGAATAATGAACCATCATCATCTGCATCTTTAGTTTGTGAATACTGAACCATCATCATCTGCATCTTTAGTATGTGAATACTGAGAACATCATCATCTGCATCATAAATATCACCAACTGTATCTTCAGTATGTGAATACTGAACCACCATCATATGCAAATTCAATATGTGAATACTAAAACATCATCATCTGTCTCTTCAGTATGGCTGAAACATCATCATCTGCATCAATAGTATGTAAATACTGAAACAATCAACAACATCATTAGCATATTAGAACTAAAAATCAAATCATCTATAGTGCTAGATCATCATCTTCATTACCAGCATAGAGATGATGGAACATCATAAACATCATCATCAGTATAGAGATACTGTATCTGCCTCATCGGTATAGATATAATAAAACTATCACAATAAAATATCAACATCAATCAATCATCAGTCAATCATCTCAGCAATCAATTGTAAGCATCTCAACAACAATCAACTTTTACTATCTCAACAATCATCTCAACAATCAACTGTAACTATCTCAACAATCATCTCAACAATAAACAGTGTGACTACATTGTACACATATCATCAAACATCTCATCAATCATCAGTATAATCAATACTAACATTATCTAAAGCATACATCTCAATCAATCATCAATATGAAAATACTAAAACATACATCTCAATCAATCATCAGTATGAAAATACTGAAACATACATCTCAATCAGTATAACAATACCGAGTTAATAATCTCAACAATCAACATACCAATGTTGAACCAACCATCTCAGCAGTCATTAGTATAACAATACTGAGCTAACATCTCAACAGTCATCAGTATAACAACACTGAACTGACATCTCAACAATCATCAGTATAACAATACTGAACTAACATCTCAACCGTCGTCAGTATAACAATATTGAACTATCATCTCAACAATCATCAGTATAACCATACTAAACTAACATCTCATCAATCATCTATAACAATACTGAACTATCATCTCAATAGTCATCAATATAACCATACTGAACTAACATCTCATTAGTATAACACTACTGAAAACAAACATCTCATCAATCAACAGTATAGAAATACTATAACAACCATCCTTCCCTCTAACTATCTCAGAGCAACATCACGATGAGTAATCTGGTATATCCACCCAAGCATTTTGTCTAACTTATTAACTCTTTCGAGCCAACAAGCCTAGTTAGACAAATAGATCTTCCTAGGGACCAACACGCCTTGTCCTGACTTACAAACCCACTTGGGTTAAATTGATTTAGCCAGACATAATAATCCCCCTAGGATCAACAAGCCTAGTCTGACTTACCCTTTCGGGCCAAACTATCCTAGTCAGACTTACCGTACTCTAGATTGAGCTACTCACCACTACATCCTTCTTTCATCTACTATCACTCCCTCTTTCGAGAGAGGTTATTCCAGAGTACACCAAGCTTGTCTCGAAAGTATTCAAAATTTACATGAGCCAGAGGCTTAGTCAACACATCTTCCACTTGTTTCTCTGTAGGAACATACTTGAGATTTTTAGATCCTTTCTGAACCATGTCTCGAATGAAGTGATATCTTACTTCAATATGTTTTGACTTACCATGAAACATTGGATTTTTTATCATCTTGATACAACTCTGATGATCACAAAGGATATCAGTAACATCTATCTCTTCATGAAATAAACCTTCCAACATCTTTCGAAGCCATACTGCTTCACTACAAGTTGAACAAGCAACAATGTATTTTGCTTCTGTTGTGCTAAGTGCAATACTAGTCTGCTTTCTATTGAACCAAGAGATCATGCCTGACCCCAAACTAAAACAACCACTTGAGGTGCTCTTTTTGTCTTTAGCGCTTCCTTCCCAATCTGAGTCTGTGAACCCATGTAAACTGATCTCACTATCTGAAGTATATCTGAACCCATAATCTAAATTTCCCTTTAGACACCTCATCACATGTTTTTCTCCAATCAGGTGAATATTCATGGGATTTACCATGTACTGACTAAGTGTGTTTACAACAAAACATATATCTGGTCTTGTATTGGTTAAGTACAGTAGTGAACCAATAATTTGTCTATACATAGTGGTATCTATGTCTTCCAATGTATCATCATTTAGTAAATTCAAGTTTGTTGTCATCGGAGTAGTCATGGCCTTACAATCTAGCATTCCACACCTCTTCCGAATTTTTACTGTATATTTTCCTTGGTTTAGGAAAATCTCAGCTGGGGATTTCCAAAATTCAAGAACTAGAAAGTAGTGCATCATTCCAAGGTATTTCATCTCAAATTCTGTAGCCAAATTCTTCTTGCATTCATTGATGATATTATCTTCTCCTGTTAGGAATAAGTCATCCACATATAAAAGTAATATCATAAGCCCATCATTCTCAACCTTATAGTAAAGGTTAGAGTCTTTCTTATTCTTGGTAAAGCCTAAACTCATCAGGAACCCATCTATTCTTCTGTACCATGCTTTGGGTGCTTGTTTTATCCCATACAATTCTTTCTTGAGTCTGCATACATAAGCTTCTCGATCACCAGTCTCAAAACCTTGTGGTTGTTCGATATACAATTCTTTTCTATCAAGCCATTTAGAAAACCTGTCTTTACATACATTTGATGTAACTTCCATTTATTCTTGGCTTCCAAGGCAAGGACAGTTCTAATTGAAGTGTACCTAGCTACTAGAGAAAAGGTCTCTTCATAGTCAATTCCTTCCTTTTGGGAGAGCCCTCTTGATATGAATTTTTCCTTGTACTTTTCTATACTACCATATGTGGAATGCTTTGTTTTAAAGATCCACTTTGAGGATAGCACTGATTTGTCTTTTGGTCTTGGGACTATTTCCTACACATCATTCTTTATTATGGATTGGTATTCCTCGACCATTGCATGAACCCATTCCTTCTGTTTTGTTGCATCTTCAAAACAAGTTGGTTGTTTATCAACTATATCACTCATCAAGGCCATATAACTGGGATATGACTTTGGCTTCCTTCTTTCTCTAGTGGTTCCTTTTGGGATATTGAGTCTTTTTTCTTCTTCAATTACATCATGATCCCAGGCAAGATTTCTCTTTCAAGAATTAATTTCATTGGTCACTTCTTCTATCAACTAAGGTTCAGTCATTTCATGATCCTCAAGCATTTGACTTTCTTCTTCATTCCTAACTGGTTTAGGATACTCAGCAACTTTGATAGTTTCATGTTCCTCTTCATCTTCTCTGTCTTTCTTCGAATTTCTAAAAGTTGTGTCTTTGTCAAATGTTACATCTCTGCTAAGCTCAATATGATGGTATCCTGGGATATAGATCCGATAGGCTTTTGACTATTCACTATATCCTACAAACAATCCCTTATTTCCTGAAGGATATAGCTTTGTTATTTTCTTCTTGGAAATATGAATATACACAAGGAAACCAAATATCTTTAGGTGACTTACTTCAGGCTTTTCTCCGAAGAACATTTCTTCTGGATTTTGTTTCCCAAGGGCACCGTCAGAGACTCTGTTCTGTACATATACTATTGTTCTTGTTTCTTTTTCCCATAGGCACATTGGTAGATCATGTATCATGGATTTTACTGCTTCCATGATATATCTATTCTTTCTCTCTACCACCCCATTTTGTTGAGGATTTTAGGGAATGGTGAGCTCCCTCTCAATCCTAGCTTCCTTGCAGAAATCATTGAATTCATTTGATGTGAAATCTCCTCCATTATCTGATCTTAAAATATTTATTTTCCTTTCAGAGAGGTTTTCTATTAGGGCCTTAAATTCTGTAAACCTTTCAAACACTTCATCCTTCATTTTCAAAAAATATATCCAAGTCTTGCAGGAGTAGTCATCAATAAAGGAGGCATAGTAAACATACCCTCTTAATGAAGTTGTTTTCATTGGCCTGCATATATTCGCATGGATAACATATAAGATCCCTTTTTCTTTGTTGTGATTCTTTGGATAGGTATTTTAGTATTCTTTCCTTGTGCACATCCTTTTCATACACCTTTATGTTCTATCTGAATTTCTGGTAGACTAGTCACAACCTTACTTACTATTTGAAGAGCTATGTAATGAACATGGGAAAGCCTTTTGTGCCAAAGCTCACATGGATACATTGTACTGGTTGCTAAATATGAATCTGGTTGTCCCTTCATTTTGTAGAGTCCTCCTTCTTTAATTCCAATTTCTACCGCATCATCTATGGTCTTTCCTTTTTACCACATGAGGACTTTTCCATCTATGAAGGAAACTATGAATCCTCTCTTGTCCAAAGCTGAAATAGATAGGAGGTTCTTCTTTAGTCCAGGGACATATAGGACATCCTTCATCTTCATGGATTTTCCAGAGTCCAATTTATAGGATGCTTCTCCCATTCCTTTAATGGGATATTGGGAGTCATCTCCAAGCATTACTTTGTGTGGTGAATATTTTGTACAAGGCATGATAGTGAGTCCTTGCAACCTGTCATGTGCTTGGATGCACCACTTTATACTAACCAGGTGTCTTTTCCTGGTGAGACTGATCCTGTTAGGGCAAAGATCAATACATATTCTTCACTGGATTCTTTATCTTTCTTTGCTTCCTCTTCTACTTCTTGATCAATATCTTTAGCAGCATGAGCTTTGGATATTTTCATATTTTTAACTCTTTTTTCTTTCATGGGACAATTGATGGAATTGTGTTCCAACTTGTGACAAGTGAAGCACTCATAATTTGAGAAGTATTTCTTAGGTATATTGAACCCTTGAGTCTTGTGAGGATGATCATGACTCTTTCCTTTGTGCTTTCCTTTGAGATGGCCTGTCAAGGATTGATATTCATTATCATTTAGCTTCACTTCTCTCACTAAGATTCTTTATTCTTCTTGTACAAATTATTCCCATAGATTTCTGAATTTGGTTAGTTTCCTTCTTAAGTAGATTCCTCGGATAAAAGATTCCCAATCTCTTGGAAGACCATTTAGGGTGGTCATCAAAATTTCTGCTTCTTCTACTGTATAACCAATGGCTTCTAGCTGATCTCTAATTTTAGCCACTCTTGAAAAGTAAGATTGCATAGGCTCTGAATTTTCAGTCTTTACACTTTTGAGGTGATTCCTCAGAGTCATCTTCCTGTTGATGTTTCTCCCTTCCAATAGACTGGAGAGGGAATCAACCATTTCTTTTGGAGTTTCCCTTGATGATACTTGAGGAATCAAGTTATCCTTGATGGAG
Source organism: Pseudotsuga menziesii (assembly GCA_001517045.1). Classification (NCBI taxonomy): domain Eukaryota; kingdom Viridiplantae; phylum Streptophyta; class Pinopsida; order Pinales; family Pinaceae; genus Pseudotsuga; species Pseudotsuga menziesii. Next base: position 382,662 of record LPNX011151825.1, read on the forward strand.
TCAGCTATGATCCTTTTGGATACGATCATATCATTCTTATGCTTGGACTTAGATTCCTCCTCTTCTGGTTCTTTCACTTCCTCCTTCACAAGTTTGTCTAGATCATTCTCTTGTAGGATGAGCATGATCCTATACTTCCATGCTCTGAAGTTTTCATCTCCTTCAAGATTTTCGTCTAGCTTGGTGTTCTTAGTCATCTTCAATAGAACGAGAACTTCAAATGGAATAGGGATGAAGAGTACTTACTTGAAGAAAACAACTTCTGGCTGACCTCCTTCTGGATGACCTAAGGTTTGTTGTAGAAACTGTAATTTCTCAATTGGAAACCCTAATAGGGTTGAGAGGTGGAAATGATGCACCTCAATGAGGCGAGGTAGACTGTAAATTCCTTTTCCTGAGATTGATGATAGAGTCTCAGAAAAAAATGAAACCCTAGTTTGTCCCGACAACAGTAATAGGTCAAAAATTGAAACTTCTTGGATTCTAGATCTGTCTTCACAGAAAGATGCGCTCTTCAAGCATTAGAGGAAATTTCAACTCAAAATGGGCCTTTTAACTTTAACTCAAATTCCATGTCATCATGTGTTAGCCAATGAAATTGATTTAATTTTTTTTAATATAAATTTGGGGATAGCTATCATAAAAAAAAACTACTTTTTTTGTTTGTATTTTCACATCATCATCACGTTTTTCAGGTATTTCTTGTTTTTGGGGTAGTGGGGTCCATCAAAAGTATGCTGAGTGGGTACTTGTTGGATACGGAATTTAATTCTGCATCCAACGAGCCCTCCTGATCAAAATTTGAGTAAAAACATGGGGAGATATGTCGAAAATACAAACAAAAAAGTAGTTTTTTTCTTTTATTCCTCCAAAATTAATAAATATTATTTTATTAATTTTTTTTAGGAAGCCCATTTTCAGTTGAAATTTCCTCTAATGGGAGAGTTGAGGGATCTCTCTTTTCTCGTTTATTTTTTGAGGGATTTATTTAGAATGAAAAACCCTAGTTGTGCAGTGCCTCCTTTTAGGGTGGCTCTTGTTGATGTATTTGTAACTTCAGAATGTATTCACTTGTATATTTTATATTGTATTTCATTGTACCCCGACGAAGATGTTTGTTCCTCCGATCGGGAGAGTCATTAATATAATAAATTCATGTAAAGTCATTGAGGTTAACCCTCCATTGTAATTTGGGGAAATAGTCCTCACAGTTGAGTCATATTAGGGTTATTAGACTGTCCTAGTGAGGTCGTCCATGTAGAGTAATTGTCAAGTGGAAAACAAGTATAAATAAAGAGTGAGACTCTCTATTTGTTACACACACTCACTCAACAATAGCACATGAGTGAGAGAGGAGTAGCTTGCACAACAAAGAGAGAGATCAACTGTCAAAGATCATCTTTGTATCTTTGGGTTTTACTTTTTCATTTGGTGCTCATTTTATCTCCAAGGAAGTTGCGAGGTTTTCTCCTTTATGGTTTCCCCGAGGAAAATTATTTTTGTCTCTTGTCTCTTGTGATTATTTTTGTGCATGTTATTCTCTTATACAAGATCCTAGATCATATTGATTAAATGATAAAAATATAACATGGTATCAGAGCTAACCTAAGAAGAAGACACTATGCAGCTGTGGGAACTAGGGCTTCCTAGTTGAAGGTGTTCTCTCCACAGATCATCAAGAAAGGAGGGTTAGGCTTACTCACCTCACTAGGGCGCATCTATTAGTGGTAGTAGTTTCTAAATCAGAAACGTTTCAATGTATAGCCAAAATATAGTTGCAATGGAAGCTAATGGAAATTAGGTGTTCATGCTTGGAAACCCTAGAAGGAATTTAGTGATCCTAGAACTTTAGCTATAATGTGATATTGGAGAAGGATCAGAAGATGAAATTTTTATAGGATGAAGAGAAATCCGTGCTGTACACTGTGTACAAATTTCATCATCATATTGCTATAATTCAGGAGATATGGTTCCTCTAAATTAGGGTTTCAACCTCCTCTAGAGATATTTGCTATATCTCAAGATAGGAAGGTCCAAACGAAATTGATCAAGATGTTGTAGGTAGGGCATGGAATTTAGTTTCTTTGGTAAGTGTTTTAGACCCAGAATGTGAAACAATGACATCTGGCAGTCTGTACAATCTCACTATCATGAACAGTCACCAAAATAGTCACCTTGGGAAAATCAAAATAAGTCCCACTTGGAGAATCAATTTCTGATCTAATCTATGGGGTGGGAAAGAAGACTTCCAGGATATCACAGTGAGAAGTGTCAAAACTAAAGGATCCAAAAATTTGGAGATACACTAGAAGAAATATCAGTCATTTCTGGAAAAGAAGTTGGCAAACTAGGGCTTCCTGTTCTGAGAGATTCCCTCCACTATTTTCAGAAAAGGAGTATACTGGAAAGCTCACCTTGAAGAGGCCCATATTTCTATCCAATCAACATTTTGAAATTCCAAGTTTTTAAATTAGGGTTTCTCTGACAAACCCTAGATCATCCAGCTCTAGAACTAGGACGAACACCTCAAATTGGTAAGATCTAAATTTTTTCTATTTACATTTGAGTTTCTCATTTCAAAATGACTAATCACACCAGCTTGATGAAAATCTTGGTGAAGCTGACAAATTTCGAGTATGGAAGTATAGGAGCTCCGGGATCCTTAAAGAAATTGACTTTATCAATATTTCAGTAAGAAAGGTTTAGGATCTAGAGGGAGATGAGGCTAAGGCTAGAGCCAAGAGAATCATTGAAGATTCTATTAAATGTCATCTCATCCCTCATGTGTCATCCTTGAAGACACCAAAGGGAAGTGTAAAATGATATGATGAAGCAATCGAAGAATAATAAGATATTGTTATAACCACCTTGAATGGCCTCCCAAGATCATGGGATCCATTCATTCAAGGAATGTGTGCTATAAGGAAGTGATTACATTCAACAGACTCTGGGAAGAGTGCACACAAGAAGAAGCTTTACTCATAATAAGAGAAGAGATGGTGGGAGAAACTGAAGATCAAGCTCTCACAAAGATCCCTCAAGCGATGAGGAAAATGAAGGACTCAATTCTTGAAGAACCTCTTATCCATCTTAGCATTTGGATAAGAAATGACAATTTTATGAATGAAGAATATGATGAAGCTAAAGGATCAAGAAGGAGTCTACCCACGAAACAAATAAATATAAGTATTTGAATTGTTTTTTCCTACATATCTAGTAGTTTATATGACATTGTTTAGTTGTGAAATTTATTATGCATGATAGAATGTCTACATTAATGAACAATATACTACTAATATGCATGTTATGGGTAAGTATCCTATAGTGCTATACAACACTCCATTGCTACTTATCTAGGATGAAACCTATTTGCTGACATATTGGGATTAGTGCACAATCTAAATAATGTTATGGTAGAGATGGAAGGCATCTGGAAAGTTTCTGTGTATACAAGATATGGATGAATGTTGTGTTGGATAAAATAGTTGCATGATTATATCTTTGTACATAAGAATTTTCCATTGTGAATATGCCTTATGAAATGTTTCTAACCACACAATGGGTGCATTTGAATTGTAGGAAAGATCGCTTACAATATCCTACAAGAAAATAAGGATGAGACTTGTTTCGAAGAACAAGTGATGACAGTTCAAGATTCACTCCAATAAGCATACATAAATATGAACCTGAAGCTTCCATAGTGAAAGATTAAACAACTTTAGAAGAATATAAAGAGAATGGTAGATGAAGAATAATCCAAGATGGAGAATAATATGACGAGACTTCCAAACAAATCAAGAGGCCTCATACACACTCTAGTTATGTGACACTGTTGAGCGACATCATTGATGCAGAGCCTTCCAACTATGAAGAAGTAGCCAAAAAGAAAGGGAATGAAAACACCAGTTCAAGAAGAATGATGTCTAGGATGCGGTATCAAGACCTAAAGGGAAGTCCGTAATGTCTTCCATATGGATCTACAAGATCCAACATGCAGTATATGGAAACATCATGGGATACAAGGAAATATTCGTAGCATGAGGCTTCTCATAGAAAGAAGGCATAGACTACGAAGAGACATTTGCAGCCACTGGGAGTTGAGACACATGACATGAAGACTCATGTGTGAATATTAAAGAAGGCCTTGTACAAGCTCAAAAGGCACCCATGGGATAACACATACATGAGGAGCTTGAAGATCACATAGAGTGATGAATATCTTAACCTTTGCTACAAGGTTAAAGATTAAAGCCGATAGAGGATGACAAGCTCACATATGGGTGCGAGAAGAACTTTTCAAAAAGTTCAAGATAGAGGATCTTGGTATCCAGTGATCCTAGATGGATACATAGAATATTAGTAGCAAAGGAAGCTACTTGTCACTCAAGTATAGAATGTTTCAATACATAGAGTATGAAAGGAAGAGGGAGAATGATGCTCCTCTTCAGAGGGAGTGACTGCAGAGTATTATGAGGTTCGACATGGTACAGACAGATTATTGATGGCTCTAGGATTTACTAAGAGTAAAGAGGATTATAAAATTTTCCTCAATGTTGAAGGTGGAATACCAATGATGCTCCTGTTATATGTCGATGACTTGTTCTTGACTGGAAAAGAGGAACTCATTAAATATGCAAGAAGGAGACTTGCTGCCAAGTTCACGATGAAGGAATTGGGTATGATGCATTACTTTCTAGACATGGACGTGTGGTAGAGTACATATGGAATATCCCTTGGACAAGGGAAGTATGTAGTGGAGATCTTGAAGAGGTTCGGGATGATGGATTGCAAGGCCATGAACACATCTATGGAATCAAACCTGAAGCTATTGAGTGATGCTTCATCAGAGACAGTTGATGCCACGATGTATCATCATATGATTTGTTCATGGATGATCCTGAAGAATACGAGAACAGACATATGCTTTGAACAACCTGAGCCAGTTCCTGACAGGATCCGAGACATGGTCACCTGGTTGCAAAGAATGCAGTGAGGTACTTGAAGGGTACAGTTGAGTATGATATGAATGAGAAGACTAACCTACATTGTTATGTTGATTCATATTGGTAGTGCCACTGAGAAGAAGATAAACTTGGGATGCTTCTTAAGTTTGAGATCTTGTATGGGCTACTGGTTTGGAAGGATGGAGTCCTGCATGGAATTGAGTACAGTTGAGGAACAATATGTTGCCACTTGCTCAGCTATTTGTGAGGTAGTATGTTTCTTTTGAAAACTACTATTTGATTTGATTGATATGACTTTCATTTTGTATGATGTAGAGAGGAGCAGTGAAGCTCCAGTATGTGATCCATATCGAGATCTCTCGAAAGAGGGAGTGATGAGTTCTAGCATAGGCGGTGAGACACGTTGTCTGAGCATAAAATCCTAGAAAAGCTCATAGGTTGCTCAGACGTAATCAGTCTTGTAGGTTGTCCTCGAATGTAATCAGTCCTAGAAAATATTATAGGTTATCCTTGGACGTAATTAGCCCTGATGTGATTCTATGCTAGAAATGGACAGAGTGAAGTTTGAGTAGTTTAGAGAGAAGCTTGGTGTTCTTCAGATCAAGTTTCCTTCTAAGGGGAAGTGATGAGTCCGAAATCCTTTCTAACATGGTGGCAAGCTAGGCCTCCCATGGTTGGATGTAAGTGCTGAGCCTTTCTAACATGGTGGCAGGCTGGGCCTCCCATGGTAAGATGTAAGTGTGGAGCCTTTATAACATGGTGGCACGCTGGGCCTCCCATGGTCACATGTAAGTGCTGAGCATTTCTGACATGGTGGAAGGCTGGGGATCCCATGATTAGATGTAAGTGCTGAGCCTTTCTGACATGGTGGTAGGTTGGTCCTCCCATGGTTGGATGAAAGTTTTGATCCTTTCTGACATGGTGGCAGGTTAGGCCTCCCATGGTCAGATGTAAGTGTTGAGCCTTTATTACATAGTGGTAGGTTGGCCTTCCCATGGTCATATGTAAGTGATGAGACTTTCTTACATGGTGACAGGCTGGTCCTCCCATGGTTAGATGTAAGTGCCAAGCCTTTTCGACATGGTGGAAGGCTGCGCCTCCCATGTCCGAATGTAAGTGATGATCCTTTTTGACATGGTGGAAGGGTAGGCATCCCATGGTTAGATGTAAGTGCTGATCCTTTCTAACATGGTGGAATACTAGGCCTCCCATGGTTAGATGTAAGTGCTGAGCCTTTCTGACATGGTGGCAGGATGGGCCTCCCATGGTCGGATGTAAGTGCTGAGCCTTTTCGACATGGTGGTAGGCTAGGCCTCCCATGGTCAGATGTAAGTGTCGAACCTTTTCGACATGGTGCCAGACTCGGAATCCCATGGTCGGATATAAGTGTTGAAGATGAAGACCTACATGGAGGCTAGGCCTACATCTAACATGAAAAAGGGTTGGCTCTGTAGAACTTCCTATGACGAGTAGATTTGAGAGATAACACCATTTGCTCAAGATAACGATAGTAGTGATGATCCAACTTTGATGATGATCCAGTGATGAAGACTTGTGCTGATGAACTGTGCCAAGAGAATACCTTCTTAGTTAAGAGGGAGTGTTGATGTATTTGTAACTTCGGAATGTATTCACTTGTATATTTTATATTGCAATTCATTGTACCCCGACGTAGATGTTTATTCCTCCGATCAGGAGAGTCATTAATATAATAAATTTGTTATATTTTTTATCATTCAATTTAGAATTATCTTAGGATATTTAACTAAGGGAATAACAAGCACAACAATAAAACACAAGAGACAATAGACACAAATAATTTTCCTCAGGGAAACCATAAAGGAGAAAATCGTGCAACTTCCTCAAAGATAGAATCAACACCAAAAATAAAACCCAAAAATAGTAAGATGATCTCTTGACAGCATTAGTCTCTTTCTATGATCCCAGTTTCTTCTTTCCCACTCATGCACCCCAGTGAGTGAGTGTGTGTGTGATAAATAGAGAGCCTCACTCTCTATTTATATTCTTTCGTTCACTTAACCTTTAACTTTGTTATTTAGGCTTGAGTAATCCTAACTCAGTTATGTAGGCTTGAGTAACCACAACTAGGGTACTAATGACCTGACTTACATTAACTCACCTGGGGCTGACTTCTCTAGGAGAGTCCAATAACCCTAGTGCCCCACAACTGTGGGGACTTTAACCCTTGATCAATAGGAGGGTTACCCACAATGACTTTACATGACTTGTTTACATTATTGAATCTCCTGATAGGAACATCGGGGCATGACACAACTCAAGTACATTACAGACACTTCCCAGAATAAACATAGGGGTACAATACATAAGATATACAAGTGAATGCATTCTGAAGTTACAAATACATCAACACTCCCTCTTAACTAGGAAGGTATTCTCTCGATACAATTTATTAGCACAAGTGTTCTTCTCTGTATCATCTGGATCATAATGTATTTCTCTTCATCTTCATCTAGATCTAGATCATCACCACTGGATTTGGATCATCACCACTGGATTTGGATGATCACTGCTGGATCATCATTACTAGATATAAATCATCACTCTATCTGGATCATCTCTGGGTCATCATCACTGGTGCTATCTCTTGATTCTTCTCATCATAGGAATTTCTACATAACCAACCCTTTTTTCATGCTAGTTGTAGGCCTAGCCTTCATGTAGGTCTTTATCATATTCAACACTTATATCTGACCATGGAATGAACCATGTCGGAAAGGCCTGCCCAGCACTTACATCTGACCATGGGAGGAACACATCCAAGAATCATGTTATAAAGGCATGCCCAACACTCACATCTGACCATGGGAGGAACACATCCAAAACCCATGTCAGAAAGGCCCAACACTCACATCTGACCTCATCTTGTCAGAAAGGCTCTGCAGTTACATCTGACCACGTGTAAACACATCGCGCCAGAATGGATCTGCACTTACATCTGACCATGTGTAAACACATCGCGCTAGAATGGCTCTGCACTTACATCTGACCATGTGTAAACACATCACACCATAAGTATCTGCACTCACATCTAACCATGTGTAAACACATCGCGCCAGAATGGCTCTGCACTTACTTTTGAACATGTGTAAACACATCACGCTAGAATGGATCTGCAGTTACATTTGACATGGAAGGAACCAATCCTCTCACCATGACAGAATGGATCAACCCTTACATCTGACCATGGAAGGAACTAATCCTCTCACCATGTCAGAATGGCTCACGGACTCATCACTTCCCCTTGGAGGGAACCTCGATCTGGAGAACACCAAGCTTCTCCTTGAAGTACTCAAACTTCACTTTGGCTAATGGCTTCGTCAACACATTAACTATATGTTCGTCCGTCACAACATACTGGAGATTCACTACTCCTCTTTGCACCATATCCCTGATATAGTGATATTTAATCTCGATATGATATGACTTTTCATGGAACACCGGGTTCTCAGATAACTTCACATAACTCTGGTTGTTGCAATATATATAAGTAGCATCCAATTGGAGATCAAGTAAATCAGACAGTAGCTTCCTCAGCCATACTTCTTGAAAACTAGCTGAACAAGATGTGACATACTCTGCTTCAGCTGTACTCAGTGCCACACAAGACTATTTCTTGCTAAACCAAGAGATCACACCTGATCCCATACTGAAGCATCACCCTAAAGTTCTCTTCCTATCGATGGCATTGCCTTCCCAATATGAATCAACATAACCTTCTAGGTTAATCTTCTGTTTTGCCTCATAATTGACCTCATAATCAACTGTACCCCTTAGGTACCTCAGAATATGCTTTGCAGAAATCAGGTGAACATGTCTCAATGTGTTCACAGCAAAGCAAATATCTGGTCTTGTATTCATTAGGTACATCAAGGAACAAATAATCTGATGATACATCATGGCATCAACTGAATTTGATGAAGTAACACTCAATAGCTTCAGGTTTGATGCCATAGGTGTGGTCATGGCCTTGCAGTCCATCATCCCAAACCTCTTCAGGTTCTCTACTGCATACTTCCCTTGTACACATATCCATGCCTAGAACATAGTGCATCATCCCCAAGTCCTTCATCTCGAACTCGACAGCAAGTCTTCTTCTTGCAAATTTAATGAGTTCCTCTTTTTTGTCAGGAACAAGTCATCAACATGTAACAAGAGCATCACTGGTCTTACGCCTTCAACCTTGAAGCAAAGGTGAAGCCTAGAGTCATCAATAAGCTATCCATCATGTTGTATCATGTCAAACCTCAGGATCTTCTGTAGTCACTCCCTCTGAAGCAGAGCATCATTCTCCCTCTATCTTTCATACTCTATGCATTGAAACATTATGTACCAGAGTGACAAGTGGCTTCCTCTACTAATAATATTAAATGTTTCCATCTAGGGTCACTGGATACCAAGATCCTCTATCATTGAAAGTGTTCTTCTTGCACCCATCTGTGAGCTTGTCATCCTCTATAGGCTTTCATTTTCAACCTTGTAGCAAAGTTTAAGATCTTCATCACTCTAGGTGATCTTCAAGCTCCTCATGTATGTGTTATCCATGGGTGCCTTCTGAGCTCGTACAAGGCCTTCTTTCATTTGCACACATGATTCTACTTGTTATGTGTATTTCTAGTGGCTGCAAATGTCTCTTCATAGTCTATTCCTTGTGCTATGAATCTTGCCTTGTATTCCACTATGTTTCCATCTACTGCATGATGGAACTATGAACTTCCCTTCAGGTCTCGATACTGCATCCTAGACATCATTGTTCTTGAATTTTTCTTTCCTATCTTCTTGGCTACTTCTTCATATTCCTCATATTATTCTTCATCTTGAACTGTCGTCACTCGTTCTTTGGAACAAGTCTCATCCTTCTTTGCTTGTAGGAAATTTTGCGTGATCTCTCCTACAAGTCAAATGCATTAGTTGTATGGTTAGAAACATTTCATAAGTTATATTCATAATGAAAAATTCTTATGCATAAATATATGATCATGCAACTATTTATCCAATACAACATTCATCCATATCTCACAGAAACTTTCTAGATGCCTTCCATCTCTACCAGGACAACATTGAGATTGTGCACTAATCCAATATGTCAGCAAAGAGGTTTCATTCTAGATAAGTAGCAATGGAGAGTTGTATAGAACCATGGACTACTTACCCATCACATGCATATTAGTAGTATACTGTCATTAATGAAAACATTCTATCATGCATAACACATCAACTGAATATAAACAAGTGCATAACAAAACAATATCATGAAATGACAATTGAATACTTATCTTTATTTGTTTCATGGGTAGACTCCTTCTTGAGCTTCATCATCTTCTTCATTCATAACAACATCATTTCTTATCCAAATGATAACATGGATAAGAGGTTCTTCAAGAGTTGATTTCTTCGTATTCCTCATCGCTTGAGGGATCTTCTTTGGATGGTGAGAACTTGATCTTCAGTTGCTCCCATCTTCTCTTCTCTTATTATAAGTCGAGCTTCTTCTTCTTCCCAGAGTCTGCTGAAAGTAATCACTTCCTTCTGGCACACATTCCTCACATGAATGAATCCCATGATCCTGGGAGGCCATTCAAGGTGGATATCACCACTTCTACATTCTCCACTTCTTCTTCTACTGCTACAAGTTGTTCTTTGATTTGAGAGACCCTCGTAAAGTATGACTGTATGGTCTCTACATTCTGGATCTTCACATTCTTCAACTGGTTTCTTAAGGTCATCTTCCGATTTATGTTCTTCCCTTCAAATAGCTTGGTCAAGGAATCAAACATCTCTTTCGGTGTCTTTCAAGAAGACACTTGTGGTACAATTTGATCCGTGATTGAATCAACAATGATCTTCTTGGCCTTGACCAAGTTCTTCTTGTGCAAGGCTTTTAGCCTTATCTCCCTCTGGAACTGGAACCTCTCTACTTATGTAGGTGTCCAATTCATTTTCTTTAGAGAGATTATATACTTCCATGCTTGGAAGTTTTCAACTTAACCAAGCTTATATTCAATCTGATGTGATAGATCACTTTGAACTGAGAACCTCAAATGAAAATAGCAAAAGATTAGATATTACCGATTTGAGGTGTCCGTCCTAGTTCCGGAGCTGGGTGATCTAGGGTTTGTCAAAGAAACTGTAATTTTAAAAACTTGGAATCTTTCATATCTGATTGGATATAAATATAGATCTCTTCAATATGATCTATCCAATGTACTCCTTTTCTAAAAATAGTGGAGGGAAGCTCCCAGAACAAGAAGCCCTAGTTTACCAATTTCTTCCACAGAAATGCTTGACACTGTTTTTGTGGTATCTCCAAACGTACTACTCTTCTATTTCTGAAATGTTTTAATGAGGTATCCTCATCTGTACTTGTTATAACACCATAGGTTTCATTATAAATGGTTTCACCAATTGGGACTTATGATCATTTTACCAAGGTGACCTGTTTCAGGACTGTTCAGAATAGCAAAGTTGTACAGAATGCCACATGTCACTGTTTCATCTTCGGGGTCTGAAAATTCTACCACAGAACGTAATGTCCGTGCCCTTTCTGGAAAATCTTGAGAAATTTCATTTGGAACTTCGTAGCACAAGATATAGCAATTCTCCATAGGTGGCCTGTTTAGGGATGAATCCTGGAAGAGGATGGAACCCTAACTTGGAGGAATCATATCTCCTAGAATATAGAGAGTCAGAGGATGAAACTTAGAAAAAGTGTACATAAGGATTTTATCTTCAACTTGTGAAAGGTTTGGCCCCTGAGACTTCTGAAATCACAAGATATAGCGAATTTACAAAAACTTATCAGTTTTAGTATTTAGGGCTTTTCTAGCTCGGGGTCAAACTAGGGATTGACTTTCCCGGAGTTACACCCAACCAAAAATCTCGACCTAGGTCTCTAAAATTTTATTTTAATGAAGAGATAAATCCTATGCTAGTCTCACTCAAAAATTATTCTTCTGTAAAAATCCCTAATTTCTCGCACCAAAAATTGAAAATGCCTGGAATCGAATTCTGCTTCGATGGAAAGATGCGCCCTTCAATGGAGAGTCAGCCTAGCATAATTTTGATGATGGATTGTGGAGAGAGACCCAAAAAGTAAGAATCCCTAGCTTTTGTAGCTGCACAATGTATTCTTCTTAGGTTAGCTCTGATACCATGATAGATTTTTTATCATTCAAGCTAACATTATCTTAGGATCTTTAATTGAGAGAATAACAAGCACAACAATCAAACACAAGAGACAATAGACACAAAGAATTTTCCTCGAGGAAAAAATAAAGGAGAAAACCCCACAAATTCCTCAGAGATGGAATCAACACCAAAAATAAAACCCAAAAACAATAAGAGGATCTCCCGACAACAGTAGTCTCTTTCTTTGATCCCAGCTTCTTCTCTCTCACTCATGCGCCCCAGTGAGTGTGTGTGTGTGTGATAAATAGAGAGTCTCACTCTCTATTTATATTCTTTCGTTCACTTAACCTTTAACTTTGTTATGTCAGCTCGAGTAATACTAACTCAGTTATGTAGGTTCAAGTAACCACAACTGCGGTACTAATGACCCGACTTACATTAACTCACCTAGGGCCGACTTCTCTAGGACATTCCAATAACCCTAGTGCCCCACAGCTGTGGGGAATTTAAACCTTAATCAATAGGAGGGTTACCCACAATGAATTTTCATGATTTGTTTACATTATTGAATCTCCAGATAGGAAGATCAGGGCATGACATGACTCAAGTACATTACAGACACTTCCCGGAATAAACATTGGGGTATAATAGATAAGATATACAAGTGAATACATTCCGAAGTTACAAATACATCAACAAAATTCATGTAAAGTCATTGAGGTTAACCCTTTGTTGTAAGTCGGGGCAATAGTCCCCACAGTTGAGTCATATTAGGGTTTTTAGACTCTTCTAGTGAGGTCGTCCCTGTAGAGTAATTGTCAAGTGGAAAACAAGTATAAATAAAGAGTGTGACTCTCTATTTGTTACACATACTCACTCAACAGTAGCGCATGAGTGAGAGAGGAGTAGCTTGCACAAGGGAGAGAGAGAACAACCGTCGGAGATCATATATGTATATTTGGGTTTTACTTTTTCTTTTGGTGCTCATTCTATCTCTGAGGAAGTTGCTGGGTTTTATCCTTTATGGTTTCCCTGAGGAAAATTCTTTGTGTCTCTTGTCTCTTGTGATTATTTTTGTGCATGTTATTCTCTCAGATAAGATCCTAGATCATATTGATTAAATGACAAAAATATAACAGCTCTGATACCATGTTGAGTTTTATCAATTTTCTTAGATGATATCTTAAAAAAAATTACTAGAAGATCACCGAAAGAACAACATGCAAAAAAAAACATAAGAACACGAGAACACACAGATTTTCCTTGGGGAAATCACAAGGGAGAAAACCTCGCAAAACTTCCTCAGTATAGATCTCTACTAGAACAGTGTAAAACCTAGACACCTGCTTTGTACTCCTTTCTAGCGCACTAGTTCTTCTCTCTCTTACAAAGCTGCTTGAGTGAGTGAGTACAAATGAAGGGGAGAGCCTCCCTAATTATATTCTTCCATTGAATTGACCTCTAACTTGGTGGGGCCAGATTCACTAGCTGTTATGTCCGACTTGTCCAACTGTACATAACAAATAGAATTTATTATATTGACACTTGGGTACTAATGACCCAGCTTACATTTGGAGGTTTACATTGCATCCTTCAATTATTCTAACAAGACCAAACTCATATCCAATAGGAGGAATACAATACAACTAGAATATCTTTCAAAGTTACATTATTTTAACACTATTAACCAACCCCTACCAATTTCCAGTACTATATATCTTTTGGTTTCCAACACAAAAGGTTCAACTGACTTTGGTGAGGATGTTGTAGTTGTGCTTGGATATTACTGCTTTAGCATAACAAAGAAGGATAATTTAAGAAAAGGTTTAAAGAGGAATAGAGAAGGAGAAGTCTTAGCTAGGCCTGTGGAAAACCAATTTATCTAGAAATAAGTTACTGATGACCCTAAGAAGGAAGCTATTGAAACCGTTGTAGCTATGGGATCCTTTTCTAGGAAAAATTTGACTATGTCTCCACCTTGACTAAGTTGTTAGATGAACAAAAGGATAAAAATGTTGTCTTACAGTAAGAAAGGGATTCTCTCCAAGAAATTTTCATCAAGCAAATTGAAGAACTTAAAGCTCACCATCAATCAGAGTTTCATACTCATTAGGATCAAATTCAACATCTTTTGCATTAGAAAAATATTGTAGAGAATAAAGTTGTTGAGCAAGATTATAAACTTGTTGATGCTAAGTTGCAGGAAGAACAATATAAGGAGAATAATGTTTCATCTTCCTTTTTCAAACTGACTTTACAAGAAGTTAATGATGAATCTATTTCTATAAATGAAAGCTTGAGACATACTCAAACTCTATTTTTCCAAGGCTTGAATGAAGTCCAAGATGACTTCAATTATTTTGAACATTTATTAGACATGGTTGCAGATCATATATAAAAGAAAAATAAATCTCATTGATATTATGAATGAATCTATGAATGGAAAGGGTGCTTAAAAAATGTTCCTCAGACCCTTCCCCACTTGGATCTGATTAATATAATGAGAACCCACATATAGATAAAGTCATGGGAGTTTGTATGCAATGAATTCTTTCACAAGATTGAAAACGTACAATTTTTTTTTTCCCAACAATGGATGGTCACTGACAGTTACATGTAAACTCTTGGGATTCCTGTTTTCGTTGAGTTGGCAGAATCACTTCCTCCTAAGATACGAATTGCTACAGTGGATGACTAAATATATCAAATGGCATATTTAGTTAAATACATCCTTCATTTTGATGTTTCCTCATTTATTCTATTCATTTCAATTCTTATCCATATTAAGTCCTTATAGCAAGGATTCCTAGATAGCTAGTTGAAGATCCGTAACAAAGAAGTCCAATTTTATATGTGTAAGGCACAATTATAGTTGGGGCATGCTATTTATCTTGATGTTATGAATATGTGGGAAGTCTATGCCAAATGGAAATATGTTCTTAGTATTTTGTGTCAGGGTAGTTAGTAGTTTCTAAAATATAGGAAATCAATTCTCTTTTTTTTTGGAACTGAAATATCCAATTTTTATAATATTTATACTCCAATGATTGAGGAGAAAAAGTGGGAAACTTAGCTGAAATGCTAGTGAAAATTTCTTTGATCCAGATTGTAGAATATTTGGTCTTTTGGAGATGATTTTTTGTAATTTTTTACAGATCTGTCAATAAAATTTGAATATTTCCTGCATGTGTTTCTCAGCTCAATATGCAATTAAGTTTCCTTAACTTGCTCGTGTTTCCTTTAAATCCCATCTTTTATTAGCATGATTATGATATTTATAATTGTAGAGGTTAAATGGTCACGATAAATTCGTTTGTTATGATGAATGTCATGACAATATGTTTTATACTTTTCTTATTCTTTTGTTATAATAGTGTTTCCTTTGTAATTAATCTATAATCATGAATCCTAACATTTTGATAAGTTTTTGTAGTTTAGTTTTTCCTGATACTTGGATTTTAAATTATGAAAAAGTTGATCTTGTTGTTTAATGTTTTCATTTCACTCACATCAGTGGAGATGTTTTAAAAGGTTTTAATTTCTTCTTATATTTTCATTATACTCTGATTGAAAGGTAAGATCAAGTAAAGGGGGTTAGGAATTTTCTATTAATTTTTCTTAATTCGGTTCATTAATTAGGCTTAGCTTATATTTCAAATTAATTCACTTGATATTTTTAGGATTTCCTTGCAACAAACTAACTCTCCTATCTTAGGGACAAAACCTACATAAATTCTAATAGAGGATTATATCCGTCGAAGGCAGTTACCCCAAATGACTCGGAAATAGGAAAAATCTTGCGAACGTTTTCTTAAGTTCCTGGATCGGATTTATCTCCCCTTTTTGACTTCTACTTATTCTAGAAGACCATTCAGGGTGTCAACACTACCTATTCCATATATATTTGATATTATATGCACCTTTGTATTTGTAGATAAGGACCCCAATAGCGCTATCAGGAGGAAATCTATCTCAAAATCGGTCTCCATTCTCATTGCCTTTTTCAAACTTATACTCTAACCACAAGAGAATCCTATGATGTATGTCAACCATACGATGAGCTATTTAAATCACACATTAGGGGGAAATATGTTAATAGCTAAAATTTGCTCGCCTTTCATGTCATTAGTACCATCACCTTCATATGTTATCATTCCACCTAATTCACACTCATTTGACCTTGATAAGTTAGTAAAAACCCCAAAATGAAAGGAAAACCTTAAAATAAACATTTTAAAACAAAATTGATCTTAATCCTTCAATAAGAGCAACCTAGGTCACTCATAATCCCTCGATTTGAGTGACAAAAGTCACACAAAAACCCAAAAAATAACGTGACCCAACGTCTATCTTATCTTTCATTTTTTTTCCTCGTGTTTGACAAATTGGAAGGAATATTGACACAAATATCTATGTGGCTTTAGTCAAATGAAAAATCTAGGATCTAAGCTCTACCCTAGGTTCTCATCATAGCCACTTATGCACTTATAAAAGAAGCATCAAGGTCCCTCATTCCATACAATTTTCATTCCATTTTCTCAAGCCATTATTATATTGGAATACTGTCGAGTTTCATTAGAGGAAATTTCAACTCAAAATGGGCCTCCTAAAAAAATTGATAAAATAATAGTTAAAATAATAAAATAATATTTATTAATTTTGGAGGAAGAAAATAAAAAAACTACTTTTTTGTTTGTATTTTCGACATATCTCCTTGTGTTTTTACTCAAATTTCGATCGGGAGAGCTCGTTGGATGCGGAATTAAATTCCGCATCCAACAAGTACCCACTCGGCATACTTTTGATGGACCCCACTACCCCAAAAACAAGAAATACCTAAACAAATGTGATGATGACATCATCATCACGTTTTTTTAGGTATTTCTTGTTTTTGGGGTAGCGGGGTCCGTCAAAAGTATGCTGAGTGGGTACTCGTTGGATGCAGAATTTAATTCTGCAACATCATCATCACGTTTTTTCAGGTATTTCTTGTTTTTGGGGTAGCGGGGTCCATCAAAAGTATGCCGAGTGGGTACTCGTTGGATGCGGAATTTAATTCCGCATCTAACAAGCTCTCCCGATCAAAATTGAGTAAAAACACGGGGAGATATGTCGAAAATACAAACAAAAAAAGTATTTTTTTTATGATAGCTATCCCCAAATATATATTAAAAAAGTGTTTAAGACCTATACAGTATTTCAAATTTAAAGCAATTTCATTGGCTAACACATGATGACATGGAATTTGAGTTAAAGTTAAAAGGCCCATTTTGAGTTGAAATTTCCTCTAATGGAAGTTATACTCCTTAGTTTGTTCCTCACCTTTTGGAGAAACCCTTTGTGATGTGTGGCCAGATAATTGGAAGATTGTAAGGAGAACCAATGGACCATCCCTCAGATAGCTACATGGGACCCTTCCACTGCTATTGTTCATGTGACTCTATTTCCTATTCCATTTCATATGAATACAAAAAAAATTCTTTATTATTTCATATTCTATCTTCACATGTATGTTGTTTAATGAAAAGGATGCAAAAATATTGTTTATTTAATTTCATGTTATTTGAATGTCCTTTTGTTTAACTTTTAGTTCTTCATTTTGTCGTTTTGTTTATTTGTTCTTGAAACTTTGCTCAAGTTACACAACTCTTCAGCAGGTTCCTTTTGGCACGAGCATGTGTGTAATCATACGCTACAATATGCCATCAAAAACATCAATAATTGGAAATGTAGAACATGTATGATGGGAGAAAGCCGATGTGATAGTTGTATTCTAAAAAACCAAAAGAAAAATTTAGAGCCCAAAAATTGTTTTGGCCATAATAGGAGCGCTTTAAATCAAAATATGATGAGACATACGATATGTAGACACCATTGAGGAAGCTTACAAAACTGTTAGTGAGGGACACAAGCCCATTCTTCTTCAAATTGACAAAAAAATTTGAATGATGGTTTTTAAACATTAGTACCAAGTGACATGATGGGGGCTATGTTTGGGTTGAAATTGTTATGGTGTAGTCATGATACATAAACATATATACATATGGTGTCATATGGTCGAATTCCAAAAGGTGTGAATCTGAGGTGCAAAAGAAAACCAAGATCCACTATTCTGATCGTTAGTTTGGGAATTTCAAAAAACTTGGAGGAGGTAAAATTGACCCTAGATGTCAAGACCAGGAAAATATTTGAACACAACATTTTACATACTCATGAAAAGTAACAACCTTGGATAGAGGAAGTTTTCCTAGAAATTCTTAGATTGTGAGATATTTAGTTTTGCTAAAAGTTGTAAGTTTCTAAAATATACAAAGGTCAAAAGTAGTCAATTCCAAAAAATTATAGAAATTGACTAGAGTATTAGATCATAAATGAGGAAAAGAGTGGGAGTATCCCAAGGAGCCATTCTCAAAAGAGGCCCCATAGATTAAGAACGGTTTCTGGAGATATGACACATACTCCATATTTCTATTCTAGTGAGTCATTTTCCTCCAAAGATTCCATTGAAGATTCAAGATTTTCATCTCCTAGGAATAATAGGAAGATGTCTTTCAAGAATAAATCACAAGGGGAATTTTGAAAGGAGAAACCTCCCACTTTTGATGGTGAATAAAATATAGTCAAGGAGATGAATCTTGTGTTCTTGGGATGAGAAAGTATTTCCAAGTACATGACTACTTTGGGAACACGTAGGAAAGGGTGGCCATTTTCAATTTGAAAGGAAGAGCATATATATGGTGGGATCACCTTAGGAAAGTAAAGAAGCTCAATGAAAGGAATATTTTATGGAAACAATTCAAGATTTTTTTAAAGAAAAAGTACCTCTCCAATAGGTACTATAGAGACAAAATCAAAGAGTTCCATGAGTTGAAATTGGTACAAATGACCATCGAAGAAAATGACAATAAATTATTGGAGCTTATAAGATATGTAAAGTATATGAGAAAGGATAAGGTCAATATTCAAGGTTTTTAAGAGGATTACCTCAATTGTACAAGGAAATAATTGAGTTTGATGAACTTCAAACTCTAAATAAACATATAAGAAATGACAATTATTGTTATGAGTAAAGCACAAGTAGGCTAGAATTCCATAAGGCCTTGAAAGACATGAAAAATGAGAAGTTTAACCAAAGAAAGATGGGATCCAAAATTCATCATTTAAGAAATAAACAAAGGAAATCACCAGAGGGTGTGACTAAGAAATCTAGGATGATGTAATACAAGCCAAGAGAGCCAATTGAAGGTTGGGATGTGGAGAGGACCATTTACATAGAAATTGTCCACATTTAAATGTGAGTGCCAAGCCTTTACAACATACAAAGGGATGAAACTATGGGTGAGGTGAAAAGGTGTAATGCCCCCTTTTTACCCCTATTCATTTGTAACCGAAAGTGTAACAATGAACCAGTTCCTAGCTAGGAGCTCAAGGTGAAGGCCTCGCTAATAAACTTTGTAAGTATGATTGTGATTTACTAAGTTGCATTTTGAAATTGTAGACTTAGGAGACTGAAGGGATTGATGCAACTAAATGATAGGGTCTGGAATCCACTAAGGGGATATTTTTAATGGATGAGAAGCTATGAGTTGATGACGATGTCATTTTGGTGTTACGATAATGTGAGGAAAAGTGAAATATGATGTTCAGTAGATGACTTAAGTTTATAAGTGTTGTCTTAAGTTATGTTAATGGTTAGTCCTATATAGTACCATCAATAAATTACTATCCATCGCAAAGCATTAACAAGCTCCTACGACCTATCTATTAGTATACAGATAATTATTATTAAGTGCTATTAAATAAAACTAAGTAATTTTTCTAGATATCATTGATATCTTAGCCCCAACAAAGGATTCCAAGATGATATCATTAATGAAAAGAAGCTAAGTATCACTATCTTATTAACGAAGATATAATTAAGTATGGCGCAATAGGCCACTAGTAACTACCTTAATTAATTATAAATACTTATGTGGAAATCAGACGATGAGAAATTCCCTATATATATGATAAGGTAAACAAATTGATTATATTGTATTGAATATTATAAAGTGAGGAANTTACACACTCTGTGGTCATTTTTAGTTTTTAAGGTTATCTGTGGCTTGATGGGGTCTTGGAACCATTAGAAATGGCCCTAGGGAAAAAGGAAGATGCCAAAAAGCACTAAAAATTACATGGTATTAGCACTAGAGAAGGAAATTACCATAGGAGGTCTGCTAAAAAATTACATGCCCACAATACTTACAAGAATTCCCTACAAAGAATATTTCTGCAGCAGAATGGATAAACTATGCCCACAGTGCATAGAAGACATATGCCCTCACACAATGAAGCAAATGCCCATATTTTAATGTAATGCATGCCATCTTAGAAAAGCATGCAGGCCTGAGAGATGGCCTGCAAATGATTCCCCCAGGATTCAACATTATGAAAAGATGCTCGCACAGTCAGTAAGGGATGCCCATAGGTCTTGAGGCTATTTGCTTGAAATGGTGACATGTGTTAAGGAGTATTCCAAAAATAAAATTAAAATTGAAGATGTTGAGCTCAGTTCTATTCTAAAATTGAAATTACATTTTGGGAAGTTGGCCCACTTAAATAAAAACAATTTTAATGTTTGAAGTTCCCATAACAGGTCGACCTTTTGTTTGTTGTAGAAAAATAGTATAAATAGAGCCTTCACGCTCTCATTTTAGTGTGAGATTTTGTGTGGAGATGAAGAGGAGTTGTGGGTTGGTGAACTGAGGAAGAGGAGTTGCAGGTTAGTGGACTTAGGAGAGGATCCACAGATTAGTGGGCCGAGGAGAGGAGTTGTGGATTGGTGGACAATGGAAAGGAGGTGCGAATTTTGGTTAAGTGAAGGATTCTTTGTAGTAGCAGACAAGGTGTTAGGTCCAGCAAGAAAGTGGAGCAGTTCTGAGGGTGTTTTTGTTTCTTTCTTTAGCAGCAACCAAGGTGGTTACATCATAACCAATCATTGGGGTGGAAGGGTGGATCAAGGGTGAAAACAGCTTGAAGCCTACTGTAATTTATTCAGTTGAATACGAAAAATAATAGAGGATTAAAGCCTCCTATACCAGTTGTAGTTGGTGCATTCTTACTATGTTGGAGCACAAATTTCTGAATGAAAATTTGACTGTGTTGGAGCACATATTTCTAATTATAATTTTGTCATATATAAATCATTGGTGTCATTATTGTTTTAGTGGTTATATATTTGAATTGTAATTTTGTATTAGATCTATTTTTGAATGAAATAAATATCAGTGACTACAACACTAATTTACCTCCCCTCAAGTGTTTTGTGTGTGTTTCTTAATTGGTATCGGAGCATGCCCTTCTTTAAAGTTTGAACATTTGAAGGGATTATCAGAACACACTTGGAAATGGGTGGACAAAAGTTCAGGTATGTTCCCAAATTCAATGGAAATAACTATCTATTGGAGCAAGAGGATGAATTCCTATCTAATGTCCATGGGGTTTGAAATTTAGAATATTGTGACCGATGGGTTTAAACCACCCAAAAATTATCCTTCCACATATGAGGAAATTAAAGAATGCCAAAATAATGCTACAACTATGAATGCCATACTAGCAGGACTCACTGAAACTGAATTCTTCAAAGTTATGAACTAATCAACAACAAAAGAGACATGGGACAAGTTGGAAACCATATATCAAGGGGATTCCAAAGTTCAATAGGCTAAATTGCAAACATAAAACACTCAATTTGAAAGTCTAAAGATGATAGAAGATGAAAATATTGCAGTATATATTCAAAGGGTTGAAGAGACAGTTAATACTATGAAAGGATTGGGTGAAACAATAACTCAATCTATTGTAGTACAAAAATGTTTCGAGGAATATCCCATTAATATTCAATCCAAAAGTCTTAGCCATAGAGGACAAAGAAAAGCTAGATGATCTAACACTTGAAGAACTACATGGCATTCTGGTTACTTACAAAATGAGAATCCAAGATCCAAGTCAAAAAGAGGCTTCATTCAAGGTGACTAAGGAGAACAATCACAACAATGAATTATGTTCCTCATACAATAGGGTTTCAGATGAAGAGCTATCCAAATTCATTAACAAATTTCCAAGAGGAATTGGAAAATACAAGGAAAATATTCCACTGAAGTGTTTCAATTGTGAAAAAATTGGACATTTTACAGCCAAGTGTCCTTTAAATAATAGGAAGAAGCAAATAAATCCTAGGAGAAACTTTGGAGATAGAATATTTGTAAACAAACAAACATTGTTCACCAAGGTAGAAGAGGAAAGAGTCTCAGAAGAAGAAGAAGAAGAAGAAGAAGAAGAAGAATTTATCCTTGAAGGGATAAATGAAATTATGTTTCTAGCACAGGAAAAAGATGAGGAGGGTATGGTGAAGCTTGAGTCAGAACTCATTGCAGCATTGGAATAAATTGAAAATCTAAATAGTTTGAATGAGAAGAAAGAGAAAAATCACCAGATTAAAAGGAATCAATTGACAAAGATACTAAGTTTGGCATTGGAAAGAAAAGAAGAGGAAATCAACCCTCTCAAGGAGAAAATCAACAAACCAAACTTAAGGTAAAAAATTCCAACATAGCTCACTGAATTTAAATAACATACTATTGCAACAGAAACATGTTGGTGAGAAAAGTGGAATTGGTTACACCTTAGTATAAAAGGAGTATAAAGCATAATTCTCACTGAATCAGGAAGTGTTGGCAATCAATAAGGGTGTCACTCAACTTAAGGTTAATCTTAAAAAGATTCAAGATCCATTGACTGAGGCATGGAGACAGTTGGTTATGAGGGAAAAGGAATGTGAAAAGTTACAAAAGGAAGTTATCTATCTAAACAAACAAGATGACAATCAAATCAATATGGGTCAAGAAGATAAGCCAAAGGTGGCTGCAACCAATCTCTCCTTTCAGGATTCAAGAAGGCCAATCTTTTCCCAATATCAAAATTCCTTTTCTAGTCATTGTTATAACTATTATAAATTCAGACACAAAACTATTAATTGTAGATTACCTAAAAGGTGTTTTACAAACCCTCCAAGAAGACAATATCTTAAGAGAACTGACTCACAAAATGACAACTCCTTTTCTATACTGTCTGAAGAGTTAGAATGCACCAAGTGCAGAAATTTTGGTCACACATCTGATAAGTGTATACTTGAAGTTGTTAATAAAGAAAATATGACAAAAGACAATTGTGGGATAGCTTTCTATGCTTAGAAAAATGAGAATAAATGGTATATTGATAGTGCTTGCACTAAGCATATGACTGGGGATAGAGGCAAGTTCCTCACATTAAAAAGGGATAGAAGTGGTGATGTAGCATTTTGAGATAATGGAACTGCAAAATTTCTTAGAAAAGGAATTGTGGCCTTCATAGAAAATGCAAAGGCACAAAATGTTCTCTATGTTGAGGGACTAAAACATGATCTATTGAGTGTTGGACAATTATGTGATGCTGATTACAATGTTACCTTTTTTGCTCATCACTATGAGATCAGAAGAAATGGTTCTAAACAAATCATAGAAAGAGGAATAATATCAACATGAAGTGTTTATGTTTTAGAATAAATAGAAGGAGAAAGGTTCCTAGTTAGTAAACATGACAACAACTAGCTCTAGAAAAAGAGATTAGCACATATAATTTTTGATAACATCGTAAACGTCAGTGAGTTAGATGCTGTCAGAGGGATTCCAAAAATTATGAAACCTGCAAACAAATTATGTGGGTCATGCCAACATGGAAAGAAGACAAGAACAAACTTCAAAGTTAGAGCATATCAATCAACATCGCGTCCTTTGGAGTTAGTCCATTGTAACAGGGATTTCTCCCCTGCTACATGCAAAAGCACCAGCCTTAGGTTAATGAGACCGTAAGGAAGAGTTCATGGAAAAAAAACAACAAAAAATAAAAGTAGTAACATAAAACAAATATATATAATGGCTAAACTAAACAAAACAAAAATTATACCTTCTTTCTTGTAAAGTGGGCCACCGTGGTTGTCCTCAGAAGTGGTCCGCCTCTCCACAGGCTGGTTCTCTAGGTGGTTACAGAGAATGTCTCAACGTACAAAGTGGGAATGGTATCACAACAGGATGATGGAAAAAGGTTGTGTGAATACCAAAGAGCAAAGGTGTCCCAAAGTACTCACAAATGGAAATGAGGAAAAAGGTATTTTGGAAGAGCCCTTCATATTGTATTTATAGAATGGTTCTAGGGTTTTTTGACCCAATATGGTTACCCATGGTATTTTCCTATGGTTTTTTGGTCCTCTCTCTTTTTAAAGGTTTTTACACATGTTTTAGGGTTTTTGGACCCTTTTTTGGAGAGAGTGAGTGTAAACCATAGTAAATAATAATGTTTTGGACCATTTTTTTGTGGAAATACAATTGTGAAAGTCAAAAGTAAGGGAAATATGGTAGTAATATGATGTATGTATATGGTTTAGACCATGTAGAGTTAAGTGGATTTTTTTTTTGTGTTAACATCCATACAGACCTATGTGGACCTGCGAGAGTTCAAACGCTTCAAGGTGAGTTGTATTTTATGTTATTTATTGATGATTATTCCAGGACGACTTGGGTCACCTTCTCGAAAAACAAATCTGAATCTTTTGAAAAATTCAAGCTGTTCAAATCCAAGGTTGAAAATGAAAGTGGACATATACAAATTAAATGTCTTAGATATGACAATGGTGGAGAATTCACATTTGGTGAATTAAAAAATTAATGTGAAAGATTTGGAATAAAAAGGAAATACTGCACAACATGTAACCCTAAAAAAATGGTGTTTTTGAAAGAAAGAACAAAACCGTTCAAGAAGCATCCCAAACCATGTTGCTTGAGGCAAATCTAGCAACAAACGTTTTTCAGAGAAGCTGTAGGAACAACTGTATATATCATCAACATGGCACAATTAAGAGTTAACTGTGACAAAACTCCTTATGAGTTGTGGATAGGAAGAAAAGCCACAATGAATTACTTCAAAAATTTTGGAAGTAAATGTTATATTAAAATTATTGATGACGACCTTGGAAAATTCAATTCCAAGATTGATGAAGGTATATTCTCGGGATATTTGACTGAAAATAAAGCCTACAAATGTTACAATAAGTGATTGAAGAGGATAATTGAAAGGATAGATGTGGTTATAGTAGATGAAGATCTAACACAAAAAATACCAAGATCTGAACCAAAGGACACAAATGATGACTTGTCCTATGAGGAATAAATACAAAATAAAACAACAACAGAGAAACAATCTGATAAACAGGAACAAGCTGAGGATGAACAACCCTCCTTTAAAGGCATAAAACCCTCACTAATATCTGTAAAAAGGGATCATCCGAAAGACCTTATTATTGGAAATATTGAAGAAGGAATGCATTTGAGACATGCACCACATAGAATAAATTTGGCATTACTTTCAACAGCTAAACCTAGAAGTTTTAGTGAAGCCCTTAATGATGAACACTGGAACAATGCCATGAGAGAAGAATTAAATCAAATTGAAAAAAGTGGAATATGAGAAATAGTTCCATGACAAAAGAACAAAAATATAATCGATACTAAATGGGTGTACAAGAATAAGCTAGATGAAGATGGAAAAGTCATTAGAAATAAAGCAAGAATAGTCTACAAAGGATATGCTCAAATGGAAGGAATTGATTTTGATGAAACTTTTGAACCTGTAGCTCGACTGGAATTGATCAAGATGTTTTTAGCATACTCATGTTATAGAAAATTTAAGGTCTATCAAATGGATGTAAAGTCATCTTTTTTGAATGACACCTTAAAGGAAGAAGTATACACTGAACAACCTGAGGGTTTTGAAGAAATTGGTAAAGAATATCATGTCTAGAAACTAAAAAAGGAATTCTATTGTCTTAAATAAGCACCTAGATCCTGGTATGAAATATTGGACATGTACCTTATTGAACAAGGATTTAAGAGAGGAATCACTAACAACAACCTCTACTACAAAATAGAAGAAGGTCATATTTTAATCACAATTGTTTATGTTGATGATCTTATTTTTGGGAGAAACTTGGACAAGCTAGGTCAGCATTTTGCTGCTAATATGGATAGAGAATTTGAGATGCCCATGATAGGAGAATTGTCTTTATTTCTTGTATTAAACATTACTCAAAATCCAAATTACATCTTTATATCTCAAAATAAATACCTGAAGGAAATACTGAGTGAGTTTTGGATGGATGAATTCTCTCCAGTAAGCACACCTATGATAATAGGTTGTAAGCTGAGCCAGGATTATGAATCTCCCTCAGTTGATGCCACACTTTACATGTTAATGATAGGAAGTTTGCTTGATCTTACTACATCAATACCTGACATCATGCAAGCTGTTGGGATGGTGGAAAGATACCAATCCAGTCCAAAAGAATCACATGTAGCAGTAGTCAAGCGAATATTCATATATCTCAAAGGTACAATGGAATTTGGATTATGGTATCCCAAGAATTCACATATTGAACTCACAACATTCTCTATTGCTGACTGGGCAAGCAGTCTAGATGATAAAAAAAATACGAGTGGAAATGCTTTCTTTTTGGGAGATTGTCTTGTCTCTTTGATGTGTAGGAAACAATCTTCAATTTCATTATCCACTACAGAAGCTGAGTACATTACAACTGCTGAATGCTGCACTCAAATAATTTGGATGAAACAGACTTTGGCAGACATGAAAATTCATTTTGATCAACTATTCAAAATCAATTGTGACAATACAAGTGCAATAAGCTTGCCAAAGAATCTAGTGATGCATTCCAAGTCCAAACATATCCATATTAAATATCACTTTCTTTGTGAGTAGGTCAATGAACAAAAAGTCACACTCAAGTATGCGAGCACAAAGGAATAGGTGGCTGACATTAGAGGAAATTTCAATTTAAAATGGGCCTTCCAAAAATTAATACAAATTCCATGTCATCATGTATTAGCAAATCAAAATACTTTAAAATTAAAAAAGGGAGCACCTCTTAGACAATTTTTTAATATAATTTTGGGGATAGGTATCATAAAAAAAATGACTTTTTTTGTTCGTATTTTTGACATATCTCCCTTTGTTTTTACTCAAATTTTGATTGGGAGAGCTCGTTTGATGCAGACTTAAATTCCGCATCCAACGAGCTCTCCCGATCGAAATTTGAGTAAAAACACAGGGAGACATGTCGAAAATACAAACAAAAAAATAGTTTTTTATTTTCTTCCCCCAAAATTAATAAATATTATTTTATTACTTTAACTATTATTTTATTAATTTTTCTTAGGAGGTTGATTTTTAGTTGAAATTTCCTCTAATGAATTTTCACCAAACCCTTGTCTAAGGATACATTTGTGTATAATCGGCTGAGGTTGGGAGTTATCTCCCTCCAAGATTAATTTTAGTAGTATGTGAGGGTGTCATATGAGAATGGAACCTATAATGGGATCAACTTTTGATGAGGAAGGAAGAGTTTAGGGGGAGTAACTAGCTACAACAACATATCCGATAGGGGGAGAATCCAACTCAACAAGATGACAAGGTGGAGTAGAAAAAGTTCAAGCACTGTCTTTGATGATTGTGTTTTTTTGGGAAGTGTTAAACTTTTAATGGATTGATTGATTGGTCCTTTGCCATTAATGTCAAAGGAGAGAAATATTGAGAAGGTTTCCATCAATGACAAAGGGGGATATTGATGAGAAAAGTTTTCATTGATGACACACATTAATGACAAAATATTTAGGAAAACATGGAAGACAGTTGGGCACAAGATAGATGACACACCAAAGGTGATTTGGAGGACAAAGAAGCACAAAGAAGCATGAGGTGATGACAAAGCAAGAGATGAATGAGCCAAATGACCCATTCTGTGGTCATTTGTGGTTTGTATGGTTATTAGTGGATTGATGGGGTCTTAAAACCCTTGGGGATGGCCCTAGGGAAAAATGAAGATGCCCATAAGCACTAAAAATTACATGATATTAACACTAGAGAAGGAAATGTCCACAAGAGATCTGCTAAATAATGACATGCCCACCAGACTTACAAGAATTCCCAACAAAGAATATGTCTGCAATATAATGGATAAACTCTTCCCACAGTGCATAGAAGACATATACCCACACACAATGAAGCAAATACCCGTATTTGAATGTAATGCATGCCATCTTAGAAAAGCATGCAGACCTGAAAGATTGCTTGCAAATGATGCCCGTAGGCTTCAACATTATGAAAATATGTTCGCATAGTTAGTAATGGATTCCTGTAGGTCTTGAGGCCATTAGCTTGAAATGGTGATGTGTGTTGAGGAGTATTCCAAAAATAAAATTAAAATTGAAGATGTTGGGCTCAGTTCTATTCTAAAATTTAAATTACATTTTGGGAAGTCGACCCACTTAAATAAAAGAAATTTAATGTTTGAAGTTCCCATAATAGGTCATAATTTTTTTGCTGTGGAAAATCAGTATCAATAGACCCTTCAGACTCTCATTTTAGTGTGAGATTTTGTGTGGAGATGAAGAGGAGTTTTGGGTTGGTGGAATGAGGAAGAGGAGTTACAGGTTGGTGGACTGAGGAGAGGAGTTGCGGATTGGTGGATTGAGGAGAGGAGTTGCATATTGGTGGACAGTGGAAAGGAGGTGCGAATTCTGGTCAAGTGAAGGATGCTTTGTTGTAGCAGACAAGGTGTTAGGTCCAGAAAGAAAGTGGAACAGTTTTGAGAGTGTTTTTGTTTCTTTCTTTAGCAGCAACCAAGGTGGTTACAACATAACCAATTATTGGGGTGGAAGAGTGGAGAAAGGGTGACAACATGTTTGAGCCTACTATAATTTATTCAGTTGAAGCTGAAAACCAATAAAGGATTAAATCCTCCTATACCAGTTATAGCTGGTGCATTCTTATTGTGTTGAAGGACAAATTTCTGAATGAAAATTTGACTTTTTTGAAGCACATATTTCTAATTATAATTTTGCAATATATAAATCATTGATGTCATTATTGTTTCAGTGGTTATGTATTTGAATTGAAATTTTATATTAAATCTATTCTTCAATCAAATAAATATTAGTGAATACAACATTATTTCACCCCCTTCTAAGTGTTGTGTGTGTCTCTAGTATATATATATATATGAATTAGAAAAAAAAGGGTTATTATTCAATTCAAATTAAGGCTAACTCTTTAAAGCTTAAAGAAAAAGAGAATATGCTCTTAAAACTTAAAAAGATTGTAAGCTTTAAAGTTCAAAAATCTCTAAATAAAAATATAAACTGGAATTGCTTGTTACCTTGCAAAGTTTTCATACTCAATAACTATTTTAATAAACATGTTTTCTTTTTATTTATATATATATATAGCCTTTCTCCAAGCTAGCCAGGGTTTTGATTGGAGAAGATTTCTGCTCATAAAGGATGCAACTCCGTTGTTATGGGCGAATCATTTTTTTTTGTTAAAGTCGGTTGTAAATTGCTTGCCAAGGAGGAGAGCGCTTCTCGACGGAGGGTGCAAATCTCTTGGACGTTCTCACTAATTATGTTGTGCTCTCTTTAAGCCAGAGATAGAGAGAGAGCATATCTCTTTTGGTAGAATGTTATTAATTGTGTTGTTGTATAGAGAAGACGGAGAGAGAATGTGTAGCTCTTTTGGGGAGTTTCATTAGATGTTTTGCCATCTTTATGATTCCAGAGAGAGAGCACAACTCCCTTGAAGGTTATTATTAATTGTTTGTGATCTCAACCTCAAATGTGAGATGGGTGAAGGGCGCAATTCCATATTTACTTGACAGGAGTATTCTTTTTAATTGTTTGTGATCCGAAGCTCAAACGTGAGTTGGGTAAAGGGCACAAGCCCATATTTGATTGGATGGTTATTGATTACTTTTTTTATTCATGCGTTTGATTTCACACATATGTAGATATATATACTTACTGGTAAAATACAAGAAATAAAATCAACCTATAGATTGGAAATGAGATATTTATTTTTAATTGGTTGTCTTATAGATTTAAGAAGGGTGCATATGCCTTTTTAATTTGGTTGCTTAATAAGTTCGAGAAGGGCATAGAGACATAGATTGGAACCTATATATATCATTGGTTGCTTGATAAGTTGAGAAGGGAGCAGACCCTTATTAATTGAATTGGATGTGTTGCGTAGAGCTTAGATGGGGTGCATCTCGTTGGTTTTCGTATTCATACATTCTAATTTAAATGCTTAAAAGTATCATGTTTATTTTTGTAATAAGTCAAGGGCGTAGCCAAATAAGGAATATCCTTGGCCTCGATGGTTTGATTACTTTAAAAAGGCATATATAGATATTGGTAAGAATCCAAATGTGCGAAATCTAAGGGTAAAACCAAGAGTTAAGGTGGTTTGTTGTGTTTACACCATGGAATGAGTCAGCGAGGGAAGGACCTTAGACACATCCACATTAGATCTCAGTTTCATAATATTTGTTTTAATCCCGATCTTCCTAGCCTTTTAACTTTTCCAAATTATAGTGAGCTCATGACACTTCTCTCCAAGCTCTTTGAGCATAGAAATACAATTTTAAAACAAACTAAATAATTTGTTTCTTTGGGTTTGATAGACCAAAGTTTGGTCTAAGTGGACGTTAACCATCATTATCATCATATATATATATATATATATGTCTGTGTTTGTGTGTGTGTGTGTGTGTGTGTGTGGAAGGATTTTATGAGGGTACAACCCTAGAATCAAACATCCTTAAATTCCAAGATACCCATTAGGTGTGTAAAGACTACTTGTAGTCGGTTGTACTGAATAGAGAGAAAGATGGTTCTTTTTGAAGTGATTTCGTGACCCTAGTAGATTCATGCCCAACTTGAGGTGGCCTCTCAGCGGAAGTAATATACATTGGACAAAGAGCCAGTAGGTTGGGTGGAACGTTGCAGTCAAGACTTTGTTTCCTTCACTCGCTAGGTCATTCATATAAGTATGCTAATTTGTTGTACATTGTTGATGTTACGTTCTAATGAAATATTTTATTGGAATGTTGAAAATTCATATGCTACACATGTTTATAGGTATTCCTTGATGTAATTTGTTAGCATTAATATAGTTTAAATTAATAATAAGAAAAAATAATAAAGACATGAAATTATTAGTTATTATTAGCTTGATGATAGATATGGACTATGTTATCCAACTTTTTGTACCATAAGTTGGGTTACCTGAGGAGCCACCAGTTGACAGACTTGTTCAAAGTCTGATTCCAGTGTATCAGTTGATCCGTCT